>JBBPBR010000005.1:37622483-37652691 GCA_037974775.1 Cicer pinnatifidum
GAAAGAGTAGTAAATAACGAAGAATAAAAAAAAAAAAAGTAAATGTACAACTTTAAATCACATCAATTTTATAAAAAACTTCGAACTAACACTTTAATACTCTTGCGATTAATAAAAGAAAAGAAAATTTTAAAATTTTAAAACATAGACTTTTTTTAGATAGTATATAATATGATAATATATAAAATAACATATTATAATTTTTTTCCTTGAAAATTTATTTAAAATAGTCAAATGACGTGGGACACAGACTATTTTGTAGGGCCTATTATTCATATTAATTTACACTTTAATTTTTCAAACATTAAAATAATGATGTACACACAACATTTTTGTATATATAACGTGCAATAGAATACTTCTTAATCAACTGTTTTCAACTACTCCATATATCCACATTATGTTAGCGTTATCACCTCCTGTATTCTCAACAATTGGATGGCCCTTTGAGGAGCCTATAAGTCATAACCAGGAGGATCACTTTTACAAAGCAACCGATCAATTATTTAATTTTCATCATCAAGTTGAGGAAGAAAATTCAACTCCCTCACAAGCCACAAGCAGCGACCTTAGCATGGTCAAGAAGCTTATCCACAATGCTAGTGAACGAGATCGCCGCAAGAAAATCAATACTTTGTATTCTTCACTTCGTTCACTTCTTCCTGTGGCAGAACAGATGGTACTTAATTAATCCCCTCTCTCTCTGTCTTTGTGTGTTAATTTTTTCTTCTTCAAAATCACCTACCGTGTGTTAATTTTAAGGAGTACTAAAACTCCTACAAAATTTTGGATTTGGGTTATGTACATTAACAACTCAGTAACAGTATATATTGACACTTTTAAAATTTTCAAAGCCTTAAATACATTATTTTTAAGACTATTTTTTTATTTGGTTTATTTACTAGTGCTTTTAAGACATTTGAAAGATGAAAATAATCTTATAGTACTAATTTCCTTTTTTATGCGTACATTGCAGAAGAAGTTGAGCAATCCAGCAACAATTTCACGAGTTCTAAAATACATACCGGAGTTACAGAAGCAGGTAGAAGGACTACTTACGAGAAAGGAGGAGATTTTATTGAAACTATCTCCACAAGTAGATGAGGTGAAGAGTAAAGAATCTGAAAAGAAGAAACATAGTAAAAACTCTGGTTTTGTAGTTTCAACAAGTAGACTCAATGATAGTGAGGCTGCTATTCAGATTTCATCTTACTCCATCCACAAAATTCCATTATCTGAGATCTTGACGTGTTTAGAAAATGATGGCCTTTTGCTGCTAAATATTTCTTCTTCTCAAACCTTTGGAGGGATGGTCTTTTATAACTTTCATTTCCAGGTGTGTTAATTTTCACAATATTTCTTGGATTTTTAAAATAACATACGTTATTGATTGTGTAATCATTTTATAATTTTTGTTGCAATCAATTGGTAAGATTACAAAATTAAATTTTCTTTTCACATGCATTAAATTATACTAGTATATGATTATGATATTACTTTATTAGGGATCTAATTAATTAAAAATGCCTTTGGGGGGATTTTTGCAGGTGGATAAAGAACAGAGATTAGAATCCGAGATTTTCAGTGAGAAGCTCTTAGCAATAATTGAGACAAAGGGGAATTTTCAAGTCAATTGAAATTAGTTACATTGCCTTCAATATGATCAATAATCAAATGAACTTTACTGCTCTTATATGGAATTAGGTGTCTATTAGTTTGTGCATATACGTTGGAAGCGTGAATTTTATTGGTCATTACATTAAAACTGGTAGAAGGAGGGTAGTGCATATTTTTTAGAAACTTTTAATATATTATGATGACTAGTATGATATGTGGAAACCTAAATTTTAGACTCGACCTCTGTAACCAAGCGAAGCAACATATATGATCTCTCTTTCATTTTATTACAAAGAGAAAGCAGAAGTATATGTGATAGGATGTTGTAGTAAACAAAATGGGTAGTGGATTGGTTGTTATACAATTCACTAACATATCCATATGATGATGTATGCACTAATATTTTTTGTGTGCTCTATATTGATATATCATTATCATTTATGTAGTGGCCTATCTTTTTTTGAACAATGACCTCTATTAATGAAATAGATAAAATAGCAGGTTAAATTAGTATAGTTTGAAATGGACCTGAGTCATGTGCAGAAGCTTAATCATAAGAAAAAGTAAGAAACCTCTATCAATGCTTGTGCCTTGTGAAGTGAATGTGAAGTAAAATGAATCTCATCTCATTCATTGATCAATCACGGGCCTTATATAGGCTACATACAAGACAAGCTGATCAGCTCATACACACTGACCACAAGCTTAATTATGACTCACAAGCTTATAAGGTTTACAAGCATACACCTACATAAGCTTATGAAGCTGGCTAAGCTAACACCTAACAAATCCTCCCCTAAATTGAATATTACACAAAACAAACAATTAGTTTACTTAGTTGACAGACTGCACATGCCTAACTTGTCTCTTAACTTTCCAAAAGACTCAAGTTTTGAAAGGCTTAGTCATAATATTAGACAGTTGGTCTGGTGTATTGCAGTGTGTCAGTTGAGTTACTCCATCTTTGGCGAGGTCACGAAGGAAATGGTATCTCACGTCAATGTGTTTGCTTCTACCATCTATCACAGGATTTTTTGACAGCTTGATTGAAGAGCTATTGTCATAGAAAATAGGAGTGCATTCCTGTAGAACCTGTCCAAGTTGAGCCAGTATTCTCCTAAACCAAATACCCCTAACGTCTACATGATGCTGCAGCTATAAACTCTGCCTTTGTAGTGGAGAGAGTCAAAATTGGTTGTTTCTTTGACGACTATGGAATGACACCTGATCCACGTTTTCCTTTCTCATATAAAACACCAAGGCTCATAGTACCCTTCAAGTACCTGGGCACTCTTTTGGCAGCTGGCATATGCACCTCAGTAGGTCTTTCCATGTATCTAGCAATCAAGCACACAACAAATGTCAAATCTGGTCTTGTTGCAAACAGTGCATTAGACATCCCACTATCTGTTTGTATGTAGTTGCATCAACAACCATTCCATGTTCATCTTTGACAAGTTTGCATCCAGGAACAATTGGATTACAGACTATGTGGCAGTGTTCCATACCAACCTTTGCAAGATCTCCTTGGTATACTTCTGTGGATGAATAAAACAAAAGAAATACGGGAAAAAAAACGGAAAAGAAAGACCACGTGCAACTAACTCTTTTACACTCCAACCAACTCTCAACAGAAAACTGCAGTGTTTTCTAAAGAAACAATGAGGACCCTGATACCAATAGTGAATTAAAATGAATCTCATCTCCTTCCTTCATTGATCAATCATGGACCTTATAAAGGCTACATACAAGACAAGTTGATCAGTTCATATACACTGGCTACTAGCTTATGACTCACAAGCTTACAAGCATATGATGTTGGCTAAGCTAACCCCTAAAAGTGAAGCTATGGATTCTTTTCTTTCTTGACATATCGAGGTATTGGTATGCCAGAACACTAATTTTGTCCACTGATATTTCACATTTGATGTACCTTCAGCCAATACAGTAGTATTACTTAGAAGAAAATAATAAGCACATAACCTTTATGCTCCAGGAAATTAAATTTTCAAAGTATAAGCCCTTCACTAGTAGGCAAGGAAAAAAGGGCTGCAATCGGGTTAAGACGCAGTCAATAAAAAACGCATCGTGCGATTCATCTTAAGGTCAATATTCTTCCACATAATTTTTTTTATAGAATCGTTACCGTGTTTAATTAGTTGGCAATGCAGCAAATCTGTATCATTCTCAAGTCTCAACTACTATCCCTGTCCCGTAAGACCTTGATGTAATAGTTTTGAAAATAGAATGTATATTATTGACAAATTTACTGTAATTTTTTTTTTTTTTAATTCTCTTAGATTGATTATAGCAGTCTTATATATAGAGACGAAAAATGTGTCATTAAATACATTGTACTTTTTGTTTGATCTTAAATGAGAAGGTAAATTCTACCATACTTAATTCATACAACTCTGAAGTTTTGGGTTCGAACTTATGACAAGACGTCTAATCTAACAATATCGACATATGTCAGTTGAATTAAGACTTAAAGACTCTCTCCATTTTCTTAGATAAATCAACATCACTATTGATATATTTTAGTGTACAAATATCTAATTAATGTCATATATATTTTAGGAATGTATGCATTTATATCATTTATGTATAATAAAACTATATTGATTAAAGTAATTCAAAAATAAGATATGGAGATGAATCTAACTCAACTTATGCACATTCATCTTGTTTACCTGGAAACGTGTCCTTTTGCTTTAGTGTGAATGTTCTTACTATTGGCATTTTAAAATGAAGATGTATTACTTAAATTTTAGCACAAAATAATTGGAAGGATTCAGGTTCGTATCTGATAAGATTCTATAAGATGAATTGCCATGCACTCTAAGTAGCACTGGTGTCTAAAATTTATATATAGGGTAACACTTTTATATATTGAGATAGTCTTAGATTACTTTATATATTGAAATAGTCTTACATTACTTGAAATTTTAAAGGATGAAGAAGTTCAAGTCTATATATAGGACTTTAATTTTTCATTATAATTGTATCAGTCAGAAATATTTTAAGTTAATATCTGATTATTTATTTCTCTTTTGTTTTAGAGTTTTGTGAGGTAGTTAGATATTCTTTGGAGAGCGTGATTGTATTGGGGGAATGGGGTATTTGAGAGAAATTTGTGTTGTAAAAAATTTTACATAGTGTTATTCTCTAATCATGATTTTTTTTTTGTTTGCATTTTCTACGTTATTTTCTTGTGTTTTGAGTTTTATTTAAAACTCTCTATTTGTTTATTTTTCCAACATTTGGTATCAAAGTTTTGGTTCGGTTTGGTGGGTGAACAAGAGTAGATCTTGGCGTTGGATCCTTTTAATGGAAAGTCCTCCTAGCGGTGTAGTCACGAGGTGTATTTCGTTGGTAATAAGGGTGTTAGGAGTATAAGATGTAAAATAGACTTACACTTAAGGAAGTGATTGTTGGGTTCAAGTGTGAGTGGTTAAATCACATATCTACTAAGTTGAGTTAAATGTTAGATTCATATGAGTGGTGACCCATATGTCTAATGCCTTCAGGTTTTGGATGGATATGTGGGGTCAAAGTCTCCTATAGATCTTGAAGAATTTGACCCATTGTTGCTCTCGTGTTCCCTTGGACAACATTTGGTATTAGTAGCTTTCGGTTTGATAGATTATTAAATTCTTAGTATGTTATGTGGTTGCATCACTTTCTGATTTTCCACATCATAAAATAATTTTGATATTGTAGAAATGTTGTTTATGCAATGTTCTTACTAAGCAAAGACATGGTTATAAAGCGGTCCTTTGTGATTCACCTCTGTTTCCTGAGAACTTTCTTGTGGCACAATTTACAGTTTTCATACAACTTTTTCAAGTTAAATTTGACCTAAAAAAAGTTGATGGGAAATAAATTATGGCTTGCGGAAAATACAAGTCCAAGATGTGTTGATACAATCAGGAATACACAAGGCGCTAAAAGGAAACATTTCCGACATGAACAAAGAAAAATGGAAGAAATAAGATTTGAGAGTTGTAAGTGTAATTTGATGGTGTTTGGCTAAGAATATTCTTGCAAATATGCAGGACAATCAATAGTCAAAGAACTTTAGGAGAAACTTGAATGGATATATCTAGCAATGGACATCCCAAATCAGTTTATGGTGATCGATCAATTTCATAACTTACGCATAGATGGAAAGACGAAGGTACTTTATTATCTAAGTAATTTTAATAATATTCTCTCTGAATTATAAGCCATTGGAATGAAGATTGAAGATGAAGATAAGGTGTTAAGACTCATATGGTCTCTTCCATCTTTTTGTGGGCATATCAAACCTATTTTGATATATGGGAAGGAAACTTTGAGCATTGAAGAAGTTGCAAGCAAAAATTATTTACAAAGAAATATGGTTGAAAAGTGAGAAAAAATTTCGGCTAACTCAAATGTTGGTTGCTAGAGGTAGACCTTATATCAAGAAAAATCATGAAACTTCTCTGAAATGTGGAAAGTCTAGGTATGTGAAAAATAAATGTTCTAGTAGAGACATGTCAAATAAGGACTCTAAGTCGAATGCTAACAATAACTCCCTCGTGATGGAAGATGATGATTATTTCTAAAAATTAGCAGTGTATCCTCATGGCATTTTCGTGTTGCCATATAAAATAATGAATTATTGCTAGCGGGTTAGCACATGAGAATTGGTTGACATTGATGCAAGGTGACTTTAAAATTAGGTTAGGTCTAAAGAACTTCCTAAGAAAACCAACATGAAAGTTGCACCATGTTTTTCAGCATGTTTTGACATAGAGAATAAATTCTTGAAGTAATTTAGTTTCAAGTGAAGTATATTTTTTTATATGGTAGAATATGATAGTTCCTTTAAATTATAATTTTCGGTATAGACAATGAAAGCTAAAGATATATAATTTTCAACAAAGGTAGAGATTATTAGAGTTGATTTAAATTTTAAATGTTAAAATAATCCCATATTGCTTGGAATTGTAAAGGAAAAGTGAGTTCAAGACTATATATAAAGTTCTAGTTTTTCATTTCAATTCACACTAGTTAGAGACCTTTTAAGTTTATATCTTACTCTTTATTTCTCTCTTGTTTTAGAATTTTATGATTGTGAATTAGTTAGATATTTTCTTTGGAGAGTGTAGTTGTATTGGGAGTGTGAGATAATATGTGAGAAGTTTATGTGTTGCAACAAGTGTCTCAAAGTAATTAATTTATGAATTGCAAAGGGGGTGTTAGATTTTGTCCTACATTAATATTTATATACATCTTAAATCAAAATAAGCAAAATTCTTAAACTGTAACTCAACTAACAAAAAGCCCACAACCACCTAAGAAAATCCTTGAGAACATGTTCTCCTTTAATGCAGTGACCTCAATTTGTTGTCGTCTTTCTTTTGTACCTTTGCTTGTGTTAGTATATTTGTTAGACAAAAAAGTATGTAACCGCTATTGCTTTACTCTCCCATGTTCCACTAGTGATCAACAAGAGTTCTCCGATTATTTATAGGAAAAATATGGATATTAAAGAAAGTCAGGAAATTGATATAGATGAGCCCAACTAAATTTTTATTGCTCAAATAATGAATAGCAATGATGAAATTTATAACTTATATTAAACCCATACCTTAGAAATAGGCTTTAGTGTCAGAAAGGGGAAATAATTATATTATGATAATGAGAAGAAGAACACTCATTTGAAAGACTTTTATTGTTCTAAACAAGGGTATAAGAATAATGAATCTGAAGGTGAAGTCAATTATGAAATGGTAGATTCGAGAACAAATTGCAAAGTTATGGTAAGACCTAGGGTAAGGGAAGGAGTGTGAAAAATTACAAAATTGGTTTTCGATCACAATCATGACTTAGTATCCTCTTGAGCAAAGGCATATTTTGCGCTCAATGAGAAATATTTCAAATATCAAAGGAGACGTCATAAAGTGCATGGTGAATGCTGGCATGAGAGCAACAAATATTTGGAGTTACTTCAGAGAAGAGGTTGGTGAATTTAATAACCTTGGTATGATACTAAAAAATATGCATAATTATGTATACAATGAAAATTTGAAGTTAATTGAAGTTAGAGATGCTCAGTCTTTAGTGAATCACTTGCAAAATAAACAATATGAGAATCCCATGTTTTACTATAGTGTGCAAACTAGATCAAAAATTACGTTTGGCCAATGTCTTTTGGAGAGATGGTAAGTCTAAAGTAGATTATGATTGTTTTGGTGGTGTTGTGGTTTTTGACATTACTTATTGTGATAATAAGTATAATTTGAAATGTGCCCTGTTTACTGGTGTTAACCATCATTGACAAAATGTCATGTTTTGTTGTGCATTGATATTTGATGGACCTGCAATTGTTAAAACTAAATTCTAAAACTGAAGAATACTGACAACAAAGATGAATTAAAGAAAATCAAGAATGGTTTTTCTCAAGAATGTATTACTAATACTGATACAAATAAATAGAATAGCAGTTACAAATTTGCTAACTGAGTTGCCCTGCAATTCAGTCCCAACCAATTAACTCTCTAACTGCCTCCTTATTGAAGACTAAGCTTCTGTTATTTATATTAACCATCCTAACTAATTAGTTAGGATTTACAGCTGGCACAACCCAACAACTAATAAAATCTATCAACCTAGAAATAAAGTTTGGTTCCTTCTCTCAAACACCTTCCTAATAGGAAGCCTTGCTTGACTAACAATCCTATCAATACCCCCCCTAAAAGAACTACCTTGTCCTCAAGGGAAAAAGACGGAAAAACATCCAACATCTTGGAAACTCGCTCCCAAGAGTTATCACATGATGGCAAATGAGCCCATTTCACCAAAACCTCCATATTGCCTCCAGCATCAGTCCTCCACTGCAATATATCTTCTGGCTGGACAACCAATTCAAGCTCCTCAGTCAACATTGGTGGCAAGGTCTGAGGTGAATGTTGTGGTTTCAAAGCCTTCTTAAGTAGTGAAACATGGAACACCAGATGAACTTTAGTTCCGAGAGGCAACTTTAGCTTGTAAGCCACCTCCCCCACTCGGTTTAGAATCTGAAAAGGACCATAATACTTAGGAGCCAATTTAGCATATGGTCTATCAGCCAAGGATTTCAATTTGTAAGGCTGAAGTTTCAAGAAAACATACACCCAACATCAAAATTCACCAAGCGCCAATGCTTATTTGCTTGTGGCCGCTTCTAATCCTGAGATTTCAGCAAATTTTGTCTTAAATCAGCTAGTAAATCATCCCGTTGCTGGGCCAACTGATTGACATCATCCAACTTTGATAGAATGGTGCAGCTCTTAATCAACAACGGAAGGTCCCTTCCATATAAAGCTTTAAAAGGTGTCATTCCAGCAAAGATATTGTAGTTACTGTTAAACCAGAACTCAGTCCAATGCAACCAATTCAACCAAGTCTTGGGCTTAGGCCCGACAAAGCACCTAAGATAGGTCTCTAAGCACCGATTTGCAACTTCTGTTTGACCATTCGTTTGAGGGTGATAAGAAGTGCTATGCTTAAGACTAGTTCAAGCCAATTTGAACATCTCTCTCCAAAAAATGCTAAGAAAAATCGCATCTCTATCCGATACAATTGTAGAAGGAAATCCATGAAGCTTCACAACTTCCATCACAAACAAAGTTGCTACCTCCTTAACATTGTACGAATGCCCAAGAGGAAAGAAGTGAGCATACTTTGTAAGTCTATCAATGACTACAAAGATTGTATCCTTGCCTTTAACTCGTGGAAGACCACCAACAAAATCCATAGAAATATCTTGTCACACTTGGCAAGGAATAGGCAATAGTTGTAGTAGTCCAGCCGGAGATAAAGTGGATTACTTGTTCCTTTGACATACATCACACTCTTTAATAAACTTCTTGATATCTCGCCTCATGCCTTCCCAAAAAAAAAGCTAGGGACCCTTTTAAACGTTCTAAACAATCCTGAATCCCCTCCACAAGGAGAATCATGGCATTCCGCTAAGATAAATGGTATTTTGTTAGAACCCTTGGTAGCACCAATTTACCTTTATACAAAAGCCTTTCCTTCTTGAACTCATAACCAGAATGAGAAGTAGGAGAGACAATTTAGTCCTGCACCAACTGTTGCAATTTAGGATCTTGCATTTCCTCATCCCAAGAATCATCATCTTCCACATGTAGAACTGATAGGGCAGCCTACTTATCTCTCCTAGACAAGCTATCTGCTGCAATATTCTCATTTCCTAGCTTGTATTGGATTTCAAAATCCAAACCAATGCGCTTGATAACCCATTTAAATTGCTCAGCACTGAACAATCGTTGATCATTCAAGAACTTAAGGCTTATTTGGTCAGTCCTCACAATGAAATGTTGCCTAAAAGGTAGTGTCTCCATTTGTTCACAGCCTAAACCAAAGCCATAAGCTCCCTCTCATAAACACACCTTTGTTGAGCTCTCAAGGATAAGCCTTGACTCCAAAATGCAAGGGGTTTACCCTCCTGCATCAAAACAGCCCCCAACCCCTTTACTAGAAGCATCAGTTTCGAGTACAAAGACCTTAGTGAAATCAGGTACAACCAACAAGGGAAGATCAACCATGGTTGTTTTCAAAGCCTAAAACGCAGATGTAGCTTCCTCAGTCCAACAAAACTTGTCTTTCTTCAAAAGCTCAGTTAAGGGTTTGGCTAATTTACCATAACCTTGGACAAAACCTCTATAATACCCTATTAATCCAAGGAAAGCCCTAAGACCTTTCACATCCGTAGGAATAGGCCAAGACGTCATGGTTGCGGTCTTGGACAGACAAGCTGCCACCCCTTCTCCAAAAATCACATGTCCCAAATACTCAAGGCTAGACTGTCCAATGCTACATTTTTTCTTATTTTCCTTCAACCCATTATGCACCAACACAGCTAAGACTTGGTGGACATGAACAAGATAAGTTGACATATCTTGGCTATACATCAAAATGTCATCAAAAACGACCAGGACAAACCTCCGAAGGAAAGGCTTCAAAACCTCATTCATGAGGGATTGGAATGTGGAAGGAGCATTGGTGAGACCGAAAGACATCACCAAGAACTTATAATGCCCCTCATGAGTTCGAAAAGTCATATTCTCTATATCATTTTTCTCCATCCGAATTTGATGATAGCCTGATTTTAAGTCAAGCTTAGTGAATATTGTTGCTCCATCAAGTTCGTCCAGCAACTCCTCAATGATAGGGACAGGGAATTTATTAGGGATAGTAATTTTGTTGAGAGCCCTATAATCCACGCAAAAATGCCAACCCCTATCCTTCTTCTTGACTGAGATGATGGGACTAGAGTAAGGGCTAACGCTCGGTCTTACAATGCCAACCTCAAGCATTTCTGAAACCAACCGCTCTATCTCCGTTTTTTGTATAGTGTGGATACTTATACAGTAGTAGATTAGGTATCTCAGCCCCCTCTTTCAAATGAATTGCATGATCTAACCTCCTTTTGGGTGGAAGACCTGGAGGACCCTCAAAAACCTCAGAATACTGCTGAAGAACCTCTGAAACAGCTTAAGGGATGATTTAAACCACTGCTGGTTTATGTTCTGCAGAATCGTATTGAATCAACAAGCCTTCCTCTTCTTCCTTCAAAATTTGCATGAAGGCTCCATAAGACAATTCAGTCTTAGTTAAGGACGGATCACCAACCAAAGTAATCAGCTTACCATCTCTAGACAATGTAAGCTCCAGCTTGCCAAAGTTGGTTTTAACCTCTCCCAAACAAGAGAGTCAGTCCAAGCCCAACACTAAGTCCACCCCTTGCAGAGAGAACAAATAAAAGTCTTGCCTAATTTCCATTCCTTGCAAATGCAAACTCAACTTGGGACACCTTCACTTACATTTCACCCTATGACCGTCCCCCACTTCCACAATGTAAGAAGGAGTATCTTCCACCAGCAAGCTCATTTTTTGAACTATTTTATGAGAAATGAAGCTATGAGAAGCTCCATAATCTATGAGTACCAAAACATAGTTGTTTTGAACTACCACATGTATCTTCCAAGAATTTGTGGGAGTCAGCCCAACCACTGAACAAAGAGACAATTGTAGGAAATTGAAAGCTTCTATCTTATGAAAATCAACATCAATGTCCTCTTCATCGTCTTCTTCTAAAATAATCATACAAAACTACTTATTTTTTCATTTATAGTGTATGTGATATGGCTCATCACATCTGAAACAAAGTCACTTCTCCCTTTTGTCTCTCATCTCAGCCCCAGACAAACGTTTGAAATCACCACCCCTGATTTTATTCCCTTCCCCAGCCTGAACAGTCACCAGATTAGTAGCAGAGGTACCACCCTCAGTTTTCTTATCCACCCAAGGCTTAGTATCAACAATCACAGTGTTATTGTAAGAACTATCCTTAGAAATAATGGTTGGCTTAGTGAAAGTGTTAGTTCCTTTCTTGGTCCAAATTAGATTCTTCTCCTCAATCATAATAGATTTTTGAATTAAATCAGACAAATATTTTAATTCATAAAGTTTTACCTGCACTTGAATTTCCTCTTTCAAGCCATTCATGAAAATTCCTCGTGCGAATTCTTGATCAATGGTCTTCGAAGCTCCAACATATTTCTCAAACTCCTCAACAAATTCCACCATCGTCCCTGTTTGTTTGAGTGCTAGCAACAACTTAGAGGGATTTTCTACCATTTACGATTGAAACTTGCGAACCATCACCAGCTTGAACCCGTCCCAAGTTGGTTCAAGATTGCACCTAGCCCATCAGTAATACCAGCTTAGTGCTCAACCCTCCATGGCCACCAAAGTGGCACACAACTTCATCCACCGGTCGCGCTCAACGTGTCCATCTTGATCCTTCGTGTCTTTGGTGCGCGCCTCTGCCAACTCAAATCGTGTGCGCCATTCCTCACGCTCCTGCTCCCAATCACTCGAATCTCTCACCATGCTTCTTGTCTTTATGCAATGCGCAATATAAGAAAACAAACTCTGTGCATCAGATCGGTGCTCTGATACCAGTGTTAAAACTGAATTGTAAAACTGAAGAAAACTGACAGGAAAGATGAATTAAAGAAAATCAAGAAGGGTTTCTTTCAAGAATGTATTATTAATTTTGACACAAATGAATAGAATAGCAGTTACAGATTTGCTAACTAAATTGCTCTGCAATTCAGTCCCAACCAATTAACTCTCTAACTGCCTCCTTATTGAAGACTAAGCTTCTGTTATTTATACTAACCATCCTAACTAATCAGTTAAGATTTACAACTGACACAATTCAACAACGAACATAATCTATCAACCTAGAAATTAAGTTTGGTTCCTTCTCTCATACACCTTCCCAATATGAAGCCTTGCTTGACTAGCAATCCTATCAGCAGTTTCCTTTACCTAGTTGTTCAAAGCATTTTTGGAGAATATGGGAAACTAACAACCAAAAACAATCTTTATAGGTCAAGATGCAGTTATGGCCAAGGTAATTGGAAATGAAATGCCAAATACATGTGATCGATTATGTTTATGGCATATAATTAAAAATGTTCCTTCATATTTGGGTTCTCTCAATCAAAATCACAAGCTTCAGAGTTTATTTAAAAAATTATGAAAAGTTGTGATTCAAAACAAAAATTTCAAAACAATTGGAACGAAATGATGGGTGAGTATTGTCACGACCCGAAAATATAATGTCGTGACCGGCGCACAAGCTATACTCCTAGCCTGGCAAGCCTATCAACTAACTTCACAATTAAACAACTAAAACGCTCTTTAACCATTTCAAAGTATATATATATACTTTTTAGTCGAAATTTCGACATAGTATCCTCTGTAAATTAAACATTTCCAAATTTATAAAATCACTGTTAAATTCTCAATTCAGTCACAATTCAAAGAACATAATTTAATCGTCTAATACACTTTCCAAAAAACTTCTAGACTCCAAAATAGCTGCAATTTACATAGACTCAACAGACGTTACAAAAAATAATCCTCGATCAAAGAGGTCTACCAAAAAGAAATATGTTGAGACTTGAATCAATTAACAGATTTCTACTCAGCTGCCTACGAATCTGAAAAGAAATAAGCAACATAAAGGGGTAAGTCACAAACACTAAGTGAGGAGACAAAAACCACCATCAATTAGAAGGGAAACACAAAAAAGTACGAATAACTGCTTTACAATCAGGCGACAATTATGTTAAACAATATTACTTCAAAATCTAGAAAAAAATTCTAAATTTCAAATATATACACATATATAGTCATTAAACTTATAATTTAACCGTTTGACAAAAATATTAAAAAAAAATCCAGTTAATAACGAAACGAAATCAAAATAAACAACCTTAAAATCATCCTAAAAATCAAACATGTAACAATACAAATTTTTTAGAACCAAGAGGCGGCTTTATCTCATTGATAGCCCTTTCCTCCTAAGGGTGACCTTTCCCTTAGAGGCGGCTCCATCTAACAAATGACCATCTCCTCTCAATCCCGCAAGCATCATCACGTATCAATTAGGGAGCTTACATCTCGTTGATAACCCTCTCCTCCTACGAATGACATTTCTCATAGGGGCGGCTCCGTCTAACGGGTAACTCTCCCTAATCAAAACGAGGTAACTAGCTGCACCTAACGCAGTTAACGATTTAATAATTATAACAACAATTTCTCAAAATATGTATTTAAAATCATTTCATCGTAATTCATGAAAAAACATACACAAACGCATAACAATTCAAGATTTAAATACTTTAACTCATACGTAAATCAAATTAATAACATATTATATAACAACGACAGTTAAATTAAATAATTGACCAAATCGAGATAAAATTCAAAGGTTGTGTTCCCTCAATTTTTCAATAAATACTTTAGTATAGAAAACAATAAAATAATAAAAATAGCATTATAAAAATATATGACGATGATTGTCGTCAACTCACACCTATGGAGAATCGTCTAAGTTTGCTCTTCAACAACTCTCAGAGTAACTAGCAGGGTCTCAGTTGACAAATCTGAGTATCAAAAAATATTTCCAAGACTTTAGAAAAATTATTCTAAAGTTTAGTTAACTCTAGGAAACCATAAAAATCATTTTAATATATCCTAAGCACAATTTAAGATTTTTAAACAAAACTACATTTTTCTATGAATTCATACAAGGATTAGAGTTGTGCATTTACCTTAATGAGTCTCAATAAACAAATCTCGAGAGATGGGTACCCTTTTCCTTCCTTAGAACACAAACCCTAACCCAAAAATCTCAACCAAAAGAATTTGTAGGAGTAAGAGAAATTAAGTTTAAAGGGATGTTAAATCCCTTTTAAGGGTTCAGGGTTTGAGTAATAGAGCGAGAAGAAGCAAAGAGAAGGGAAGGAAAAGAAAGAAGAAAAAGAGTAACAAAAATGGGGGAAGGGGAGTGTTTGCCGAGAGGGAGAGAAAGATACAAGAAATAGTAGGAAAATGAAAGAGTGGGATAGAAAGAGAGTGAGTGGAATTGAGTTTGTTTTTATTTATTATTATTAATTAATTATTATTATAATATTATATTATTATTATTATTATTATTATTATTATTAGTATTATTATTATTATTATTATTATTATTATTATTATTATTTATTATTATTAAAACACAGGCGTAACAAGTATAAACTTCATGGTCATCAATGGTTAGGAAATATGTATAACACAAGTGGAGCACAAATTTATAGCAATGATGTATTTTCTGTTGGTATTAAATCATCTCAATGGAGTGAGAGTACAAATAGTGTATTGGGTGAGATTGTGGGTAAAACGACAAGATGGTGAACAAGTGGCGACAACTAGAAGCTGAGAAAGAATTAAAAAATAGTCAAAGTGCACCTAGAAACCAAAAGAAGACACTTTTGTGCGGTTAATTCTTCTGTCCATAACCAAACTAGCTGAAATGCATGGAAAAACATGCTTGGAGTTGTTTATGCTTCTTTCAATGCCTCTCAACATGTTTATGATATATATTCTTATGTTTATTAATTTTGTTTACAATTTTATATTAACTAATAATAATTTTATATCCTCTTTTAGGAACATCCTTCATGTTGGGGTTTGAATACTCCAACAATTTCATTTAATGGCATATTACAAGGAATGAACTCATATCCTTATTTAAGACAGGTATATAGATACTCTAATTATAGCTATTGCATAAAAAAAGTTTATATGTTTGTCGATTGATTTCTTTTGTTATAGAATTCTTTCAATTATAATTGATTAAATGCAATGGAATCATTTTCCACTGTAATTTATTTCCTAATCCTATATTTGATTGAATTGTTATAGAGTTGTGCATTTACTTTATTGAATCTCAATAAACAACTCTCAAGAAATGAGTACTCTTTTCCTTCCTTAGAACACAAACTCTAACCCAAAAATCTCGACCAAAAGAATTTGTAGGAGTATGAGAAATTAAGTTTGTGGGGATGCTAAATCCCTTTAAGGGTTGAGGGTTTGAGTAATACAGTGAGAAAAAGCAAAGAGAAAGGAAGGAAAAGAAAGGAAAAAAAAAACAACAAAAATGGGGGAGGGGGAGTGTTTGCCGAGAGGGAGAGAGAGATAGAAGAAATAGGAAAAAAATGAGGGAGTGAGATGGAAAGAGAGTGAGAGTGAGAGTGAGAGGGGTTTAGTTTGTTTTTATTTATTATTAATTAATTATTATTATTATATTATTATTATTATTATTATTATTATTATTATTATTATTATTATTATTATTATTATTATTATTATTATTATTATTATTATTAAAACCGAGGCGTAAGAATCTCCTCCCCTTATAAAAATTCGTCCTCGAATTTTATTTGACTTTTTATTTAATTAATAAATACTACTGACCTTGAGTTTCAACATAAATGTGGATACTTTGCACGGATGGCTTCCTCGGGTTCTCACGTAGTTTCTTCACCTGATGGACCACGCCAAAGAACTTTTACTGAAACGATATCCTTTGAGCATAAACGTCTCATTTGGGGATCTAATATAGCTACTGGATGTTCAAGTACGATAGACTCTCATCTAACAGTACGTCTTCATGATTAATCACATAAGAAGGGTCATGAAGATATTTTCGAAATATGAAAAACTGGATGAACTCCCGAGAGATCCGGTGGAAGTTCCTAGCGATACGCTACTGGTCCGACCCTTTCTAGAATTTCAAATGGACCAATGAATCTTGGACTTAGTTTCCCCTTCTTACCAAATCTCAAAACTCCTTTCATTGGTGAGAGTCGTAGAAATACATGTTTCCCCACTGAAAACTCTATGGGACGATGCCTCTTATCAAAATAAGACTTTTGCCTACTTTGAGCTGTCACTAAGCGATCCCGAGTCAATTTAACTTTTTCAATAGCATCTCGAACCAACTTTGGACCGACTAATTTAGCTTTACCAATTTCAAACCACCCTATCAGAGACCTACACCATCTTCCGTACAAAGCCTCAAACGGAGACATCTGAATACTAGATTGAATTATTATTGTATGCAAATTCCATCAAGGGCAAATGTTGATCCCAATTACCCTCAAGATCTAGAACACAAGCACGAAGCATATCTTCCAATATTTGTATAGTCCTTTCAGATTGACCATTTGTTTAAGGATGAAAAGCGGTGCTAAGCTTCAAACGAGTTCCTAATGAAGTTTGGAACGACTTCCAAAATTGAGCAGTAAATTGAGCCCCACAATCAGAAATAATAGACATTGGTACACCATGCAAAGAGACAATTTTATCTAAAAAAGTTTAGCATATTGAGATGCAGTATAAGTAGTCTGCACAGGCAAAAAGTGTGCAGATTTGGTCAACCGATCTATAATCACCCACACTGAGTCATAACCCTTTTGGGTTCGTGGTAATCCTGTGACAAAATCCATAGTGATGCCTTCCCACTTCCACTCAGGTATTTCAACAGGTTGAAGTAACCCCGTAGGCTTTTGGTGATATGCTTTTACTTGTTGACACACTAAGCACTTAGAGACAAAATCTGCTACGTCTTTCTTCATCCCTTCCCACCAATACAATTCTCTTAAGTCTTGATACATCTTATTAGAACCTGGGTGAATAGTGTAAGAAGAATGATGAGCCTCCTCAAAAATTTTCCTCCTAAAGCCCCCAACATTTGGAACACAAAACTGAGACTTCAACCTCAGTACATCATCAGAATCAACTGAAAATTCTGAAATTTTACCATTCTAAACATTATTTACCATATACACCAAGTATGGATCTTGACTTTGAGCTTCTTTCAAATCACCAACTATGGTTGGACAAATTTGTACGTTGGCTAAAAATAACCTCGAATGACCAAGTTCCAATTGAATTCCACTTTCAACAACTTCTTGAAATTCTTTAACTATTGGCCTCTTTACTTCTGCTATATGAGCAAGACTACCCATGGATTTCCTACTCAAAGCATCTGCAACAACATTTTCCTTCCCTGGGTGGTATAAGATTGTGCAATCATAATCCTTCAAGAGTTCCATCCACCTTCTTTGTCTTAAATTTAAATCTTGTTGTTGAAAGATATACTTAAGACTTTTATGATCGGTATAAATCTCACAAGTTTCACCATATAGATAGTGCCTCCAAATCTTAAGAGCAAAAATAACTGCATCCATTTCCAAATCATGTGTGGGATAGTTCACTTCATGCCTCTTGAGTTGTCTAGATGCGTAGGCAATAACCTTACCTTGTTGCATAAGTACACAACTGAGACCAACTCTAGAAGCATCACAATAAACTGCATAACTTGCACCACCTATAGGTAATTCCAAAATAGGTGCTGACGTCAAGTACTCCTTCAATTTTTGAAAGCTTTCCTCACATGCATCAGTCCATCAGAACTCAACTTTCTTCTAGGTCAACCTAGTCAACAAAGATGCAATCTTTGAGAAATCCTTCACAAAATGTCGATAATAACCAGCTAAATTCCTTTCTTACTTGGATTAACACTTATTCCTTTCTTAAACATAACAAGACCTAGAAATGCCACACTATCCAGCCAAAACTGACATTTTGAGAATTTGGCATACAATTGTTTACCTCTTAAGGTTTGCAAAACCAACCTTAAATGTCACTCGTGTTCTTCTTTACTCTTGGAATAATCAAGGATGTCATCAATAAACACAATCATGAATTGATCCAAGAATGGTTTAAAAACACGATTCATCAAATCCATTAAAGCTATTGGGGTATTAGTAAGCCCAAAAGACATAACTAGGAATTCATAATGTCCATAACACATGCGGAAAGATGTCTTCGTTATGTCATCCCTCTTAATCTTCAACTGGTGATACCCCGACCGCAAATATATCTTAGAAAAACATTGAGCTCCTTGAAGTTGGTCAAACAACTCATCAATGCGTGGCAAAGGGTATTTATTCTTTACAATTACTTTATTCAACTGTCGGTAGTCTACACAAAGCCACATGGATCCGTGTTTGTTCTTTACAAATAAGACCGGTGCTCCCCAAGGATAAGAACTTGGACGAATAAAACCCTTATCAAGAAGATCTTAAAGTTGTTCCCTTAACTCTTTAAGTTCTACCAGTGCCATACGATAAGGAGGTATCGATATAGGATGAGTGTTTGGAGCTAAGTCTATAGAGAATTCAATCTCCCTATCAGGTGGCAACCCAAGTAGTTCTTCAGGAAAAACATCTGGAAATTCACATGCTATTGGAATTTTTTCCAATTTCTCTTCAGCAACATGTGTGTCCCTTACCAGGGCTAAGTACGCTTGAAGACCTTTTCTCATTAACTTGCTAGCTCTCAATGATGAGATTTGGTTATGTGGTACCCAACAATGTGCTCCTTGAAACAAGAAGATTGATTGTCCTGGTATCTTAAATTTCACCACTTTGTTATGACAACCCAAAGTGGCATGAAGCAAAGCCAACAAATCCATACCCAAAATCACATCAAAATCTATCAAGTCAATAACTACTAAATCTATTGGCAACACCTTGCCATCAATAGTTATATCACAAGAACGATACACCGACTTAGCAAGAAAATTTCCTCCAACAGGTGTAGCTACAACTAAAGGTTCTTCTAAAGAAGATGAAATTTACCAAGCCGAGTAGCAAACCACGAGGATACAAAAGAATGTGTATGATATGATCCTAATAGTCATGGTTTACTTTTAGGATCGTTCTAGGTCTGAAACTTACAAATTTGAGTGAAAAATCGCGTATAGCTGGAAAATGCGATAAACGGCGCTGTGAAACTCCGATTCGGCCGATTCCAAAATGAGGTGAAAGATGACGTTCCGAAACGCAAGTTAGGCTTTTGAATCACCGAAAACAAGTATATAGAACTCGAGATATAACCGCAGGTTACTGATCACGAAAATTGGAAGAATTGGAGTATTAGGGTTTGATGTAAAGGAAACTCAATATTATTATTCAACAAAGAAACCAAGAACAAAATGGTGCCACAATCTAAGGATTGATAAACCAAGAAGAACTCCACAAGGGTTAACAACCTTGATAAGTTCAAGATGAATTCTTTCAAGAACTCTAGAGAGCAAAGCCTCACAAAAACAATATTCAAAAATCTCCCTTCCATGAGGTTACAAATGCTTATTTATACTAAATCTATCTCTCAACCTAAATGGGTCATAAGTGACACCATTCTCTAGGCCCATGTGGGTCTTACATCTTTTTTTTTTTTTTAACATAAACTTAATGGTAGGAAGTAAAGTATCTTCACTTACACATAACAAAAACTAAATCAATAATAAAACTATTACAATTCCAAATCACAGCAAAGTAAGAATTAATACAAACCAAATTAAAATAAATAAAGTTTATCCTAATTTATTAAAATATGAATCATCATCATGCTCTTGAGATCCTTATCATTCTCCCTTTCTTGAAGAAATTCGACCACGAATTTAAGCTCCATTATATCGTACATGAAGAAATAATCCAAACAAACCACAAGCTCATCATATCCACCAGGGTCAAACGAGAAATTGGAAAAGTCACCAAATGTGATAAGTCGGTGAAACGCATTTCCATCTTTAACAATTAACATCTTGTCACATTTATAGTAAAGGTAAGAAATTCTAAAGATGGGGATAAAGTTATACCTTTTGATGTTGATATTTAAGACCAAATTACCTTCTTGGGATTGAAATTTTTGACAAACAATATGTTACTTTGTATTTGCAAAGGCTTCAAAGCAAGTTGAGTTACACGGACATTCTCTTGTTTGAAGAGACTTTTAATTTTACCATCATCTTTCACTTTGCTTTCAATGTCAATATATGGATGACATTTCTCCTTTGGAGACACTTCTTCAAGCACTTGCAATAGAGAATTATCACAATTAGACAAATAGTTGACGTCAATTTCTTGTCATTTGTCCTTCAAATGTTTCTTCTTCTTCTTCTTCTTCTTCTTCTTCTTCTTCTTCTTCTCTCTCAAGGCAAGCTTCTCTACTTTTCTATCTATTTTTGCATATCCATTTTCATACAAATATTTCACATACTCTGGACCCAATACAAAATCTCGAATATATTGATGATACGACATACTTAGGAATTTTGTCAAACAGGTAGTGTGCAGTACTTTTAACAACACATTTTTTTTTTCTTTTTGTATAATTTTTTTCGTAAGTAGCAGCAATACACAAGTTATCAGAGAACTACATCTCAAACAAAAGCAACACAACTAGCAATTAAGGTTTCACAAAAAAAAATTACATAAATAGAATTTTACCCAATTCCAACCAAGACACAAGCTATGGTACCACATGATATGATCCTAATAGTCATGGTTTACTTTAAGGATCGTTCTAGGTCGGAAACTTACAATTTTGAGTGAAAATTGTGTATAGTTGGAGAATGCGATAAACGGCGCTGCGAAACTCCGATTCGGCAGATTCCAAAATGAGGTGAAAGATGACGTTCCGAAATGCAAGTTAGGCTTTTGAATCACTGAAAACCAGTAAATAGAACTTGAGATATAAACGTAGGTTATTGATCACGAAAATTGGAAGAATTGGAGTATTAGGGTTTGATGTAAAGGAAACTCAAAATTATTATTCAACAAACGAGTCAAAGCAAACACTCGAGCTCGACCTCTTCCTGCTAGTATCTGACCTCTACCACCAAATCCTCTACCTCCCTGTTGAGATGTTCCTGAACCTCTGACATAAGAATTTTCACTTTGACGCACAGGTGCATAATAAGCCTAAGAAGATGTCAAAGCTGTTGGTGTTGATGCATAACTAGAGGATGGATGTGTCGTATCTACAGGACAATCCCTCCTGATGTGACCTACTTGGCCACATTGATAGCACACCTTAGCATTACCATCTTTGGAGAAATTCCCAAAGTGAAACCTACCACAAATAGAACATCGTGTAGCTGAAACACCATAATGTCTCTGAGGAAAAGTGGATTGGGATGCTGCTCCAGAATCTGATCTACGACTCTGCACTGTCCCATAAGACTGCCTAGTGTGACCATCTCTTTAAGACACGAGTCTTTGTTGCCCCTGATAACCAAACATAGATCCACCACCGCGATTCGCATAGTTACTGTAAGATCATTCAACCCTTTGTTTCTTCCGTGAATCTTGTCTATTGCCTCATTTTTCCTTTTTTCGTTGCTCAATATGAAGGGCCAAACAAAAAACCTCAGCAAAAGTTGAGCAATTAGACCCAACCACATATCTAAATAAGTAATCCTTCAATCCTCTAATGAACCTCTTAACACGCATATCCTTAGTGATAGGATAAGAAGCATGTCTAGAGAGTTGTGTAAAACGAGCACTATACTCTGAAACTATCATACCCTCCGTCTGCTCCAATCGCTCAAACTCATGAGCTAATCCATCTCTAACACTCTCCGGAAGAAAATGAGCCATGAACAACTAAGAGAACTCTCTCTATGCTAACGGAGGTGACCCAAGTTGTCTACCACGTGACACTATATCAAACCAATCACGTGCCACGCCTATTAGCTGAAATGATGTCAATTCTACTGCTCTTACCTCAGAACAACCCAATGCTCTCCAAGTCCACTCTAGACTACCAATAAATTGTTGTGGATCTTCAGTTATACTAGACCCAGAAAAAGTAGGGGGTTTAAGCTTCATGAAGTCTGATAAAGTAACCTTAATACCCCTCATCGCAGCAGTCGTTTGTTGCTCAACTTGTCTAACCTCTTGTTGACCATTGACATTTTCATGCCTTTGATCACCCTCCTGTTGTTGTCCGACGACAACCCCAACAAGTTGTTGCATAACCTGTTGTAATCCCTGCAGACCAGCAACAAACTCTTCCATGGTTGGATTTTTGCGCCTCCTCCTAGGTACCTCAACATCAGTATTCAAACCACGTCCACTAACATTAGCTCTGGGCCTATTTCGAGCTTGAACTGAAACACGACCTCTTTGACGGGTGCCTTGAGCTTGGGAAATTGACTCATCAACAATTTCCCTTATAGTAGGATTCCTAGTCTTGGGTGGCATTCTCACCTATTCAAAGGATAATGATCCAAAAATTGAATAAGATGACAAGAAATTATGGAGTGGTAGGGATGATGAATTTAAACACAGATTTAGACAACATATGAGACTCTCATAGAGTGCTAATAGCCCTTATAAGTGAGTTGTGCCCGGGTACACAATTTACTAACAAGAATCTATTATCACCCTATGTTTGCAGCTATTGTGACCTACAACCAGAGTCTGATACCAACTTTGTCACAACCCGAAAATTAAATGTCGTGAATGGCGCACAAACTATACTCCTAGCCTGGCAAGCCTAACAAGTAACTTAACAATTAAACCACTAAATTGTTCTCTAACATTTAAAATATACATACATACATACATACATACATATATATATATATATATATATATATATATATATATATATATGTATGTATATATATATATATATACATATATATATATACTTTTCCTCAAAATTTCGACAGAGTATCCGCTGTACCTTCAACATTCCCAAATTTATAAAATCCCTGTTAAATTCTCAATTCAGTCTAAATTCAAAGAACATAATCTAATCGTTTAATACATTTTCCAAAAAAAACTTCTAGACTCCAAAATAACTGCAATTTACATAGACTCAACAGACGTTACAAAAAATGTTCCTCGATCAAAGAGACCTACCAAAAAGAAATATGTTGAGACTTGAATCAAATAACATTTTTCTACTCAGCTGCCTGGGAATCTGAAAAACAAAAGCAACATAAAGGAGTAAGTCACAAAGACTTAGTGAGGAGACAACAACCACCATCAATTAGAAGGGAAACACAAAAAAAGCACGAATAACTGCTTTGCAATCGGGCGACAATTATGTTAAACAATATTACGTAAAAATCTAGAAAAAAATTCTAAATTTAAATATATATACATATATAGTCGTTAAACTTATAATTTAACCGCTTGTCAGAAATATTAAAAAAAATCCAATTAATAACAAAACAAAATCAAAATGAACAACCTTAAAATCATCATAAAAATCAAACAAGTAACAATACAAATTTTTAGAACCAAGAGGCGGCTTTATCTCATTGATAGCCTTTTCCTCCTAAGGGTGGCCTTTCCCTTAGGAACGGCTCCATCTAACGGATGACCCTCTTCTCTCAATCCCGCAACACATCATCACGTATCAATTAGGGAGCTTACATCTCGTTGATAGCCCTCTCCTCCTACGGATGACCTTTCTCATAGGGGCAGCTCCATCTAACGGGTAACTCTCCCTAATCAAAACGAGGTAACTAGGTACACCTAACGCATTTAACGATTTAATAATTATAACACCGATTTCCCAAAACACGCATTTAAAATCATTTCATCGTAATTCATGGAAAATATATTCAATCACATAACAAATCAATATTTAAATACTTTAACTCATACGTAAATCCAACTAATAACATATTATATAACAAAGACCATTAAATTAAATAATTGACGAAATCGAGATAAATTTAAAAGGTTGTGTTACCCAATTTTTTTAATAAATACTTTAATATAGAAAACAAGTAAAATAATAATAATAATAATAATAATAATAATAGCATTATAAAAATTAATGACGATGATCGTCGTCAACTCACAGCTATGGAGAATCGTCTAAGTTTGCTCTTCAACAACTCTCAGAGTAGCCGGTAGGGTCTCAGTTGACAAATCTGAGTATCAAAAATATTTCCAAGACTTTAGAAAAATTTATTCTAAAGTCTAGTTAACTCTAGGAAACCATGAAAATCATTTAGATATACTCTAAGCACAAAATAAGATTTTTACTCAAAACTACATTTTTCTATGAATTCCTACTAGGATTAGAGTTGTGCATTTACCTCAATGAGTCTCAATAAACAAATCTCGAGAGATGGGTACCCTTTTCCTTCCTTAGAACACAAACCCTAACCCAAAAATCTCAACCAAAAGAATTTGTAGGAGTCTTAGAAATTAAGTTTGTGGGGATGCTAAATCCCTTTTAAGGGTTGAGGGTTTGAGTAATAGAGTGAGAAAAAGCAAAGAGAAAGGAATGGAAGAAAGAAAGGGAAAAAAAAAAAGCAACAAAAATGGGGGAGGGGGAGTGTTTATCGAGAGGGAGAGAGAGAAGAAATAGGAGAAAACGAAGGAGTGAGACGGAAGGAGAGTGAGAGTGAGAGTGAATGGAGTTGAATTTATTTTTATTTATTATTATTAATTAATTATTATTATATTATTATTATTATTATTATTATTAAAACACGGGCATAACAGGAAATTTTCAGGTATGCAGACATGCAGTTAAATACAATAGTTGATTCATTTGCATGTGGGTTCTGAATTAACGGAAGATGACTGATTTCTATTATAGAGTCATTTATGAATCAATGTAATTTTTCTCGACGTGCAAGTTCTAACTCTAACTCTCATGCTAACTGTCTTGGAGAATTTACTTGGAAATCTTGTTTCCGTTTATGATGGATTAATAATCAGCTTTCAATTTTTTTTTTTGTGAATGTCTCAAATTATTATCTTTTTCTATATGTTGATTTTAATGAAGGTTGATGTTTGTCAATTTTATATGAAATAGAGATTTGGATTTTGTATCAGTTATTTTTAGACTCAAAAATAAATTGTATAAAATGCAGCTTTTTGAAGTTACGAAGGAGCAGGGTGGTTGAGAAAAATGGTTGGAACTGTTGAAGCTAAAGATTTACCAGCAGAGTCTTCTCATTAAGAGTTTAGGCTTTATTTGAGGAGTGGGATCATTCTGCGTAATGTTCTTAATAAGGTTCAACCTGGTGTTGTATTCAAGGTCAGTTTAGATGCTCCTAATTTTATTTACTCTATGTTTTTGCTTATTGTTTGTTTACTAACGTAAATTTATGTATTATTATTTAGGCTTAAATTTCGGTTGGGCCCCCTATTTTAGCTAAATCGCGAAAATAGTCCTCCTATTTTGTTTATCCCCAAACATAATTTTGATCCAAAACTTAATGAAATTTCATTTTTTTTTAAACCGTATTTCATCATTTATGATCATAGATTTCAGGTACAATTGTTGCGCCACGAGATCTTAAAGCACTGTGTGACTTAAATAAATGCAAAAAAAAAAAATGATATTTCATCAAATTTTGGACCAAAATTATATTTGGGGACCAAAACTGAGGAGAAATAAAATGGGGGAATACTTTCGCGATTCAGATAAAATAGGGGGACAAAAACTGCAATTAAGCCTATTATTTATAGGTTGTGGAGAGTCCTACTGATTCTGCATTAATGCCTGATGGAGTGCCGTTATTGGCATTTCAGTATTTTGAAAATGTTAGGAACTTTCTAGTGACTGTTCAAGAAATTGGAATTCTACTTTGAAGCATCTGATCTGGAACAAGTATGTAAAGGATCAAATATTTAATACTGTTTCAAAAAATTTGAGTAACAAATATATCATGATGAATTGACCTGTCGATAACATAACATCAGATGATTCCTTGGCACTTAGCACTAAGCATTGTTTAATATGGAATTTCAGTAACATTTTATTTTGGTTTTCTGCTATGTATTTTATTTATGTTTAAGGGAGGAAAATCATCCAAGGATTGTGAACAGTGTCTTGGCCCTTTTATCTTATAGTGACTGGAAACAGACCGGGGCTAATCGTGTGTGGAAATTTGGTGGAACTATCAAACTTGCAGTCTCTGCAAAATCTTTTGTGAGAAAAAACTCAAAGCCATTTACCAATTCCTTGTCAAGAACCTCATCCATCAATGAAAAATCTATGGCTGTTTTACCAATTCCTTATCATTAAGGGGTTTCTTCCTTTTAGTTTATGTGGTCATTTATATGCTTGGAACACTGAAAAATGCACCCTGAATGCAGAATTGACAGTTCCATTTAGCAGTACTACACTAGTCTCATGTTGCTGCATTTCAATCTTGTCACTCAATACTCATAATACTAAGAGCACCTTTGAGATTACTTTTCTTAAAGTAATATTGTTCTTCTACATGAAACAGTTGGTTGAATATGTCTTGAATAAAGTCGTAAAGGAGTTTGAGCATCGCATTGCAAGCCCAGATGAACAGGTATGATACTTTTCACCTTTAAGTAATGCCATTACTTATTAAGTTATTAAGTTATTGTCCGAAAGTGATGGATCTGCAACAAAGTTTACTATGGCACGGAAAAAGGTAATAGTAGTTGTTTCACCCTTAACATATTCATGGACCTTAATACATGATTCTTATACTGAAGTTTTTTTATTGATTAGGTGGATAACAAGATTCATGCGTAACAAAGAAAGAGGAATGCATCCATAAAAATCATGTTGCTGAATCTGAGGAATCACAGAAACAACTTCTGAAGCAGCAAATGCTCTTTGATGAACGACAAAGAGATATTCAAGTAGGGAGCAACAACAATATTATTAATCATTTTACCTTTGCAATTTTTCAAATTTTTGTTAGTAAAATCTTGCCATCATTGTGTTTTCTTGTAGGATTTACCGGCAGAGCCTTCTAAGGAAGAGTTTAGGCTTGGTTTAAGGAGTGAGATCATTCTTTGTAATGTTCTTAACAAGGTTCAACCTGGTGCTGTATCCAAGATCAGTTTAGATGCTCTTGATTTTATTTACTATATCTTTTTGTATTATTCTTTATGTAATAATTGTTTGGATTGGTGCAATATTATATGGACTTACCTATATAGAATAGTGTATCTTAGTACTACAGGACATATCATTCCAAGATCAGTCTCCTTTCTTTTTACATATATTTCACATGCGTAATATGTTATGTAGGAAGACTTGCATGTAAACTTTATAAACTCATGAGAAGCTACGATGTTGTTGTGAATATTCAGAAGCACGTACGCAAACATGCATCTTGGAAAGCCTACATTAAACTCCATACATCAGTGCTTACTTTGCAAACAACTTTGAGGGAAATCGTTGTCCGTAAGAAGTTCAATTTTAGGGAACGAACTAAAGCTTCGATCACATTTTTAGGTGTAGCATAAAGCCAATTTATTGTTATGTTTGGATTTGGATCCCCTATTCCATTATTTACTTTTTATATTCATAACCAAAACTTTTTGGAGTATTTATAAAATATTTTGTTTAGAAAGATGATTATTGTTCTTTATGAAATTATTTGACAATTTATCACAATAAATGTTAAGAAACTCATTATAGCTTCCGTTGAAAGTTTATTGAATTTTTTAGAGTAAAATAATTATTTATTGTATGTTTTAATACAATTAGTAAAATTAAATTATGTTTTACTGTATATTTCAATGACATTACTTAATAAAAATAAATTAGAAATTTAAATTTAATTTAACGATATTAATAATTTAGAATTACAATTAGCAGAGAGATAAAATAAATTTAATTTAATAAATAATAATACACTTTAGTGACAGACAATACCGTAGAAATATATCAATTCTTTATTTATATTTTTCTAGTGTTTATGAAAAACAATACCGTAGAAATAGATCAATTCTTTATTTATATTTTTCTAGTGTTTATGAAAAACAATACCGTAGAAATAGATAAATTCTTTATTTATATGATGTATCTACTTTTTAGTGACAAACAATATCGTAGAAATAGATAAATTTTTTATTTATATTTATCTAGTTTTTAGTGACAGTCACTATTATAAGTAGAAATCAAAAACATGTAGTGATAGTCCTCAAAACATAGACTTTAGTGACATACTTGGTTTGTCACTAGATGTCAATTTTCTTATAGTGCGCCGATTCCTACCACAAAAACTACTATATGTTGGTCTGATTTTCAGTTTTCTATTTTTATCTCTTTCCAAAGTAAAAAATACATAAAAATAACCAATTTTCGTTAATGGTAATATGATAAATAAATGAAAGAATTTTAAATTTTAATAAAAAAATAAAGCAAATTGATTCGGTGTGTGCTCGGAGCTTGCACCAACACCTCCACTACCTGAGTTATATTGCACATAAGGATGAGAATAGGTTAGACTGTGCATTTGGGGTTTATGGCATGACTTACTTTTGGTCTAGTCTGGTATGACCTGTTTAATAAAAAGGCTAGACTCAAGCTATTTTAAAAATTTATTTATTTAAATAGATCAGACTCAGGCTTATAAAAAAACCTATTAGGACTGACATGTCAGCCTATATATATTTTATTATTTATTAATATTATTTATTTATTTATTGTTATTATGATTATTATTTATTAATAATATTATTTCTTATTTTAAAGTCTATCAAACCGTTCCATGTTATTTCTGTTCTATTTTTCTCCCGTTTTTTTCAAATTGAATTGTTCATATTATAGTACAATAATTATACTATGTAAGATTTCAATATATACTACTTCAAAATCTTAATTTTTTTTTGTCTTTTATCTTTGTATTTTTTTAGTAAAGTTTAGCCTTTATAAAATCCCTTACAAGTCTTCAGGAAACTCCATTGAAGTTGTTCTAATTTTAGGTTTTATATATAAAAATAAATCTTAAATCAAAACAGTATATGTGAATTTGTAAAACCAATGCATAAAATAGGTGCAGCCCCTTTAGGAGTATTTCAAAGTTGTTAATAATATTAATTATATTATTACTGAATATCTCTAAGTTTGTTTGAGAGGTAATTAATGAGTGCCTTTGTGTTAGGAAAAAATATATTCCTTGAAACCAGACCCAAATAAAAGCATATGGTTGATCGTATTCTAAGCTTAGACCTAAAAAATTAATCGTAGGTCAGCCTCATGCCTGACCTGACCTATTCTCACCCCTAATTACACACAATCATCTATAATAAATAATTTTTTTAATAGAAATTGTTTTTTTTTTAATAATATGCAACCATTTGTTAATTAAAATCATTATGATATTCATTTAATTCATATATATTTATATATATATATATATATATATATATATATATATATATATTATAAATGTTAAATTAATATGCTATTAGTCAATCACAATTGTTAGAATATTAAAGATTTTTTACTTTTACTATACTACCATTAAAACATATTTATTTTTTATTCATTTGATATATATATATATATATATATATATATATTATTTGTTGGT
>JBBPBR010000005.1:37653096-37672202 GCA_037974775.1 Cicer pinnatifidum
AGACATATAAAAAAAAAAAGATTATATCAATAGGTTGACACATTATTTTATAAATAAATATTTAATTAAGGAGAACACATTTTCGTACAAGATTAAAAATAATCACATCATCGTTAACGTTGCACGTAATTATGAGAAACATTTAAAGATATTAAAGTCAACGTCGCACTAAATTATCTATATAATTCCCCTACTTTAATTTTCTCTAAAAGAATAAAAACATCTAGATTTAATTAATTATATATAATAAGTTATTGATTTATTTTCTTAAATTTTTGTTTAGCCAATGCTTAGAAAAAATAAATTTACTCATTTTCAATTACTCTTATTTTAAAATATGCATCAAATAAATTTTATAATTTTTAGTTTTAAAAATATTAGAAAAATAAAAAATACCAAACAACTTTTTTCAGTTTTTCTTCTCAAAAATAGTTTTTTATAATTGATTTAGAAAATAGTTTTCAAAAAATTAAAATCAATTGGTACCTAATGTATGTTGAGACAAAATCTCTCTCAAATGGTTTTAATGATAACAAAATTCTTTAAAAGATTATGATTGTGGTTAATGACTAATATGTACTTTTGAGTGTATTCATATAAGAAAACCGGTAATTGATCATTATGGCAAAAAGAAGAAAAAATATGATTAAAATCTGGAGGATGAAAAATGCTGAGGATGGCCTCGCGAGTTGATGAATCTTCAAATCTGCAGAATACTCATTCTCGTTGAAATGAATTGTTTTATTCATTAAACAAAGGCAAAATATTATTAAAGAATGAACAAAATAAAGCTTTTGAAGAAAAGGAGTAAGATGGCAAAAGAAAGGTACGATGAAGGATTGCACTAGGATGGGTCCATGGTCAACATCTTGAAAAGCATTCCAACACCTTTGAAAGCAACCTATCATATCATGTGCAAAGGCTACAAGCAGACTTATAGATCACTCTTGTGTGAATTAAAAATAATATAAAGTCAATCTTCAAAAAGGCAACAACAAACAAGCTATAAATGAAAGTCTTCAGATGTCTTAAAGAAAGGAAAGAGAAAATGACTTCACGTGAAGCCTTTACAAGCCTTGTAGAAAGGAGAACGAAAAAGACATCACATGGCCTTACAAGCCTTAAAGATAGGAAAGAGAAAAGGACATCACATGCCCCAAGTTTCCAAAAAATCTGCAACCTCATACTAGAGGATGGGCTGCATCTATCCAAGGACAGCTGGATGGCAGTTTCGTAATCACAAGAAAATACATTGGGCTTGACACATGAAATGAACATCATAAGACTTCTATAAAAGGCAGCAAGCTCTTCATTATCAAATACACAACTACATTGCATTAAAAAGATCAAGGATCTTAAAGCTTTCAAGAAGCAACATCCATCCTCTCTTCATACTTTCTACAAATCCATCCTCTTGGCTTATGCTACTGATAAAGGTATCAAACTTTTCCAAATGGATGTCAAAAGTGCCTTTTTGAATGGATTCTTAAATGAGGAGGTATATGTTCATCAACCTCCTGGGTTTGTGGATAAAAAGAAGCCTAACCATGTGTTCAAACTCTCAAAAGCTCTTTATGGTTTAAAGCAAGCTTCTCGATCTTGGTATGAGAGGTTGAGTTCATTTTTAAAAGAAAATGGATTTGTAAGTGAACAAATAGATACTACTCTTTTCAAGAAAACTCTTAAGGAAGATCTGTTGATTGTACAAATATATGTTGATGACATAATATTTGCATCCAAAAATGAAAAGATGTGTGAAGAAGTCTCCAACCTCATGCAAAGTGAGTTTGAGATTAGTATGATGGGAAAATTAAAATACTTCCTTGGTTTGCAAATTAAACAACTAGAGGATGGCATTTTTATATCTCAAGAAAAATACACCAAGGATTTACTTAACAAATATAACATGAGTTCAACCAAGAGTATGGGAACTCCTATACACCCATCCTCCATACTCCACAAAGATGATGAAGGAACTCCAATATCTGAAAAGTAGTATAGAGGGATGATCGGATCCTTGTTGTATTTAACAGCTAGCAGACCAAACATAGTCTTTGTAGTCGGTCTTTGTGCAAGATTTCAATCCTCTCATAAAGAATCCCATCTTACTACAGTAAAAAGGATTTTTAGATATCTTGTTGGCACAATAAATCTGGGAATTTGGTACAAGAAATGTTCCAATCTTGACCTCATAGCTTATTCTGATGCCGACTATACGGGAGATAAAGTTGAATAGAAGAGCACAAGTGAAGCTTGCCAATTTATTGGTAAATCTCTAATAAGTTTGTCATGTAAAAAACAAAGTACCATTGCTCTTTCAACTACAGAGGCTGAATATGTATCAGCTGCACAATGCTACTCACAATTACTATGGATAAAGAATCAACTAGAGGATTACTCTCTAAGGTACGCAAAAATTCCCATCCTCTGTGATAATACAAGTGCCATTAATCTTTCTAAAAATCCCATTCAACATTCAAGATCTAAGCATATTAAAATTAAACATCATTTTATAAGAGATCATGTTCAAAAAGGGGATATAGAATTAGTTTTCATTGATACTGAAAATCAATTGGCTGATATTTTTACCAAACCTCTCCAGGAGGATCGGTTCAAATATATCTTAGAAGAATTCTCCATCATTAATTTTTCCAAAGTTATTTAAATATTTTAATTCTAGTTTTCTCTATTTTATCTTTATTTTTTTTATTTTTTGTCAAAATTATGTTAAGGTAATATAAAATCTGATCTCTCAAATAAAGTCTAAATATCAGAGGATAGGAAAACCAACAGAAGACTCAATGTACTTTTTGGTGAAACTCCCTCTTGACAAGTCAGTCAAGGCATGCGCATGCCTCTTATTTCCCATTGGTTTGCTGGGTGGCATGCCTTGCATACTTCTCATCTCACATTTATTGCGCAGATTGCATTAAATGCAATTCATCATGATTCCCGCAACCTACACGCCTCATCAACGGTTATCTTTGTTTCTCTCTCTCTCTCTCTCTCTCTCTCTCTCGCCTTTAATTTTTTTTACTCTCTCCTTTAATTTCTTTCTCTCTCCCATTTAATCAGTTCTCTTTCTCTTTCTTTACCATGACTTCATTGTGATACTCTTCTATCAGTTTTCGAAAACCCTCTCTTCCCATACCTTTTTCCCATCCAATTGTCACTAACGACACACATTAAACATACAGCCAAGCGAAAAATCTCGTCTTTTGATCCTGAAACAAATTCTCAAAATTATTCAAGCTCTGAGTTCGTTGGCCGAGGAATATGTCACATTGCTGCCTCTCCTCCTAGGGCACCTTCTCAACCTCCTTCTCAAAAATCCAAAAACCTCTCCTCTTGAAACCCCAATGCATCTACATCGATTAGAAGATCCTCCAGAATTTTGTCTGAGGTTGTCTCTTCAAAGAAAAAGGTTCCTCAGGACTTCACTGTTCATGTGGTTGACTCGGATGATTCAAAAGAAAAAACTTTTGCGGCTTTCATCCCTAAATCATCTTCTGAACTTTCAACTCCAAAAGGTCAAAAAATCAATCAACTGAATAGTGTTAACCTACTTCCAAAAAATCACGTCCATCTTCATCCAAAACTGCTTCTACAGTTTCTCTATTTGATTCTCCAGATTCGGAGACAAATTATATTTCAAAATGGAAAAATAAATATGTGGTCAACGGAAAGCTCATTAACCTGAATGACTTGAAACAAGGTGGTTTCAATGTTGAAGAAGTATTTAATCAGTTAGGATGGACTTCTTTCTTTAGAATAAATGAACCCCAATATCCACGCCTCGTAAAGGCATTCTATGATGCGTGTAATGGCTCTAAAGGAAGCTCTGGTTTCAGCTTCGTACTCAAAGGAGTTCACTTGGAAGTTAATCCCACTACCTTATGCCAAATCCTTGACCTTCAAGATGCTAGAGCTTACTGTTTTGCTCAAACATGGTATGCACAATATACGATCACTCGATCTTCTGTCAATTCAGAACATTCTGATAAATCCTCCTAAGCCTCTCCTGGCTTCAAACCTTCCCCCTCTTTGTCGGATTCTTCACAACATTTGTGTTCACTTGATAGTGCCTAGAGCTGGATGTTTTGAAAAGGTAACTGAACTTCATATTCTGATTATCCATCACCTATTGATTGGAACACCCCTCCATTTGGGTAATATAATTTTTAGCTACATGTTGAATGTTGCTATTGTGGGTTGATCAGGTCCCTATGTGATGATCTTGACCAAACTTTTTAAGTTTTTTTAAAGTACCTCTTGATGATGAACAATGTGTTTAGTTTAATAACTCATTATCTATGAAAAATATCAAACAAATGCGCATTGATCTGCCTGAATAAACCACCACTTCAAAAACCCCAAGAAAATCATCATCTACATCACAAACAACTTCAAAGAAAAAGAAGTCTGCTTCTCCACCATCTCATTCTCGCACTCCCACTCCCTCATTTGACTCAGTTGGCTCAACTCTTCCTCAATCTCCACAACACAGTAACAATACCTCAACACATACTGCCGCTCCTTCAGTTGAGGATGCATTTGAAGAATATCCTCTACCACGTGCAGAGGATGGTGAAGACCTATTCTTTGATCTAAACATATCATATGATCACCCTTCTTCAAAAAGCCCTCCTAGGAATGTGTCAGCGGAAGCATCCTCATTACCAACTCAAGTAAGTTTGAAATCCTCTCTTTTCTCCAAATATGGCACCATCTAATTCTTGCCAAAATTTAAAAGAACAGTCCCAACCTCTTCCAGAGGTTCCTGGGCATTTTAGCTATTTTGATTCCCTTTTGGCTACACAATTTGACAATTCTTCAAAGGGTAAGGCTAGGAGCTCGCACACCAAAAGTGCACGTGATGGAACCAATCCCAGCAGGAAATGTGAACAACAAGCATGTGAAGCTACTAACGACAATTAGAAAAGACCAAAAGAAATTGCTGGTTAAATTCTCTCACTTCCAAAACACAATTGCTCAGTTTGGCCTCATTCTTGAATAGGTTACCAAACATTTGGTTTCGACTGCTGCTGCTAATGATCGCCTTCTTGTGCTATCGGCCTAGTCATCCTTTGTCCCAAACTCTTCATCATCATCATCGTCATCTGAAGAATCATCTTCCGTTGAATGACTGTGCTTTAATTTTCCTACTTTTTGATGATAACTTAATTCAGGGGGAGTCAGATTATGGAAAACGTTTTTGTCATATGTTGGTTTTATGTTGTTGTTAACTCTTTGATATTATGTTGGAACTTCTGAACCTTTTGTTATATTGTTAAGTTGCTGGAACTTATTTAATAAATTATGTTTAATATTAATGAAAATTCTACTTACCTCAATATTGCATAATTTCAAAAAATTGCTTTTACTTGAATGTTAAGAGGGAAATTTTTTCAAAAATCATCACTTGTACGATTGAGGGGGAGTTAAATTATTTCTTCCTTACATATAACAAAAATCATAATCTAAAGAATTTTTTCATCACCAAAAAGGGGGAGATTGTTGAGACAAAATCTCTCTCAAATGGTTTTAATGATAACAAAATTATTTAAAAGATTATGATTATGGTTAATGACTAATATGTGCTTTTGAGTGTATTCATATAAGAAAACAGGATATTAATCATTCAGGCAAAAATAAGAAAAAAACCTGATTAAAATTTGGAGGATGGAAAATGCTGAGGATGGCCTCGCGAGTTGATGAATCTTCAAATCTGCAGAATACTCATCCTCATATAAATGAATTATTTTATTCATTAAACAAAGGCAAAACATTATTAAAGAATGAATAAAATAAAGCTTTTGAAGAAAAGGAGTAAGATGACAAAAGAAAGGTACGAGGAAGGATTACACTAAGATGGGTCTATGGTCAACATCTTGAAAAGCGCTCCAACACCTTTGAAAGCAACCTATCATATCATGTGCAAAGGCTACAAGTAGACCTCTAAATCACTTTGTGTGAATTAAAAACAATATAAAGTCAATCTTCAAAAAGGCAACAACAAACAAGCTATAAATGAAAGTCTTCACATGTCTTAAGAAAGGAAAGAGAAAATGACTTCACGTGAAGTCTTTACAAGCCTTGAAGTAAGGAGAACGAAAAAGACATCACATGGTCTTACAAGCCTTTTAGAAAGGAAAGAGAAAAGGACAACACATGCCCTAAGTTTCCAAAAAATCTGCAACCTCGTACTAGAGGATGGGCTGCATCTGTCCAAGGACAGCTGGATGGCAGTTTCGTAATTATAAGGAAAGACTGCGGGCTTTATGAATTGATTTTCCATCGGTCATAAAAATATTGGCACATGAAATGAACATCATAAGACTTCTATAAAAGGCAGCAAGCTCTTCATTATCAAATACACAACTACATGGCATTAAAAAGATCAAGGATCTTAATGCTTTCAAGAAGCAACATCCATCCTCTCTTCATACTTTCTACAATCCTACATTAGATCTTTGTAAATTCTTTGAGAAAGCATTTAGAATCAATCACTTTCATATCACATTGTAATTTACACGTGAGATACACTTGGAAATATTTGAAACCTGATTGTAAGCTTGGTGAAGCTAAAGAATACACAATTTATAATCATGCTCTATGAGAGGTTGATCTATTTGAACATTAGTGAAATCTCATAAGAGTGTGAAGACTGAACGTAGCCTTCATTGGGTGAACTAGTATAAAAAATGTGTGTGTCATCCTCATATTTTTCTCTCACTCTTTAGCTCAGCTCAAATTTGAAGGTTTAAAAAACCCATCCTCGGGCTTGCCATCCTCTGCGAGAGGATAGTTTTAAAAACACTTGAAAATTATTTTTAACAGCAAAATCCCTATTCAATCCCCTTCTAGTGATATTTAGTTATATCAATGTATAGCTTTTTTTGTACATTTTCGTTATTTATAAGTTGGGACTTCAACTTTTGAAAAAATATTAATTATTTGTGTTCATCATGAAATTTATCATTTTTGTTTCACTTTTTTTTTAGTAGTATGCTGTTTTAGTAAGTAAAGAAAATGAGTTAGGCACCGTTTACCTTAGCTAAAGATTAATTTAGTATAAAAAAAGTATTTTAGATAAACAAATCAACTGATTTAATCAATTATTTGATTTTATATTGTTAGCATGTAAAAGTAGTTTATAATTTAAGTTAGACTAAACATAAAAGTTTATTTCAACTAACATAATCAGTTAAAGTTAGTAAAAACTACCGTACTTATTTCTTCATTGTTCAAGATGTGGTCGACGTTTAGAATGTTATTTAAAAGTAACTTACATATATTTTATTTTATTAAACTTTTGTATATTTATGGTATATTCAATTCATTGATATGTCAACAATTTATTATTATGAAATATTTCATAGTAAAATTAAATAACAAATTTATTCTAAACAATCCATAAGATGTGTCTATGTTATATTGGGAATTTACTTTAAAAAAACATGAGTCTTGCATCCTCATTCAACACCATCACGGACTTCTGCGACTCATGTTCATTCACAACATTTTACGGTATTTAATTTTTTTTATGGGTTTGGTGCAAGATGTCATCCCCTTGATAAAATACAACAATCCCGATAACATAAAGTGTGATCCGAGAATAACAGCACATGATTCTGCTTAAATACTAGGGTTCTACTGATTCTATATATGTGCACATGATTCTGCTTAAATACTAGGGTTCTACTGATTCTATATATGTTGAGTGTTAGAAGAACATAGATAGGAAAACAAATCTTCATATGATTCTTCATTGTGTGCTTCTTCTCGTCATATGCATGTACCAAGCATCCACTTTTTTGTTTATGGGTAAAAAAGTAAAAAGTGCTGGGTAAAAAGTGCGGTAGTTATTTCAATTATTTTTAATTGTTTTACAGAAATTAAATTGAGTTGAACTTTTGTTGATTTATAAAATAATAAAAATTATATACTATTAATTTAATTTAATGTTTAAAATAGCTAGAAATATTCACTATATTTTATTATATGTTATTTTTTTAAAAAAAAAAAAGTGGATGTAAATATTGAACCGTAATGATATTGGGATATTTTTTTAAAATAATTGATTTATTGATTTTTTTTATAAACTTATTAGAGTTTAACTTAAATGTTAGAGTTTTAGATGATATGAATGATTCATAATGGTACTGATAAAACAATGTCAAATCATAAATTGTGTACAAAGCAAACCGAAGAAAAAAAACAAAGTTTTTAAAAAAAGATTTGAAAAAAATTATCTAAATTTTGGATCTTATAATTGATGTTTTTTTACGAGTATAATGTTATTTTTGAGTAGAATTGTAGTCATTGTATTATTATTATCGAAATATATATTTGAGTTTAACATGACGAGAATGTGACATAAATTAACCTAACAAAATAGTATGTATCATGTAGATTGGTATGCGTGGAGTGCATCACGTAGATTGGTACATGTAGAGTGTATCATGTAGATTGGTATGTGTAGAGTGCATCATGTAGATTAATGTGTGGACATTTTGAAAAAATAAGAAAATAAATTGAAACTATTTTGGAAATGTTAATTTATTGTAAAATTTTATAGTGATTAATTATTTAGAAATGTGTTATTTATGATTAAAGTACGAGTGAAATGTTAGCAATATACGTGATTTCTTTTATTTTTAATTGTATTTAGAAATGTGATTTATTTTAATTGTTTTTATTTAGACATGATTTATTGAAAAGTAATTTAAGGGCAAGTTTTGAATTCTCAACGATCTTTTTTGCGCTAATGCTACTTTTTATAACAATTTAAATCTTTAAATCAATTTTTAAAATGATGTATAACCTTGAAAATGTTTTATGCACTACCTGATTCAATTTGGTGTTATGACGATCAATTTCGTGCACTCAAACTTCTATGAGACCATTGATGTAAGTGTTGATTAATGAGTTATGAGATGAACGTAATATTGTTTATATATTAATGTAAGTGTTGTTGTTACTACTTGTTAACTTAGTAAGGAGTACGAGGTGTGGTGCCGCATTCGAACTTTTGAACCACATAATATGAATTTGAATTACTACATTTACAGATACTTTAGTTGACTACATGAATATGATGAACTAGTTACTTCGATGACTCTTCGTCGATAAAAGAGATGACAATAATCCATTGTTATTATAGTTAGAAATATTTGTTAATTTTATTTTTGCAATTTTCAAAAACCATGTTCATCTCTTAAACAATTTGGAATGACTACGAGTGTTATGTGACATCAATATTGAATATTGATAATTGTTTATGTAGGGTGAATATTAAGTTGGAGGTGTGCACTTAAATTAAACATTCAATTAAGTATGGTTGATCTTCTAAATAATTTGTTTAAAATAAATAAGTGTCTTGTGTTAGTATCTTATTTTTGTATATTGATTCATATGTTAAGGACCTAGAACTATTATAGCATATGGCATTGCATTTGGAACTAATATTATGCTAAACCATATTATAGGATGTCAAATGGCTTCAAACAAACATCTCATTACCAATGCTATTAAACACAAACATTCCAATGCTTTATATCCATTTGATATTTGTTAGGATTGTTTCTATCAATCTTGAAAATAATCTCATACATCCTATGCACTAATAATGTAGATAATGTAACTAAGTTAGCTATACAAACTTTTTGTTAGTTACACATACATTATAGCCTCATGAATCATGATGTGAAAAAAATAACCAAATAAGAATATAGATTGTATATTCTATTTTGTTGCTTCAAATCATTAAATAAGAATTGTGATGAGTCTCACGCACTTAGATCTTCCAGGGACTAAGGGAAATTAATGAAATTAGTGAACAAACAACATCGTTTATTTAAGAGGAGAAGCACACTAGTATCTTAAAATTGAAAAAACATCGATTCTTTAGAAGGAGAAGCGCACTAGTATCTTAAAATTAAAAAAAGAACCATAACACTTACGAAAACATATACGGCGGTGGAGAAAGAGGAAAAACTCTTACGGCGGCAACAAAAGAACAAACGCGACAACGACATAAGGCTTTTTCTTCGATCGAGAGAGAATTTCTCTTTCAGGTTTTCTACTTCAAAACAACACTTATGTGCATTGTGGATGGCGCGACCTACGGAAGGAATGTGGAGACACCATGCGATGGAGACATTTTGGGATGAGGAGAAATTGAGGGAGGAGATGCATCAATTATTTATTATTTACTTTTAATTTATTCTTAATTTTTTAACTTACTTCACAGTTGACACCCCCTGTTTTACCTTTAATTAGTTGTAAGTTTTAATTTGGTGTGCCCAAATGCTGTTGTCAGTGGAGTGACCATCTAAGAGTTTCTCTTTAAAATTGAATTTCAAACATAATTATGTAATCTTCTCTCTTATCATTAATATAAACAAAAATAAATACTGTTACAATTATTTAGAATTAGTTAAATACAATTAATTTTTAAATTTCATATAAAACATAATCAAAATTTATTAAATTATTTATTTTAATTCCAAATATATATATATATATATATATATATATATATATATATATATATATATATATATATATATATAACCTATCTATTTGGTTTTGTTAAATATAGAAGTTAATGTTTAAAATTGTTAATTTTAAAAATAAAATAATTAATTTATTTGTTAAAAAAAAAACATAATATTTGTACAAAGGAAGGGCAATAGCGTAATTTTCATTCTACCCCTCCAATCTCTCTGTTTTTCAGAAACAACATTGGCGTTTTGTTGCCGTAAACACTTCATCCTCCCAATCTTCAACCTTCCATCTTCTTTCATTTTTTTTTTCATTTTTTTTTTCAAATCAGTAAACCCAAAAGTTTGATAAAGGTTCTCAAACCCATTTTTAAACTTTGCATGTCTCAATTTGTAACTAATCAGCTTCAACAGCGAAGGTGTCTCAATTTGTAACTAATCAGCTTCAACAGCAAGATAATTCAAAATTGAAGAACTTGAATCAAAGTGACAATTCAAAAAAAAGGGGAGCTCAGCAACCAAGTTAATCAGAATCTCATCTTCTTCCTTGTCACAACCAGTGAGTTCTTTTTATTAAAGATTTTTATTTTTTTATTTTATTTTGTTAAGAATAGGGATTTAACTTTCTTAAGTTGAAAAATAAATAAATAAATAAATAAAATAAAATAGAAAAATGGAAGAAAACAACTCATATATTAATCTATAGAGACTTCATTGAAAATAAATTAGACGTGCCTATTGTTGTTTATGGTTATGATGTTTGTGAATGAATTATATATATTAGAAAGGAAAAAAAAATATTTGATTACTGGTGCATGATTAGATTTAAGGTGATTATGCTTGTCGAGCACGATTTATGCTCGTTACTGCGGTTGTCTCTAATGTGTTTGTGAAGTTGTGTTATGTTACGTTAATTTTTTTTAGTACGAGGATTTTATGGGTTGAAATTTTTGAATAAATTATTTTACATAAATACGGGTAAAGAGAATTAGAGTATGATGAAATGGAATTTTTGCATATAGGTGTTTTTAACATTTCATCCAAATGATTTTTTTCATGACTTATGTGTTGATTATTAAATTCATGACTTTTATTTGTTCATTATTTTTCCATGACTTGATGTTGTTAATATTTTCATGATTCGGATGTTGTTTATATTTTTTACTAGGATTTCCGTTTTGAATTAAGGACTTATGATTAAATTATTATGAGTTTAGTATGTCGCCTAAAGTTATATATAATTGTTATGGACGAATAATGCATTTTATATATGACATAATAAGGGCATTTTATACAAAACATTTCAAGTTTTGTACAATATCATTAATCAGATCATGCATGGCCTTATTCACGGTAGGACATTTAGGTTATTCCAGACATGGAATAATAGGTAAAGGAGAACAATCAGGACGCTGATTGGGGTTTGGCCAGACCACTTTTACCAATCATGACTCAATATCTTGGTGACCCACACTAAGATATTGGGCGACTTTTTCCTTATTCCAAAGAAAAAGATTTGAGGTCATGCATATGTTGTTCAGAATAATATATATATATATATATATATATATATATATATATATATATATAAATAGACATGTATAATAATAATAATATTAATGATTGTTATTTTTTCTTGAGATGTATAACTACTTTTGTATTTTTTATACACTTTTATGAAAGAAACTCTTTGAAATTGTTTTCTTCTTATTTATAGAATTCACTGAGATATCTTATCTCATCCCAATTATTATTATTATTTTAACAGCTGGAGGAACATGAGACATGAAAATTTGCATCAGAAGATCAGTTCCAAACTCCTGGACTTAGAATTTGATTTTTTAGTTTTTTTTTATGATGTAATCAGACAATCGTAGTTTGATTTCAAGATGTAATATTTTATGAATCTACTAAACATGTTCTAAACTATATTTCTGAATGTATTTTTCAGTTATGATGGTGATTCTAATTTATTATTCATTGTTAATCACCTCTGTTTTATTAAGGTTTAAGGATTCAATTATCATATTCTAGATAAATGATGATGGGTCTTACATTTTGGTATCAGAGCCATGTCGATTCATTTGGACTATGGATTATGTGTTAGGAATTAAAATATCTTTGTTTTACTATAAATTCTCATTATCATTTCACCTAATATTAAGTCTGATCAACTTAGTATTTTGTGTATGGTATGCAGAATTATGGCTGAAGGATCTAGGAGGAATCTTGCCCCTGAAGATAGTATGACTCCACCACCCACTATTGAACCATGGGAAAAGGTTATGGAAGCTATTCAAATGCAAGTAACGGCTACCCATAATTTGATACAACAAATGGCAATGCAAAGAGATAGCACTGCAAATGCCAACAGGGTGTTTTATGATTTTCTTAAGTTGCAGCCTCCAACATTCCAGGGCAGCCATAATCCCTCAGAGGCTCAAGCTTGGTTGGATGAGATTAAAAAGGCATTTGAAGTAATGCCTTGTACTGAAGAACAAAAACTAGCATTTGCTGCCCATATACTAAAGGGTGGGGCAGAGTATTGGTGGAGGAGTGCAAAGACTTATCTTCAAACTAAAGGAACCTATATGAATTGGGAACACTTTGAGATGGTCTTTTTAGACAATTATTATCCAAAAAGTGCCAGAAGACAAAAAGAGTTGGAGTTTGTGCACCTGCAACAAGGAGACATGTCTGTTGCAGAGTATGTTGCTAAGTTTGAAGAATTGGCTAGATTTTCTCCACATGCTCAATATGCACCCACAGAAGAATGGAAGATAAACCAGTTTGAATGGGGATTGAGACCTGAAATCAGAGGGAACATAGGCCATATGGAGCTTACTAACTATTCTACTCTTGTACACAAGAGCTACATTGTTGAAGACAATTTAAAGAAGGTACAAGAGGAGAGACAGGTTAGGTGGCAACAAAAGAAAGAGTCTGAAAAATTTGGTCAATAATTGAAGGTAAAGACTCCCCAAGGAAAGGGAAAACAAGTACAGACATCCAGTTCCCCAAGAGCAAAGAAGTTTCTTAAGTGTGGCAGAGATCATGGGGGAGAGTGCTTGGTTGGAAGGCAAGTATGCTACTACTGCAAACAGTCTGGTCATATGGCTCCCTTTTGTCCAATACGCCAAAAACAAGCAGAGTCCAACCCAAACAAGTCTAACACTGGAAGGGTCTTTGCTCTTAGTGCAAAGAAAGGTATGAATCATAATCTAATAACTGGCACTGGATTCATAAATGAAGTTCCTTTAATTGTCATGTTTGACACTGGTGCATCCCATTCTTTCATCTCCTCTGATTTTGTTTTGCAACATAATATCCCTGTATTTGAAATGTCTTATCCCTTAGTCGTAAACACTGCATCTAAGAATTCAATAGAGACCTCCTTAGTATGTCACCAATGTCCAATCACCCTGTATGATAGAGTTTTTCTAATAAACCTAGTCTGTTTGCCCCTTAAGGGATAGGACATCATATTAGGAATGGATTGGATGTCCGACCATTCAGTAACTTTGATTTGCCATGGTAGGAAAGTCATAATTCCTCCAGAAGTTTCCCAACCAGAGGAAACCAAATACCCTTCCTTGACCAACAGTTCTTTACTCTTCCAATGTCTGACCAATGGGGTTCAAGGCGTACTATTATTACTATCCTCTAACTCAGGGTCTGAAATGGACTTGTCCAATATTCCTGTAGTCAGTGAGTTTGAGGATGTCTTTCCAGAAGATGTGACATCATTGCCTCCTGAAAGAGAAATAGAGTTCTCAATAGACTTGGTCCCTGGAACAGGACCAATCTCCATTGCCCCTTACAAGATGTCCCCATTAGAATTGAATGAGTTGAAAAACCAATTAGAGGACCTTATAACCAAGCAGTTTATTAGACCAAGTGTGTCTCCTTGGGGAGCCCATGTGCTCTTGGTAAAGAAGAAGGATGGCAGCATGAGGTTATGCATAGATTATAGAAAATTGAATAAAGTGACCATCAAGAATAAATACCCTCTGCCCAGAATTGATGACCTTTTTGACCAATTAGGGGGAGCTACTGTGTTCTCCAAAATTGACTTGAGGTCAAGGTACCACCAAATCAGAATAAAATCAGATGATGTACCAAAAATAGCCTTTAGAACTAGGTATGGGCACTATGAATTTTTGGTTATGCCTTTTGGTGTAACCAATGCCCCAGCTGTGTTCATGGATTACATGAATAGAATTTTTAGGCCATACTTAGATAAGTTTGTGATAGTATTTATAGATGACATACTAATATACTCTAAGACCCTAGAAGAACATGCAAGTCATCTTCAAATAGTGTTGCAAGTACTTAGGGATAGAAAACTTTATGCCAAACCAAGCAAATGTGAGTTTTGGATGTCAGAAGTAAAATTTCTAGGCCATGTGATCAATAAGAAAGGAGTCGCAGTGGATCCCTCCAAAGTAGAGGCAGTGCTGAAATGGGAACATCCTAGGAATGTGACAAAGGTTAGGAGTTTCTTAGGACTGGCGGGGTATTATAGGAGATTCATTAGGAAATTCTCCCAAATTTCCTTACCTTTGACCAGACTGACTAGGAAGGACCAACCCTTTGTGTGGGATCAAAAATGTGAAAAGAGTTTTCAGACTCTTAAGACCAAGTTAACCACTGCCCCTGTGTTGGCCATACCAGATCCAACCTTAAGATTTGAAGTGTATTGTGATGCATCCCTGAAAGGTTTAGGTTGTGTATTGATGTAAAACAACCAAGTAGTGGCTTATGCTTCAAGACAACTAAAGCCTCATGAGGGAAACTATCCCACTCATGACATAGAATTGGCTACCATAGTGTTTCCTTAAAGATCTGGAGACATCATCTGTATGGAGCACAATTTGATATTTACAGTGATCACAAGAGCCTAAGGTATCTATTCGACCAGAGGGAACTTAACATGAGGCAAAGAAGGTGGGTGGAATTTTTGAAAGATTATGAATTTGAACTGAAATACCACTCAGGCAAGGCCAATGTAGTGGCCCATGCATTGAGTAGGAAATCCCTACATATGTCTCATCTCATGATAAAAGAACTTGCACTGCTAGAAAACCTTAGAGACTTGAACCTAAATATGACAATCCTTCAAGGGGGAATTCTTTTAAATAAACTAGGAATAACTAGTAGCCTTAGAGACCAAATTAGGCAATCTCAAGGGATGGATGAAGAGTTGCAACTTAGAAAGGACCAAGAAAGATTTACTAGGGCACGAGATGGAACAATCCTATTTCAGGGCAGAATTTGGGTACCTAAGGATTCAGAATTAAAAAGACTGATACTAGAGGAAGCTCACAAAAGTAACCTAACTATCCATCCTAGATCTACCAAGATGTACCAAGACCTTAAGAAAAATTATTGGTGGCCAAGTATGAAGGTTGATGTGGCTACTTTTGTGGGTCAATGCCTAACTTGCCAAAAGGTGAAAATAGAACATCAGAGACCCGCAAGATTGCTACAACCTCTGGAAATACCTGAATGGAAATGGGACTCAATTTCCATGGATTTTGTTGTAGGTTTGCCACATACCACACTGGGTATGATTCCATTTGGTTTATTGTGGATAGATTAACTAAGTCATCCCATTTCTTACTAGTAAAGTCAAACTACAACACCCTCAAACAAGCCAAGTTATTCATTAAGGAAATAGTGAGGTTGCATGGGGTGCCTTTTAGTATCATATCGGACAGGGACCCTAAGTTTACCTCCATGTTTTGGAAGGCATTTCAAAAGTCTCTAGGAACTAGACTACACCTTAGTACTTCCTACCATCCCCAGACTGATGGTCAAACCGAAAGAACCATTCAGACTCTAGAGGATATGTTGAGAGCTTGCATTTTAGAGGAAGGAGGAAACTGGGATACACATTTGCCTCTGGTAGAGTTTTCCTACAACAACAGTTACCATGCCAGCATTGGCATGGCACCTTATGAGGCTTTGTATTGAAGAAAATGTAGGACACTATTATGTTGGTCAGAAGTAGGGGACAAGGGGATCTTAGGTCCTGAAGTTATCCATGATACCACTGAAAAGATTAAGGTAATTAAGGATAAATTAAAGATAGCCCAAAGCAGGCAAAAGAGCTATGCTGATATCAGGAGAAGACCATTAGAGTTTGAGGAAGGAGATCATGTTTTTTTGAGAGTTACGCCCACCATTGGCATTGGAAGAGTGCTAAAGGTCAAGAAGCTAAACCCTCGCTTTGTTGGACCCTTTCAGATATTGCAGAGGATTGGTCCCTCTGCATACAGAATAGCCTTGCCACCCAAACTATCCAATCTACACAATGTTTTTCACGTCTCCTAGTTAAAGAAATACATTCCTAATCCTCACCAAATTTTGAGTTATGAGTCTGTCCAACTCAAGTCAAATCTTACTTATGACCCAATGCCAGTCCAAATTATAGATAGAAGTGTAAAAACATTGAGGAACAAAGAAATTCCACTAGTGAAGGTTGTTTGGGAAGGATCTTCTTTAGAAGAAGCAACATGGGAAGTAGAGGCAGACATGCAAAAGGATTATGCTTACCTCTTTCAATAGGTAATCTTCTAAATTTTGAGGGCAAATTTTTTTTTTAAGTGGTGGAGGATGTAAAACCTATCTATTTTGTTTTATTAAATATAGAAGTTAATGTTTAAAATTGTTAATTTTAAAAATAACATAATTAATTTATTGGTTAAAAAAAATGCATTATTGTAATATTTGGACAAATGAAGGGCAATGGCGTAATTTTCATTCTACCTCTCCAATCTCTCTCTAATATATCGTGTTTTTCAGAATGGGGTTTCTTCTTCGTTGCCGTAAACACTTCATCTTCCCAATCTTCAACCTCCCATCTTCTTTCATTTTTTTTTCAAATCAGTAAACCCAAAAGCTTGATAAAGGTCCTCAAACCCATTTTTAAACTTTGCATGTCTCCATTTGTAACTAATCAGCTTCAACAGCGAAGGATGATAATTCAAAATTGAAGAACTTGAATCAAAGTGACAATTCAAGAAAAAGGGGAGCTCATCAACAAAGTTAATCAGAATCTCATCTTCTTCCTTGTCACAACCAGTGAGTTCTTTTTATTAAAGATTTTTATTTTTTTTATTTTACTTTGTTAAGATTAGGGATTTAACTTTCTGAAGTTGAAAAATAAATAAATAAATAAAATAAAATAAAATAAAATAGAAAAATGGAAGAAAACAACTCACATATTAATCTATAGAGACTTCATTGAAAATAAATCAGACGTGCCTATTGTTGTTTATGGTTAGATGTTTGTGAATGAATTATATATATTAGAAAGGAAAAAAAAATTGATTACTGGTGCATGATTAGTTTTAAGCTGATTATGCTTGTCGAGCACGATTTAAACTCGTTACTGCTGTTGTCTCTAATGTGTTTGTGAAATTGTGTTATGTTACGTTAATTTCTTTTAGTACGAGGATTTTATGGGTTGAAATTTTTGAATCAATTATTTTACATTAATACGGGTTAGGAGAATTAGAGTATGATGAAATGAAATTTTTGCATATAGGTATTTTTAACATTTCATCCAAATGATTTTTTTCATGACTTTTGTGTTGATTATTAAATTCATGACTTTTATATGTTCATTATTTTTCCATGACTTGATGTTGTTAATATTTTCATGACTCAGATGTTGTTTATATTTTTGACTAGGATTTCCGTTTTGAATTAAGGACTTATGATTAAATTATTATGGGTTTAGTATGTCGCCTAAAGTTATATATAATTGTTATTGACGTATAATGCATTTTATATATGACATAATAAGGGCATTTTATACAAAACATTTCAAGTTTTGTACAATATCATTAATCAGATCATACATGGCATTATTCACGGTGGGACATTTAGGTTATTCCAGGCATGGAATAATAGGTAACGGAGAACAATCAGGACGCTGATTGGGATTTGGCCAGACCACCTTTACCAATCAAGACTCAATATCTTGTGACCCACACTAAGATGTTGGGCGACTTTTTCCTTATTTCAATGAAAAAGATTTGAGGTCATGCATATGTTGTTCAGAATAATAATATATATATATATATATATATACATATATATAAATAGACATGTATAATAATAATAATAATAATATTAATGATTGTTATTTTTTCTTGAGATGTATAACTACTTTTGTATGTTTTATACACTTTTACGAAAGAAAATCTTTGAAATTGTTTTCCTCTTATTTATAGAACTCACTTAGATATCTTATCTCATCCCAATTATTATTATTTTTTTAGCAACTGGAGGAACATGAGACATGAAAATTTGCATCAGAAGATCAGTTCCAAACTCCTGGACTTAGAATTTGATTTTTTAGTTTTTTTTATGATGTAATCAGACAATCGTAGTTTGATTTCAAAATGTAATATTTTATAAATCTACTAAACATGTTCTAAACTATATTTCTGAATGTAGTTTTCAGTTATGATGGTGATTCTAATTTATTATTCATTGTTAATCACCTCTGTTTTATTAAGGTGTAAGGATTCAATTATCATATTCTAGATAAATGATGATGAGTCTTACAATATATATATATATATA
>JBBPBR010000005.1:37672747-37692450 GCA_037974775.1 Cicer pinnatifidum
GTCATTTATTTATTTTAATGGTCTTTGTTATATAATATGTTTGAAATTGATGTGAAAATCTTTGAAATTGTTTTCCTCTTATTTATAGAACTCACTTAGATATCTTATCTCATCCCAATTATTATTATTTTTTTAGCAACTGGAGGAACATGAGACATGAAAATTTGCATCAGAAGATCAGTTCCAAACTCCTGGACTTAGAATTTGATTTTTTAGTTTTTTTTATGATGTAATCAGACAATCGTAGTTTGATTTCAAAATGTAATATTTTATAAATCTACTAAACATGTTCTAAACTATATTTCTGAATGTAGTTTTCAGTTATGATGGTGATTCTAATTTATTATTCATTGTTAATCACCTCTGTTTTATTAAGGTGTAAGGATTCAATTATCATATTCTAGATAAATGATGATGAGTCTTACAATATATATATATATATATATATATATATATATAATATATAAATACAACATCCCATCATAATTATAAGCATCAATTGAGAAAATAATATGTCTCTAAGTATAAGCTGTAACGTTCAGTTTAAAGAATATATATATATATATATATATATATATATATATATATATATTAATAATAAATTAACAAATAACTACCTACACCCATTCTTTTTTATCTCAATGTTATTCATTTTATTTTATTTTTGTCACCTCATGTTTGCTCCTCTGTCTTCTCTCCCTCACAGCCAAGACAACCTCTATTCCATTTTCTTTTTGGTTTTTTTCTTCTCTTTACTTCTTTTTATCCTACAATACTTAAATCTTCAACCCTTAGAAGGACTTTAACTTTCCCAAGAGTATAATTTTTCATACTCCTACAAATTCTCTTGATTATAGAATTTTGAGTTAGGGTTTATACTCTAAAGAAGGAGAAAGGTACGTACCCATTTCTTGAGATTTGTTTATTGAGACTATTTGGGGTAAATACATAACTCTAATGCTAGTATGAATATCTAGAAAAATATAGTTTTGGTTAAAATCATATTTTGTGCTTAGAGTAGATTTAAATGATTTTTATGGTTTCCTAGAGTTAGCTAAACTTTAGAATAATTTTTGTAAAGTCTTGAGAATATTTCTTTTACTCAGATTTGTCAGCTGAGGTCCTGCCTGCTACTCTGAGAGTTGTTGGAGAACTAAAATAGGCGATTCTCCATAGTTGTGAGTTGACGACAGTCATCATCATATATTTTTATAATGCTATAATTATTATTTTTCTTGTTTTCTACGTTAAAGTGTTTACTTAAAAAGTTGGGGAACACAACCTTTGAAATTTATCTCGATTTTGTCATTTATTTATTTTAATGGTCTTTGTTATATAATATGTTTGAAATTGATGTGAAAATCTTTGAAATTGTTTTCCTCTTATTTATAGAACTCACTTAGATATCTTATCTCATCCCAATTATTATTATTTTTTTAGCAACTGGAGGAACATGAGACATGAAAATTTGCATCAGAAGATCAGTTCCAAACTCCTGGACTTAGAATTTGATTTTTTAGTTTTTTTTATGATGTAATCAGACAATCGTAGTTTGATTTCAAAATGTAATATTTTATAAATCTACTAAACATGTTCTAAACTATATTTCTGAATGTAGTTTTCAGTTATGATGGTGATTCTAATTTATTATTCATTGTTAATCACCTCTGTTTTATTAAGGTGTAAGGATTCAATTATCATATTCTAGATAAATGATGATGAGTCTTACAATATATATATATATATATATAATATAAATACAACATCCCATCATAATTATAAACATCAATTGAGAAAATAATATGTCTCTAAGTATAAGCTGTAACGTTCAGTTTACAGAATATATATATATATATATATATATATATATATATATATATATATATATTAATAATAAATTAACAAATAACTACCTACACCCATTCTTTTTTATCTCAATGTTATTCATTTTATTTTATTTTTGTCACCTCATGTTTGCTCCTCTGTCTTCTCTCCCTCACAGCCAAGACAACCTCTATTCCATTTTCTTTTTGGTTTTTTTCTTCTCTTTACTTCTTTTTATCCTACAATACTTAAATCTTCAACCCTTAGAAGGACTTTAACATTCCCAAGAGTATAATTTTTCATACTCCTACAAATTCTCTTGATTATAGAATTTTGAGTTAGGGTTTATACTCTAAAGAAGGAGAAAGGTACGTACCCATTTCTTGAGATTTGTTTATTGAGACTATTTGGGGTAAATACATAACTCTAATGCTAGTATGAATATCTAGAAAAATATAGTTTTGGTTAAAATCATATTTTGTGCTTAGAGTAGATTTAAATGATTTTTATGGTTTCCTAGAGTTAGCTAAACTTTAGAATAATTTTTCTAAAGTCTTGAGAATATTTCTTTTACTCAGATTTGTCAGCTGAGGTCCTGCCTGCTACTCTGAGAGTTGTTGGAGAACTAAAATAGGCGATTCTCCATAGTTGTGAGTTGACGACAGTCATCATCATATATTTTTATAATGCTATAATTATTATTTTTCTTGTTTTCTACGTTAAAGTGTTTACTTAAAAAGTTGGGGAACACAACCTTTGAAATTTATCTCGATTTCGTCATTTATTTATTTTAATGGTCTTTGTTATATAATATGTTTGAAATTGATGTGAAAATCTTTGAAATTGTTTTCCTCTTATTTATAGAACTCACTAAGATATCTTATCTCATCCCAATTATTATTATTTTTTTAGCAACTGGAGGAACATGAGACATGAAAATTTGCATCAGAAGATCAGTTCCAAACTCCTGGACTTAGAATTTGATTTTTTAGTTTTTTTTATGATGTAATCAGACAATCGTAGTTTGATTTCAAAATGTAATATTTTATAAATCTACTAAACATGTTCTAAACTATATTTCTGAATGTAGTTTTCAGTTATGATGGTGATTCTAATTTATTATTCATTGTTAATCACCTCTGTTTTATTAAGGTGTAAGGATTCAATTATCATATTCTAGATAAATGATGATGAGTCTTACAATATATATATATATATAATATAAATACAACATCCCATCATAATTATAAACATCAATTGAGAAAATAATATGTCTCTAAGTATAAGCTGTAACGTTCAGTTTAAAGAATATATATATATATATATATATATATATATATATATATATATATATATTAATAATAAATTAACAAATAACTACCTACACCCATTCTTTTTTATCTCAATGTTATTCATTTTATTTTATTTTTGTCACCTCATGTTTGCTCCTCTGTCTTCTCTCCCTCACAGCCAAGACAACCTCTATTCCATTTTCTTTTTGGTTTTTTTCTTCTCTTTACTTCTTCTTATCCTACAATACTTAAATCTTCAACCCTTAGAAGGACTTTAACATTCCCAAGAGTATAATTTTTCATACTCCTACAAATTCTCTTGATTATAGAATTTTGAGTTAGGGTTTATACTCTAAAGAAGGAGAAAGGTACGTACCCATTTCTTGAGATTTGTTTATTGAGACTATTTGAGGTAAATACATAACTCTAATGCTAGTATGAATATCTAGAAAAATATAGTTTTGGTTAAAATCATATTTTGTGCTTAGAGTAGATTTAAATGATTTTTATGGTTTCCTAGAGTTAGCTAAACTTTAGAATAATTTTTCTAAAGTCTTGAGAATATTTCTTTTACTCAGATTTGTCAGCTGAGGTCCTGCCTGCTACTCTGAGAGTTGTTGGAGAACTAAAATAGGCGATTCTCCATAGTTGTGAGTTGACGACAGTCATCATCATATATTTTTATAATGCTATAATTATTATTTTTCTTGTTTTCTACGTTAAAGTGTTTACTTAAAAAGTTGGGGAACACAACCTTTGAAATTTATCTCGATTTCGTCATTTATTTATTTTAATGGTCTTTGTTATATAATATGTTATTAGTTTGATTTACGCATGAGTTAAAAGTATTTAAATATTAAATTGTTATGTGATTGAATATGTTTTCCATGAATTACGATGAAATGAAAGATGATTTTAAATACGTGTTTTGGGAAATCGTTATTATAACTACTAAATCGTTAACGGCGTTAGGTGCACCTAGTTACCTCGTTTTGTTTATGGAGAGTTACTCGTTAGATGGAGCCGCCTCAATGAGAAATATCATCCGTATGAGGAAAGGGCTATCAATGAGATGTAAGTTCCCTAATTGATACGTGATGAAGCATTTTTGAGAGGAGAGGGATATCTGTTAGATGGAGTCACCCCTAAGGGAAAGACCACTCTTAGGAGGAAAGGGCTATCGATGAGATGAAAACGTCTATTGGTTCTCAAGAATTTGCATTTTTACTTGTTTGATTTTTATGATGATTTTAAGGTGATTCATTTTGGTTTCGCTTCGCTATAAACGTAATTTTTAATATTTCTATCTCATCAACTAAATTATAATTTTAATGATTTTATTATGTGTATAACATAGTCGCTACAAGATTGTAAAATAGTTATTCGTGCCTTTTTTTGTTTCCCTTCTAGTTGATGGTGGTTGTTGTCTCCTCACTAAGTCTTTGTGACTTACCCCTTCAATATTGTTTATTTTTTTTTCTTCAGATTCATAGGCAGCTGAGTAGCAGGTGTTGAGACAAACTCTATATTTAAAGTTTTGATGAAAATAAACAAAGGTTAATTAAAAAAGTTAATTATGATTCTAAAATGTTATGTTAATTTAACATGTGTTTTTGAGTGAATTTAATTAAGAACAGAATCAAGCAAAGCAGAAAAGACAACAACAAGAACATTCTGCATCAAAACAGAGAATGATCTCCACATTCAAAAAAGTTCATCACAACATGTTGATCAAACTTTTTCTACCTCTTTAACAAAGAATCTGCCCTAGAAATTTATTCATATCTAATCAGTACATGGCAAGGAACAAGTAGGATTCATCCAAGCTCAAAAAGGTTATCTGATCTCTAAAATAGAAGGACTCAAAGTCAGACAAAAATCAAGACAGTTTGTAAACTCCAAAAATCAAATTGTCAAGAAAGTTCAATCAACCTTGACATATGACAAGACAATTGCAAAGGACATCCAGAATAATTAAAACAAGAACTCCAGATTGATTATTGAAGCTCAAGAAAGTTCAAACTGACAGACCAAGAACGTTAATTAATCTCCGTTTTTCTGCATTATTATAACAGTTGTGCCTTCTCTTATGCAATGGCTTATAATTCTTCTCCAAACTTCTCTGGCTACATTCAAGACTCAAGACAGAGATTGTATCATCCATGATCAAGGAAGAAACGTCAAAGGCTTTTTCTAAAAAGGACAAAACTGCTTTAAATGCTAAACCAGAAAAGTCAAAAAGCTGTTTTCAAAGAAGGATTATTTTTATTCTGAAATATTGGTTCAGTCAAAATACAGAGCACCTCCAATAGCTCTTTTGTACCTTCATTCAGTGCTTCTACAACCTATAAATAGAAGGCCAATATCCAGAATTAAGGCAAGAAATTCAAGTGCTGAAAAATCCATAAATCAATCACATACATACTTGAAATTCTGCTCTTTTGCAAAACAGAGGCTATCATACATTCTACTATTTCACGAAACAATTGTTGATTCATATTCATATAGTAGATTGCGTAATTATCAGTAAATTCTTTGTAAAGAATCAATTCTCAAACAAGAGTTGAGAAATCTCAGATTCTTTCAAAACAATCCAATTGTAAAAACTCAAACTATAAGAGTTTCTTTATAGTTTGTTTAAGATTACATCTTATCAAGGTTAGATAGGTGTTGTTATTGCTTTCTGGGTGGAAAGTAATAGAGATTGAAATAGATCAAGGTTGATCTAGACTAGGTGTTGTAAGATCAAGAAGGTTCTTTGTTTTTAAACACTTAGTGGAAAATCTCACAGTGTTAGGACTGGACGTAACCCACGTTGGATGAACCAAGATAAATCTTTGTGTGGTATTCTCTATCCTATCTCTTTATTTATCATACTGAATTGATTAACCAATATAAAACATAAACTGATTTTCTGTTTTAAATCAAGGAACGTTCTCTGTTTTATAACAAAAACCAAGAACGTTCTCCGTTTTCTGTTTTCATAACCAAGATCAATCTTGAGTTATTTTCTTAAGTTTTAACAGGAATTTTTAAAAGGTGCATTTACAATTCAAACCCTCATTTCTTGTAAATCGACATTGTTACTTCAGCAGGCTGTTAGTAGATCCAAGTCTCGACCATATTTCTTTTTGGTAGGTCTCTTTTATCGAGAACCAATTTTTTGTAAAATCTATCGAGTCTGATGTAATTTGCAGCTATTTTGAGTCTAGAAAGTTTTTTGGGAAATATTTTAAACAATTAGATTATACTCTTTGGGTTATCTCTGAATTGAAAGTTAACATGAATTTTATAAAGTTGGGAATATTGAAGCTACAGAGGGTACTCTGTCGATATTTCGAGAGAAATATATATTGTTTGGAAATGATTATTGAGGACTAATCGCTTAATAGTTAAGCTAGTTAGTAGACATATCAGACTATGAATATACTTTGTGCGCCGATCACGACGTTTAGTTTCATGTTGTGACATAAACACTCTTTTAAGTGATTAGGTTCATTTACTTTTTTTCTTCAAATATATCTCTTAAAGGTATCTCTAATTCAGTTTGCAAAATGAAAAGTCAAATTAAATACATACATGAAGGGTATTTTAAAAACATTCTGACATTGAATTCAATTCATAATTTTTTACTTATATTCATTGTATACTTACTTTTTTTTTCAATAATTAATAACCGAGTCTCTCAAAAAGCATTCTCAACACTCCTTGCCTATGTGGCGTACACTCCTATTTTCTTATATTTTCTCCATAATAATCAAATTAAATAAAAAAATAAAATTGCATTTTTGAATTTATTATTAAACTCACATTTTGAGCATTAAATCATGATTCATGAGAGATTTATGTCAACATAATAACGACTACCTGAATTTAATTTTGCTTTTATAAGAAAATAATAAAAAAATATTCAATATTAACGATAAATTTTATTAATCCACTACACGAAAAATAGAATTTTACAAAGTTTTTTTTAAGCCATTTACAACACTTTGTCAAAAAATTAAGCTTTGCAGTATCAATGTAAGACCCATAATTTTAAATTTTAAATTATGTTTTTTTAATGTATTTTGATATTTAACTCTGAGGCTTTTTAGCCAAGTTATTGATATGTTGTGAGTTTAATACCCAAAAATATATTTTGATGTCCCGATTAAAATTATTCGTCGATAAATAAATTAGATTAAGTATAGTGAATCTTTTGTCGAAAAATAATTTATTTATGTTACGAAAAATTTAATACCGGACAGTTTGGTTAAAAATATCTCGGGTTGCTGAAAATTGCATCTGTCAATTAAGTTGCGATGAGAGTATATATTTTTAACAAAAAGTGGTTTGAGAAGTGATCGGAGGTGATGTGAAAATTTGTGGGTGAAATGGTAATTTTGATATATATATATATATATATAGAAAAAAAAAAGAAAAGGAAAGGAAAGAGAAAAGGAAATAGAAAGGAAGGAAAAAGGAAGAAAGGAAAACTGAAAGAAAACCATTTCCTCCCAGCCTTAGCGTGAAACTTCTTCTTCTTCGTCCTTCACTGTTTCGAAAACCAAAACCACTCAAACACAAATTTTCACTTTTCTCCTACATATAAGATTCGTTTCGCGAAGAGATAGAAGGGAAAGTTACTCATCTCCACGTTGTGGTGCTAGTGAACTAACTTTGGAAGCGATGTCGCCAGTAGAGATTTTATCGGAATTAATCGCGTTGCCGTAAATCGTTGTTAGAGCTATAGTTAAGGTACAGGCTCCTTCCAAACTTTTAGTTTGCAGTTAGGGACTTATTTGTGGTTGTGTGGGAATAAATTTGTTGGGTTTGAAGTGTAGATTTGGAGAAAATGAATTTAATGCTTTTATGGGTGAAAGTTTGGAGTTGGGTTTTTGGTGAAATTGATGAGTGTTTTCATGGAAAAGGAATTTGATTCATCTATGTGTGTTGTTGAGGAAAATAAATTTGATGTGTTTGAGTTGTGGTTTGTGAAAATTAGTTTGGCATGTGTTATGTTTGAGTTTTGTGGAAATTTGTGGTGATTTGATGATTGAACTTGGTGTGGATTTTGTGGCTTTTGAATCGATCGAATTTAATGTAAATTGTGGATTAAATTTGATTTGTGTGGTGGAAAATAAATGTTTGAGTATGCTCTGTGTGGAATTTGAAAATCGTTAGAGTTAAATGAGTATTAAAAATTAGGAATCTTTTAATATCTGCATTAACTTAATGATTGTCGTGGGTAGAGTCAGAGTAAGCTCATGCGGGAGGCAACACTTTAGTAAATCATGCGGACCTGTGATGGGTGGCACCTTGGTAATTAGTATAAGGCTTGTGATAGGTGATACAACTATGATTTACACCCCTTCGAGGAGGGTTTTGATTGGAATTCCGAGTCCATGCATTTTGGCATAAACACATTACACTAGGGTGCTGGGCACGCGAGTCATGTTTGATTCAAGATTATGATTGAGTGTTTGAACTCAAGTGGTTGTTGTAGTTGTGCCATAATTGCTAATTTGAATGTTTTGGATTTGTGTGTAAGTGTGATTGATTGCAAAAACTTTTCGAAACTCAAGTTGTCATGACGATTGTGCTATAATTGCTAAGTGTGAATGTTTTGGATATGTGTGTGTAAGTCTGATTGATTGGAAAACCTTTTCGAAACTCAAGTTGTCATGGTAATTGTGATATAATTTCTACTCAAAAGTATTTCCTTCTTTATTTCTTTGTTTTTTCTGAATTTGGTATGAAAAAAAAATACACTCACGCTGTTAAATATCCGAGTGTTACAATCTAGCTCTTTAAAAAAACACTGTAAATTCCTTCTAAAAATGCGTTGGTTGTTGTATAGTTTTAAAGCATTTTTTAAAAAAAGCGCTGTAAAAAGCGCTATAAAATATAGCGCTCCCACCTCCTTATCTTATTAGATAGCTTTTAAAGTGTTTTTGGTCAACATATCAACCACCACTAATATAGTATCCTTTTCTTGAGTTTGAGTCACGCCCCCAATGAAATCGATTGATATATCAACCCAAATTTTCTTGGTAATAGGCAATGGGTGCAGCAACCCTGTTAGAAAAAGAGTACTGTATTTATTTTTCTTACAAGTATCACATGCTTCCAAATACTCCTTTATATTTGTCTTGATTCCTTCCAAATACACCACAGCTGCAATTCGTTTGTAAGTTCTAAAAATTCTACATGCCCTCCTTTAGGTGAATCATGGAATTCCTTTAATATCAAAGGAATTATGGTAAACTGTTTGGATAATACTATCATCTCACTACTAGAAAATTGTCTTTTAGCTGCCATTTTTAGCGTGGGCCCCTATGTTTTGAACCCTTCTCCTACGTTTTGAACCCTTCTCTCACAGTTTCTCATCGTTGAACCCTACATTTAGAACTCAACACCGATTCTCATTTCTTTTAATGTCGTGAGTATCGCCGCCGATCCTGTGACCCTCTCCAACCCGTCACCGTCACTCTTAGAGTCGCCGTTCAGTGTCGTCGTCGCGCTCTCATCTGCGGTCGATTCTCAATGTAAGTGTCAGTTGTCTCACCCTCAATGTAGCCCGCTCACGTTTTTTCCCAAAATTATAATTTATTGTTTGACGTTTTCTCTTTTTTGTTTTCAATTTCAAACAGTGGATATAGATTTATGGTTTCTTGTAAGTTCTACTTTCTGATTTTTAGTGATGATGTGGATGAAACTAATTTTTAAAACAAATAATCTTGAGGATGATGGTTTGGGTTAGGGTTCTTTGATGGTGATATGCTGTTTTTGTTTGTTTGATTAAGTTTTGATGAAATGTGATGTTGGATTTGTTGATGATGGTGGTGGTTGTGGTGATGAGCAATTGTGTTTATGACAATGAAGGAGACAATTTAGAAATTTTAAATTGTTTTCTTATAAGCTTGTTTTTCATATACAAAGAAGTTTATTGATGATTGTGGAAAAACTAAAGTTTAGGATTTATGGAAAAATAAAAGATATTGGCTAATTTCAACTTATTGAAGTTTCTGGTAAAATATTTCATAGTTATTGATAGATTTCTTTTTCTACAAGGACATTTATCTAAACTGACTCTGATTAATGCGTGGCTTTTGTTTTATGTGTTTTGTGAGTTTTGTTTTTTAAACATTTGCTATGGTTCCAGATATGGTGTTTTAGTTGCTAATAAAGTTGTTAATATATTTTAATTAAACACATTGAGCTTTTAATATGCCCAATCTTGATTCAGTGCCTTGTTGGCTGTTTATTCAAATTGCATGAAGGAAAAGTTGAATAGAACTGGATACATAACTTATTGGTCAATAAACTTCCATCGAGGCATTGCATCATACACAAGGTTGAAGGTTGATGTGAAAGTTACATTGAAGCTTATTTCAAGTCTTACATGGTTTCCATATTTTTCCACTTGATGCAGGAACTTCTTTATCTGTATGGTTTTGTCTTTGATGGTAACACAGATGACTACCTCATGGTAATGGCTTACCCTTGTATCTTGTGCACCAAGAGTAAAATTTCTACTTAACATTTTTATTCCATTCCTTAGTTGTTTCTGTTGGCATGATTCAGTTTTTGTTGTCCCCCAGGTCCATTATCCAGCAGAAGCAATAAATACTATTCCTTTTGCAGAGTCTAAAAGCCAGCTTCTTGAAGTGCAGGTATGCCAATAATTTTTCTTCAACTTTACGCAATTCTTTTAAGTAGAATATGATTAATTTGAAAACTAGAAAAGTTCTATGAAAAATATGAAGAAACTTTGCATTTGAACATTGAAAGAGATTTCACCTAGGGAGTGTAACATATCACAAGCCAAAAAAGGAGATTCTGATTTCTGTTTCTGTTCATCAATTTTTATTTATTTTTTACTTTGTATTATGATGATGATGTGGAAGCCACTTTTATTTACTTCTACTGTGGAGCTTTCTTGTTCGTTACTAAGCTTCTTGTTTTTTCTACAAAAAAGAGTGCCATTTCCTCAGTGGAATTTAAGAATCTTGCTTCATAATTCTGTTTTTGGATGTTAGGTTTTTCATGCTCACTTCTGTCATTGATAATTCTGTTTTTGCTTTCTTCATAATTCTGTTAGGTTCTTCATAATTTTGTTTTCGCTTCATAATTCTGTCAAATGCATTCTTGTTAGTATTCGCACAGTTTGTGAATAGGTTTATAGCTTTTGTATTGATTATTAAGTTCTGTGTTGGATTGTCAATATGCGTAGGTCAATTGGGAATTTGAAATCTGTTAACAACTTTTTATGGGGTGCATAGCTTGTGCATTCTCTAGTAATAAAAGTTAAACACATATATTGTAATAAATGGATTTCTGTTTGATGTGGTTTAGGAATTTGATACATGTGCATTTGTAGGATGCTAAAGATGGTACAACCACAGGGGTGTCAGCTCATGATAGAACAACTACAGTTTTAGCCCTTGCATCGAGAGAATCGACTTGAGGTGATTTCAATAGGCCGGGTCATATAGTCCCACTAAAATACAAGGATGGTGGTGTGTTGAAGAGAGCTGGACATACAGAAGCGTCAGTTGATCTTGCCATACTTTCTGGTTTGGATCCAGTGGCAGTTCTGTGTGAGGTTGTAGATCAGGATGGTTCCATGGCTAGATTACCTATGCTTCGCCAGTTTGCCAAGCGTGAGAATTTGAAAATAGTATCTATCGCTGAATTGATAAGGTATATATGCAATATAATATATCATTCACATTTCACAATATCTATGTAGTAATTGGATGATTTAGAATGTTATTGTTATGGCAGATATAGAAGAAAGATAGATAAATTAGTGGAACGTTCTGGTGCTGCAAGAATACCTACAATGTGGGCGCCATTCAGTGCATATTGTTATAAGTCTGTTTAGATGGGATTGAGCATATTGCAATGGTTAAGGTGAGCATTTATATACTGTGTTATATAAGAAGAATGTTATGTTATGCATTGTGGTTGAGTAGAGATATAATAAGTGCAGGGTGAGATTGGAGATGGAGAAGATGTAATTGTGAGGGTACACTCAGAGTGTTTGACAGGAGACATATTTGGATCTGGTATATGTGACTGTGGAAATCAGCTAGCACTTGCATGCATCATTAGTGGTGGGTTTTACGTAACCAATTTGTTCAACATCTTTTTATGACCACCGCATCATGGCTTTTTCTTTTTTAGATAATTAAGATTTACATTAGCATTTTTTTTTATATTATTTTAAAAAGGGAATTCAATGAGTATTAATTATAATCCAAATACAAGAAATGCAGAACAAAATAATATGGGTGAAATTGGCAGGAATTACCAGAACATCAAAGAACTGGTGCAGTGAGTTCAATGGTATATGAAGCAAATGCAAGAGTAAGGGACCCTGTTTATGGATGTGTGGGAGCAATATCCTCACTGCAGCAACAAGTTGATGTGCTTCAAACTCAATTACCACAAGCACAAGCAGAGGTTATTCATATCAAAATGCACCAATTCTCATCCACCTCATCAGATCAACAACACCAATCCTTCTAATTCTATGATTGGGATGTCTTTAGAAGTGGAGAGGGCATCTAGAATTAGAGCTGAACAAATTGCTCAGGATGCAGTGGCCCAAGCTCAAGCGGCTACCAAGGTCATAATTTGGATGACTTGTCACTGGACGAATCTTAATGTCATAGTTATGCTTACTTTTTGTAGTAATTGGTTGACAATTATGTATTAAGTAACTTTGTTAAAGTTGTTATTCGATATCATCTTGTTATTTTGTAGTTCAGAACACATGATACTTTGTTAAGTTATTTAATACTCTGGTGCGTTTGTTATGTTGCAATGCAATGAATTTTAGTGTTTCTTAGCTAATTTCCACCTACTGACGTGGCAACTGACTTTTTAGCGTCGGATTTTTATTTTCATAGATAGCGTCGGTGTAGCGTAGGACAGGCCGACGCTAATATAGCGTCGGATGGACGCTAGTCATTAACTTCGACCTTTTTAGCCTAGGCTCGACACCGACGCTAATCCGACGCTAAATCATCATTAGCGTCGGCTTTTGGCCTATTAGCATCGACTTTGAGCCGACTGTTTTTCTAGTAGTGTCTATTTGTAATACAATCTGGTATTATTAATTTGAAATTAGATAATTCTAGAATCATGTAGAATTTCCATGTAAGAATTTAAAAGTGTTTTAATTATAGAAAATTGTTGGAAGCTCCAAGTCGGTATTAATTAAGAAGCTCTTAGAAGTCGGTATTAATTAGGAAGCTTCTAGAATTCAGTATTAATCTTATTTATCAAAACTCTAATATTTTGACATTTAATCATGCAACATAACTCATTCGTTGAGTTCTTGAAATTGATTTTTAACCGACTTATCCCTTAAAATCCAAATGGATTTACACTAATGCTTTATGATTAATTCAAAAATCAAATGCAAGACTTTCAAAACTGAAAGTTCACAATCTGAATCCATCAAAGACAAAATATCATATACATGGTGTGTGATCAAATCAAGCACGAAAAATCAAAGAAATACAAAAACTGAAAAACCAAAGTCCATTTTGAAAATTTACATTAAAAAGTTGAAACATCTAGAAAAATTGACAAAATTTGACATGTACGTTACCATGAAAGCGTGATTTGTTATTATTGAAAAAGATGGACTTTGCTTAATTAGTATTCGTATTTTTTTTGTTTGTTTTAATTTATCATTTTTATTTTGTTCAGGAAATGTCTTCTCCCTTAGATTCAACTCAAGTAGAAGTTAACACACAGCCAAATGAAAATAACATCGCTCTAGAAAACAAAAGTCCAATTGTTCGGAAAAAGAGGAAAAAAACATCAGTTGTTTGGAATGATTTTGATGAGGTTGAAATCTCTAAAGGTGTGAAGAAAGTTGTTTGCAAATACTGTAAACTAAAAATGTCTACTGGAGGATCAGGAGCTAGCACTAGTCATTTGAAAAGACACGCTAGAAGTTGCAATCAAAAGAAGTTGCAGACGGCTGCTGAAACAAGACAAGTCATCATTCCATTTCAGCCATCAAAGTCAAGTAACCCTTTTATTAGTACCGGTGTTAGATACTCTAATGAAAAGATGAGGGAAATAATTGCAACTGCTATCATGGTTCACGAATATCCTTTTAGTGTTGTAGAGGACGATATTTGGATGTGGGGCTTTCAATATGCAAACCCAGATTTTCATAAAGTTACTCATAAAACAGCAAGAAATGATTGTTTGACAATATTTGATATGGAGAAGAAAATTTTGAAGAAATCATTAGAAAGTGTGAGCAAAATTAGTTTAACTACAGATATGTGGAAATCTAGCCATCAAGTAGTTGAATATATGGTTATCACAGGACATTTTATTGATGCAGGATGGAATCTTCAAAAAAGAGTTTTGAGTTTTGTGAAAGTACCCCCTCCAAGGCGTGGTATTGATGTGGCTGATGCTATATATAAATGATTGAAAACTTGGGGGATTGAAAATAAAGTTTTTTCCGTATCTGTTGATAATGCTTCTTACAATGATTCATGCTTAAGATGTCTCAAAGATAATTTATCTCTAAGTAGTAAGTTAATCCTTGGTGGCTCTTTGTTTCATGTTCGATGTTGTGCACACATATTGAATTTGTTAGTGCAAGACGGTCTTAGTAAAATTAAGGATACCATTTTCAATATCCGTGAAAGTGTCAAATATATTAACCACAATGATGCAAGACTAAAGGCATTTTGTGATGTGGTTGAGCAGAAGCGCTTAAAAGAAAGGAAACTCATCATTGATTGTCCAACAAGATGGAATTCAACTTTTAATATGTTGTCAACTGCCTTGAAATTTAAGATTGCTTTTGCAGCCTACAAAGAAAGAGAGCCTCATTATCATCACGCCCCTTCACTTGAAGAATGGAACAAAGTTGAGAAAGTTTGTAAACTGTTAGAAGTATTTAATGGTGCAACTCATGTGATCTCAAGTAGTTTATCAAATGTTAATTTTTGTATTTTATTAGGCCACTTTTTTATTATTTAAATTGTTTAATATCACTACTATTTTAAATGTAGGTAGTGAGTATCCGACTGCAAATTTGTATTTAGCAGAAGTTTGGAAGGTTAAACAAATACTTGATAAGACTGATGAAGACGGTGATCTTTTTATGAAAGAAATGGTAGGTCCAATGAAAATAAAGTTTGACAAATACTGGGGGGAGTGTAATATGTTGATGGCTATTGCTAGTGTTTTGGATCCTAGGTGCAAATTTCATATGGTACGTATATGTTTTCCCATGATATATAAATTTAAAGAAGTTGTTGATGAGAATATAAAGAAGGTCAGAAGTTTATTGGAAGAATTATATGATGAGTATCTAGCTTTATCTTTGGAAGAGTCTCCGTCTCCGATTGTTAATTTGGATAGTAATAATTTATCATCGTCCCAAGAGAATGCTGCAATTGTTACTGGATTTGACGAAATTCTGAGCATTTTGCGTGAAAATGAAACTGTGTCTCCAATAAAATCAGAATTACAAGATTATCTTGATGAAGGTATTTACGTTCCTAATACTAAATGTTTTTGTGCTTTGGACTGGTGGAGGAACAATAGCATGAAATATAAGATTTTGTCTAAGATGGCTGCTGATGTACTAGCTATTCCAATCTCAACTGTGGCATCTGAGTCCACATTTAGTGCAGGTGGTAGAGTTATTGATGAATTTCGCTCTAAATTAAACGAAGAATCTGTTGAAGCTCTAATTTGTGGCGGAGATTGGTTTCGTCATAAGTATAATGTGAAGAAAAAAATCAAAGGTTAATATTTTTTATCAAGTAGTATTTATTGATTTTTTTAATAATTTACTCATTTATTTATTTATTACTTTTTAGCTTAGTGTCTAACATATATGTATTTTTTCTTTTGTTTTTGAAGGTTGATAAACAAGAGATACAAATCACCTTGAAGATTTGATATCATATTTTTGTCATTCATTGGGATTTGAATTTGTTTTGTTGGTTGATATGCGTAACTGTTTATGGGGTTCATTTTGTTTTATTTGTAATTTTTGAAGGACTTTATAGAGTTTGTTAATTATGAATTCATTTTGTTTTTTGTTTTATTGGAAGGTTGTTGTATTACAAACTTGTTAGTAATTATTTTATTACATTTGATTATAATTTTATTAGTTTTTCTTGTATATAAAGGCCTAATTTAGCCTATTTTAAAAAAAATGTAAAATATAACATATAAATATTTTAACGTGAATAAGACTTTTAAATAGGCTTACAGGCCAGGCCAAAATAGGTCGTAGACCAGGCTCAGGCCGAAAAAAAAGCCTATAATAGGCCGTAGGCCAGGCTTAGGCCTAAAAAATTCATCGTAGGCCAGACTCAGGCCTTTCAAAGTCTGGTCTGGCCTATTCCCACCTCTATCTGTAATAAAACTTAATTACTGCATTTGACTCAGCAAACCGCAGTTTATAGGATAGATGTGCATATTATAATTTAGGTTTATTTTGAATTTGATTTCCTTTTTTATTTGTAATTTTGATAATGATTTGTTTTTTTACTCAAGATAATGATTTGTTTGACACACAATATGCATCCTAAATTCGACTAAGATAATATAAAAAAATTAAATTGTAACAAAATCAAAATTGATTATACAAACCTTATAGGATAACAATAATATAAAAAACCAAGGTACAAAAGGAAAAAAATTTATTTCGTATCACTTTATTTATGTGAAATTACTTCTTTTACGTAATTTATCTAAAAAGTTATTAATCACTTTAATCTTTTTTTTTTTATAAGATTAATCTTATATTTTGGTATATATAATCTAAATTCAAAAGAGGAATATATATATTCTCTAAAAGAAAAAAGAACATTCCTCAAATAAATTAATAAGTAATCATAATTTTTATAAAACAATTATATTTTTGACAAAACAAAATCCTTAATTGATTTTTTTAATATTTGTTATTCATAATTAACAGAAAGACATTAAAATTCAGATACGTTTGTTTTCTACGATAAAATTATACGCTTTTCTTTTTTACTCATACAATTCAGATATGATTTGTTTGACACCAAAATTTTGATATGATGTGAAAATATACGGATATGATATAAATATATGTCCGAAAACCGTCAAAAAGAAAAACATGCAAGTTATAAATAGAAATCCAAAACCAAAATCGTTTATATGTAACATCACACTTGCTAGCACATTAGGATTTTCTTTTTTACTAATCTTTCGAGGCTTTAGTTAGAAAAGGAGTCTACCAAAAAATATCATGGTGGATAATTCAAAAACAGGTGAGAATAATAGTGAAGCGCGTGTGATGCTGTTCGGTGTTAATCTTCTGTCAAAAGTTCCTACCCAACCTATGCAGTACGTGAATAATAGTTTGAGTCTTATAGAATTTAATTATAGCCACGATGATGATGATGATTTAGAAAATTCTGAAATTTCTAAATCAAAATATTTGTCTAACGATAATAGTTACCGAGATAATTATGAAATTCAATATTTATCTGACGTCGTTATTGAAAGTGAAGACAATGAAAATAGATATTTGTCTAACACTATTAGTAATAAAAATTGTTATAGAGACAATTTCGAAATTGGAGATGATCAAAATAAGGTTAATGATTGTAGAAAAGATTCTGTTCAAAATTTATCTCTTATAATTACTGGAAGTGATGACAATGATATGAGCAAAGATTCTGAAGTTCAAATTATAATTACTGGAAGTGATGACAATGTCATTGACAATAATATGAGCAAAGATTCTGAAATTCAAAGTGACGATGAGAATGATACTAGCAAAAATTCTGAAGTCGGAGAAAATATGTGTCACAGGAGTATTCAAGACGATGGTACAAAAAAAGGTATGTTTGTGACTCTCCGTAATCTTAATTTTTTTACTTTGTTCTATAATGTTGTTTTATATTTTTTATTAATTTTATTTTAAAAAAGTTATAACAATATTCCTAGTGTTTGTTATTAAACAAATTCAAAATTCAAAACTCAAAAATAAGATTTTCAATTGTTATCAACTGAACAATTAGTGTCAGTGGATTACATGTACAGTAACAAATTGAAAATATGTTAATTTGTTTCTAAGATAATTATCGTCGATTTGAGCGAAATAGTTTCAATGGAAATATTGTTTTTTAATATAAAGATTGAATTTAGGATTTTTTATTTTTATTTTTTTTATTTTAAGATTTGAATTTGTGATTTTTTAATTTTTTTTTCAGTCTAATAGTGATGCATATAATTATGAATTTTTTAAAGAAAAAATAAAAAAATACAAATGTTGGTGTGGTTTCCTTCTCAACAAAAATAATATTAATTTAGAAAATATTTTTAAGATAAACGATCTGAAAAGATAAAAATAAAATAAAAGATTAAGTGTTATAAGTAAATGATTAATTAAGAATTTGTTAATTATTTTTTGTATAATAATAATAATAATAATAATAATAATAATAAATATTTGCTGCAGGAAAATGGACAGAAGAAGAGCACAAGTCATTTTTGCTGGGTTTAAACGAACATGGAAAAGGTCGTTGGAAAGAAATATCAAAGAATTATGTAAATACCAAGACTCCTACACAAGTTGCTAGTCATGCACAAAAGTATTTTCTCAGAATCGAGGGAGGTGGCAAAAACAAGCGTAGAAGTGTCTTTGATATCTCTCTTGTATATTTTTTACTCTTTTTTTTTTTATTTTAAAATTTTTATTAGTTGTATTTACTATATCTTAATTTATTATATAAAAAAAATTGGTTTATAATATAACAGGAAGAATGTGAAACTTCAAAACCTCAATGCATCGAATGTGAAACTTCAAAACCTCAATCTCTTCTTCGTTTGACAACGTTCTCCACCAATTTTAAATAGAGGTAACTGTACATAATTCTTAGGTTTTAAAAATAATAACTTTTTATTGACAGCATAGAGCCCATTCTCCATTATATAAAGATTTACAATATAAACTTGCATCTTATCATTGATGTGTTATATTTATGATGACATGCAATTTTGTGATGACTTTATATGATTTGTATATGATTTCTCATTCATACAATTTTTTTCTGTGCAGATGTTGGTTTTTGAGTTTGCAGCGGAGGATGGAGATCAGTATCATAGAGTAGTTAACTATATATATATATATAAGAAAAATCATTGTTTTGCAAAGACAGATCTAGTTAGTTTATTCATGAACATCTAACTGGAAAAGAGTAGTTGAACCATGGGCTATATATGTGTCCCTAAAATAGTTTAACGTTAATCTAACTTATTGATTTGATTGTATTTTTCATACTTATAGTCGATTTTAAATTTAGTCAGTTTTGATTTTTTTTTATTATTGTAATTAAGTATTATTTTTTTTAATCTTTAAAAAAATAATAAATTTTACTATAATTAATTCATATAACTAGAAATTCCAATTCAAACCTAAGACAAGACGTTTAACCAAACAATATCGACATTATGTTTTTTTTTTTTATCTCTTTGTAGTTAGTATGCTAACCGATAATTGGTTGTAAATATTTTGTATAAATAGTCTTTGTCTATCTCTCTTTTATTAAGATAATTGTT
>JBBPBR010000005.1:37692476-37710146 GCA_037974775.1 Cicer pinnatifidum
ATATCAGTTCAAAAAAAAAAAAAATTACCTTTCTCTTTTATTCCTTCTTCTCCTTTTTCAGCAATTTTTTTTTTTTTCGTTTCAATGGTAGAATTTCATGATCCACAATAAAATCCTCATCTTCCTCTTGTACCTCTTTTTCCTCCAAATCACGACCCTACCAATCACTTCTATATTCATCCCAAATAAAAAAAATTCTCTTGTTTTGATTTCACCGGTCTTGGATGTTTTGAACTATCATGCATGCGCTCGCACTTTGTACATTTCTTTGGAGATGAAGAACAAATGTGGTTTCATTGATGGCACAATCAAGGAACCAAATTCTCAAGACTCAATTTTTTTCGTTTTGGAAGAGTTGCAATACTCTCATCATATCTTGACTTTATCATTCGATTTGTCATGACATTGTGAGCAACATTTTATGCATTGACAAAGCTTTTTGTGTTTGGCAAGAACTCAAAAATCCATTTTCTCAAGGTGATTTTGTTAGAATCTCTCAAATAACTTCATATTTCTCCTCAATCAAGCAAAGTGATTCTTCCATTACAACCTATTTCACGAATTTAAAGAAAATCATTGACGAGCTCTTCAATTTTCACCTTATTTTGTCGTGTTCCTCTTCGTTATCTAGTTGTTGCAACACCTTGACTATAGTCTCTCAATATCAAGTTTGTGATCTTATTTTGTATTTTCTACAAGATCTCAATGACAACTACTCTGCGTTTCGTTACCAAATTCTTCTTCTTGATCCTCTTCTTTCTTTTATAAAGATTTATTCCATGATTTTGCAACAAGAATGTCAATTGAACATGGGAAACCTTGGAATTTTGCCTAATCCTAATATTTTGGATGTTAAACACATGTAATTCTTCTGCAAAATCCTTCCATGGTAAACCTAAACAAAATTCTAAATTCAATTCTGGAAAACATCATAACCCTAGGTTATGCACTAATTGCAAGAAAACAAATTATACAATTTATAAATGGTTTTCCTCTTGAGTACCAAACCAAGAAGACTGTTAATAATATCTATGTATCTCAAGGTGATGTTGCCTCTATACCATCTTCCACTAAAGAGCAAGTTCAAGGTTTGCTAGCTCTTCTTCCATCCGCTTCTTTTTCTTCCAATTCTTCTCATGTTTCAACCTTGGTTAGGAATTACAAATTGCAATTTTCCACATGTGATTAAGGTAATACAAAAGGTAAATTTCTCCTATTTGGATATTAGATTTCAATGCCGCGGATCATTTTTTCGATTCTTTATCATTTTTATAGAAGTTACAAATCTAAAAAATCTATTTCGGTTCAGCTTCCCAATGGTAATTTGACTTCGACTTCTTATAGTGGCAATGTAGTTTTTAATGATTCAATTACCATATACAATGTTCTTTACATTCCTATGATTTATTTTAATATTGTTTTTGTTAGTAAACTCCTTGATTTTACACCACGTACTTTAACATTTTCAAATACTTCTTGTGTTATTGAGGATTAACATTTTTAAATACTTCCTTTGTTATTGAAAACTTTGAAGAGGATTGGTAATGCCACATTTTCCCATGGCCTATATGAACTCATTATTCCTTAATCTAATATTCATGATGCTCCCAAGACTTCTCCTTCTATTCATGTTGTAGATTCAATTACTCTTATTTTTCCTTTGAATAATGTATGGCACTATTGATTAGAACATTCTTCTTCTATTTGTTATACTAATGTAACCAATAGCAATTATATGGTATTACTTATGAATTTGTCACATTGTGATGTATATCACTTTTCCAAGCAAAATAAGTTATCCTTTTCTCTTACTAATATTGTTTCTGATTTGATTTTTGATCTCATACATGTTGATATATGGGGACCTCTTGCTACTCCTTCTATTTATGGTCATAAATATTTTTTTAACAATTGATGATGATAAATCTAGGTTTACCTAGATAAAATAAACTGGGAATCACATTATTTCTTTTGTTCATTACGTTGAACCTCAATTTAACAAAAGTGTTTTAAATAATTCGATCTAATAATGGTTCTGAGTTTCTTATAGTTACTTTTTTAATGACAAATGTATTATTCATGATACTTGTGTTGAAACCCTTCAACAAAAATGGGTGGTTGAAAGAAAATATCAATATATCTTAAATATTGCTAGGGGTCTTTTGTTTCAATCTCATCTACCCCTTTCTATTTGGAGCTATTATGTTTCACATGTTCATATTTTGAATGTTTTACATTCTATGAAATTACAAAAAATTTCTCCTAACTTTTTGTTATACAATAAAGAACTAAATATTTCTCATTTGCGAGTTTTTGGATCTTTATGCTTTGCTTCTTATTTTTTAACTCACAGGACAAAGATTCAATCTAGAGCTAGAAAATGTATTGTTTTGGGTCATAAAGATAGTGTTATAGGGTATACTTTATTTAATTTACACACCAAAGAAGCTTTTCTTTCAAGACATATTGTTTTTTTATGAAAATATTTTCCCTTATCATGTTAACATTGATTTTATTATTACTAAAATTCATGATCAACTTTCATTGCCCACTACTTCTAATTTTTATGATTTGTCTAATGAATTGGATATTGATCTTGATGATGATATGAATGCTTGTTTATCCCATCCTTTATGTCCTAATGTTTCTTATAATAATACTAATATACATGAACCTGATCTTACTTCTCATTCTATTGATTCTATTATACCTCATCCCCCTAATTCTAATATTAGAACTTATTATACCTCATCCCCCTAATTCTAATATTAGAACTTCTACTTGATCTAGAAATATTCATGCATATTTCAATGACTATGAATGTTCCTATTACCAAGCCTTATATCAACAATATTTGAGGTAATCCTCATAACCTTAGTAATTTCTTGATCCATGTACTTATAAACTAGCTATAAAATTTGATTGTTGGTAAAAATAAATGGATTATGAAATTAATGCCTTATGACTTAATCATACTTGGGATTTAATTGAATTACCCATCAATAAGGATGTTGTTGGTTGTAAATGGGTTTATAAGAACAAATTAAAATCTTATGGTACTATTGAAAGACACAAGGCTAGACTTATTGAAAAGGGGTACACTCAACTTGAAAGAATTGATTTTTTAGAAACTTTTTCGCATGTTGTAAAAATTACAAATGTCATATTAATTTTGTTTATCGGTGCTGCTTAGAATTGACATTTAAATGAATTAGACGTCAATGATGTTTTTTTGCATGGGGATCTCCAAAAGGGGGTTTATATACAACTTCCTTCTCGTTTTGACCCCCCAAGCCTAATATAGTTTGTAAACTTAAAAAAAAAATCAATTTATAGATTGAAACAAGCTAGTAGCAACTGGAATCACAAGCTTACTTCAACCCTCATTTCGTTGGGTTATGTTCAATCTTTATCTGATTATTCGTTGTTTGTTAAGAAACATGTCTCTCGTATTACTATTTTGTTAATGTATGTATAAGATATTGTGCTTACTGTTAGAACCAAGACGGTTTGAAGAATAATTCTTTATCTTGTTTTTATGATAATAAAAGGTATTTGATGGGAATTGTAACACCCCGATTTTTAACAACGCGAATGTATTTTTTTTATAAAACAAAGAAAATACTTTGGATAAATATTTAAGTCATAACATAACAACAAAGTCAACAAATATTTACAAGCAGCGGAATAATTTTTTTTTTTGAAATAAAAATCCAAAGTATTCAAACATCAAAATACACCGGGGCTATGAGGCTTATCGATCATAGCTCATACCCCTGGGGTATTCTCGGCAGACCTGTACAAAAGCACTGCCCCAAAAATTTTAACTTTCCCCACGTCACATCAAAAAGTGGAACATGGACCCATCAAAAGAAAAGACATAAAACAGTTTAAGCATGAATACAATCTTCCAAAATGAAATAAATACAATCACAAAAGAAAGACATCTAGTCCTTATACAACCACCTAATCTAATCATGCTACAAAACTATAAAACTCGGGTGATCTCCACGCTCCCTACAAGATCCTCCAAACACAGCTTCGGTCAGGTTTGTCTAACTACGTGACCATCTCCAGGGTACCTACTGGTAGGACGATCTTGGTTCTCATCTGAGGGCAAAGCCCAGATTTCCACAATAATTGTAAAGGGTCACCAACCGAAATTAACAAATATCACTTAGCAAAATTCTTATATTTTCAAATGCTCAAAATAACCTTTCGTCTTATCATACTCCTCGAAAGGGTTTTCATATGTCCAAAAATGCATAAACAATGTTAAAAAATGAAGTTTTGACAAACTGCATTATCATAGCCGAATACAACTGAGAAAATACAGATTTTCAATTCTAAAATGGCTCTAAATCAATCAACACTTCAAACATTAATGTTATCAATTATGAACACATAATTAACACCAAATTAATCTCCACAAATTCACACCTCAATCATACATCGAATATTCATTAAATCAATTATGAACACATAATTACATCAAAACTTAATCAACTCAACTTCACACCTCAAAGCAATTACAGCAAATCACCACAACAACCGAATATGTATATACAATCATCATAGTATAACAAACATGACTCGTATGCCAAACACTCTAAAGCAATGCGTATATGCTAAAATGCATGATTCCGGAATTCCAAACCAAAACCCTTCTCGAAGGGCGTAAATCATAATTGTACAGCCTCTCACAGACCAATACTAATTACCAAGGTGCAATCTCTCACAGATCAGCACGATTTACTAGCGTGCAGTCGCTCACAGACCAACACGACATACAAGAGTGCAGACGCTCACAGACCATCACAATTTTCTAGAGTGCAATCGCTCACAGATCAGCACATTCTAGAGTGCAATATCTCATTGATCAGCTCGATTTACTAGCGTGCAGTCGACTCATTTATTTGAAAATAACTCATTACGTAACTCAAACTCATCAAATTTAATTACCGCCAATTCACACCGACAACAATCAATTCAATTCCACAACACACATATAACACTTCAATTAAATTTCAACAATTCAAACATAACTCACCCAATTTCAAAACTCCACATTTTTACACATAACCCACCAAATTTCATCAATTCATTTTCCACAAAATCCGCAAATAAATCACATTTAAAAAATTCATAATAATAATTATGAACATATAAATCGCATCAAATATGGATCATCACAAACCACACCTCAAATTTAAATTCCACTAAATCACATATAATCGCATTAAATTCATTTTCTAGAAATTCACACATCAAATACATCAAATTACTTTTTCACTAAATCGCAATTAATGTCTTAAATGCAAACTAAAAGTTTGGAAGGAGCCCTTACCTCCGTTGTAGCTTTAACAACCGATTACGGCGCCGCGATTAATTCTGGTAAAATTTAAGTTCGTGATGTCGCTTCCAAAGTTGGCTCACTAGCACCGTAGCGTGGAGATGAGCAACTTTTCCTTCTGTCACTTCTCGAATGGGAGCTTAGATCTAGTAGATTAATGGAGGTTTATTTTTGGGTTTTGTTGAAAAAACACTAACAATTGGCTTGTTTTCTTTTTGAAACAGAGAAAGAGAAAGAGGAAGATGGACTCACATAAAAGGGAATTAGAAATTGCTTCCTTTCTTCCTTTTTAAGTATATATATATATATATATATATATATATATATATATATATATATATATATATATATATATATATATATATAATATATTAAAATAATAATAATAATAATAAATATCTAAAAAAATATCTAGATATTTACAAATATCTAGATATTTTTATAAAAATCATCGTTACGCTTGTCACCACACATCACATCACAAACCACATTTTCAGAAAAATATCTACTTTCGCCGTAATTCAATGGGCAGATGAATTTTTCTAAAAAATGCTGCATCTCAGAAATTTTGTTTTCGACAAAAGATTCACCGTAATTAAATAAAATTATTCATCGACGAATAATTTTAATCGGGTCTCCAAAAAATATTTTTGGCATTTAACTCAAAAAAAATGTCATAAAATTGGCTAAAAAACCTTAGAAATTCAGCACAAAATTCCCCAAAATACATAACTTAGAATTTAAAATTAAGGGTCTTACATTACTACCTTCCAAAAAGAAGTTTCGTCCTCGAAACTTAAAGTACGAGTAACAATTCACACTAGGTTTGTACTCAAATTCAACATACAAGTCACAACTTGTTTCACCGGCCTAATCGTAGAAAGTGTTGCCTACCTCTTTTCATAGAGTGCTTAATAACTCTACACACTACCATAGTCGGTAAGACTCGTCTGTTCCATTCAACATGTTTTTGTCTACAATCAACAGGAGATTAAGGATGATCAGTCCCTCAATTTGTCAATAAATAGCCAACAACCATGAGGGTGGCTTGGACTATCTTAACCGAACTATAATAGTGCTCCCCACGACTTGCACTTAACATTATCCTAATGCACAAGTGATCAAACAAACTTCTCAAGGTCCACTGAGTTTCCCGTATTTTCCTATAACTTTGCTCTTATCAACGAATTACAATCTCCCAAAACTTGTCACATAGCCTCATATACGTCTACTTGGTACAAATCATCCATTTGGTACCCAACCGAAACACAGAGTATGACATCAACACACTGAGCACAAAATAATCATTACCGTCGAGAACTCCTAAATATCTCCATAGTCCACAAATTCTCGATTTTTCTTTAGTCGCACAACTACGTCAAATCGTAGTGTTCTTATCCGTATGTTGTTCTAATTATAACTCTAATAATTCCATTCTCACATCTGCTTGGTGATCCAAGCTGCCACAAATTTTTTCGATAACATACCAAAACTATAATACTCATGATACACAAACTTCCTTTCAGTTTAGTACTTCATTTCAAGAGTCACGTTTCCAACAAAATCCAACTTGAATTTAATTCACATATCAAGGTCTACATTCGTCTCATGCCTAACACCTCAAATTCACGCTTCACTAGAAAATTTCTTATATACTTCACAATTCTACAGAAACTCGAAAATAATTTTACTACATCTACTGTCAGCATTCATTCTGATACTTCTCAATTTCGCCGCATCCTTTATTTGCAGCTTGATGACTATATTTTCATTACGACATGTCAAACACATTGTATTCACTCCATCACTTTTCCATTTATACAAACCTTAAATTCCTGCCTCGAACCATGATACATCTGCATTATAGTTATTTCCATAAATCTAGCCTTACTAGTTCCCACCAAACTTTTTCCATTTCATACTCAATTCTTCCCTTTATAATAATAATGTTTGAATTATAGGTGGGATAATTCCTTTTATGAATCTTTAATTGTCATAAGCTACATCTCTATGTGCTGCTCCAACAAGTTTTCTTGGCACATTTTCCAAAATTTGGTTCACTCGTTGGATTCTTATTCCTTCTCAACCTTCACCGAGATACAAACTGAAAGAATCCTAACAATCGAACGTTCTAAAGAATTATTTTTCAAATGTTCCCCATAAGCATTTCACAAGAAATAATTATCTATAACTTCATCCTCATAAATTTGCAGTAAAATATCTCAAAGACCCACATACCTTTCATTGTTCATCTAGTCACTAAAACACTCATTTTAAATTTTAACGCTTGACTTCCCAAGATCAACATCTAAACCATAAATCATTTGTTACATTTCTTCTTTTTTCACTTTCTACCATTAAATAAGATTATAAAATCTGATCCTCGAAATCTCCAAATACTCATCACACCGTCTAATTTCATCCATTTCATCTTAAGATACAATACCAGGGTTTTTCATCATTGACTCTAATTGTATTAGTGATCTCACTAATAAAAACTCTTCAAATCATAACACGACCTTTTCAGTAAATCTTCAAACACTTTCATCCATAACATGAATTATTTATCACTGGCCTACCTCAACTACCTCAATTATACTAGTTTTAGGTATTACTTGGTCCTCCATCCAACCTTGTGGATTTTTAATCATTGACTTACACATCAACCATCTTAGGGTCCCAAATCAAATCTCAAATAATTCCTCTGACCTATCAAAATATTAACATTTTTCTAGTAATTACCATCCTTGAATAGACTCTCAAAGCTTACATCGTTACAATCTCTAAGTACTCTTGTACTTTGTACTTTCAATTCCATTTCATAGTAACATGCAGTTCAATACATCAAGTCTTAACTCCTTATGTTTTTCCAAACATCACTCAAAATTCACACTTACGTGTCTATAGTTTCATCCAATATCACTATCTGTACTTACCATCTCCTAATCCACACAGAGATTTGTCACTTATCGAACAAATATATATTCTCACTCCTATAATTGTCATGAGATTCATACTTAATAATCTAAGTCGCGAATCTAGTTTAACTCGAATGCTTGACTTTATCCCTCAAGGTATCGATTATTCCTCAAAGTGTATTTTATCTAACCAAATGAGTATTTACTTCTAATGTGCAACTCCCCTTAACTTCAATTCAAGTCTCTTTCATTGACACCTAAGCACCAACTGCTATTTCAAATGGAATCCCTGTCTTCTCAATAATTCCATGGTGTTCACACCCCTTTGGCAATTATCAAACTTCATCCAGTCTCATCCTGAAATCTACCAAGCGAACACCTAATACTCTTCTTAGAAAGCTCTCCACTTAGATCTTTACATGAAATCGCCTATTAGTCTAACTTTAATCCATCCATACCCATCATCTTCAAGTTACCATCAACAACATAACATATGTGTCCTTGGAACCACTTCATAAATCCCATGACATCATGATTCACTTCAACCCTGCCTGACAATTTTTCTTTTCGAAGATCTTTTCCACTTCTTGAATCCACTGATCAACATTTTCTGAGTTCTCATCACCCTTGAACTTTGGAGGATGGTAACGACGAAAATCTTTCAATCCCCTTGCCACAACAGCACAAATCTCTCTTTCCCTGTTCTCCAGATCTCGAAGAGTCCTAACAGCTGTGTGTGGATCAACAGAAGCATTATTCATTGCTTCAACAGTTTGATTGTTCCTATTGACGTTCATTCTTGCAACATCATTCCTTCTTAGAGGTGGTGTTTTCCAAAAAAACATCAAGAAGAAGTGTTAACACCACTTCGAATAATTCCAAAACTAATTTTCGACTATATCAACACATAATAACTATCCCTGAAATGACAACTCAGACCAATTACCCCGACGCATGATCAGATAACGACTCCCAACCTACAGGTTGACCTACAACCCAAACCAAAGGCTCCACAGCCCCAAAGAAATCCAAACCAAAAGCTTTGATACCACAATGTAACACCCCGATTTTTAACAGCGCGAATGTATTTTTTATTTTTTAAAACAAAGAAATAAAACAAAGAAAATACTTTAGGATAAATATTTAAGTCGTAACATAACGACAAAGTCAACAAATATTTACAAGCAGCGGAATAATTTTTTTTTTTTTTGAAATAAAAATCCAAAGTATTCAAACATCAAAATAAACCGGGGCTATGAGGCTTATCGATCATAGCTCATACCCCTGGGGTATTCTCGGCAGACCTGTACAAAAGCACAGCCCCAAGAATTTTAACTTTCCCCACGTCACATCAAAAAGTGGAACATGGACCCATCAAAAGAAAAGACATAAAACAGTTTAAGCATGGATACAATCTTCCAAAATGAAATAAATACAATCACAAAAGAAAGACATCTAGTCCTTATACAACCACCTAATCTAATCATGCTACAAAACTATAAAACTCGGGTGATCTCCACGCTCCCTGCATGATCCTCGAAACACAGCTTCGGTCAGGTTTGTCTAACTACGTGACCATCTCCAGGGTACCTACTGGTAGGACGATCTTGGTTCTCATCTGAGGGCAAAGCCCAGATTTCCATAATAATTGTAAAGGGTCACCAACCGAAATTAACAAATATCACTTAGCAAAATTCTTATATTTTCAAATGCTCAAAAGAACCTTTCGTCTTATCATACTCCTCGAAAGGGTTTTCATATGTCCAAAAATGCATAAACAATGTTGAAAAATGAAGTTTTGACAAACTGCATTATCATAGCCGAATACAACTGAGAAAATGCAGATTTTCAATTCTAAAATGGCTCTAAATCAATCAACACTTCAAACATTAATGTTTTCAATTATGAACACATAATTAACACCAAATTAATCTCCACAAATTCAAACCTCAATCATACATCGAATATTCATTAAATCAATTATGAACACATAATTACATCAAAACTTAATCAACCCAACTTCACACCTCAAAGCAATTACAGCAAATCACCATAACAACCGAATATGTATATACAATCATCATAGTATAACAAACATGACTCGCATGCCAAACACTCTAAAGCAATGCATATATCCCAAAATGCATGATTCCGGAATTCCAAACCAAAACCCTTCTCGAAGGGCGTAAATCATAATTGTACAGCCTCTCACAGACCAGTACTAATTACCAAGGTGCAATCTCTAACAGATCAGCACGATTTACTAGCGTGCACTCGCTCACAGACCAACACGACATACAAGAGTGCAGACGCTCACAGACCATCACAATTTTCTAGAGTGCAATCGCTCACAGATCAGCACATTCTAGAGTGCAATATCTCATAGATCAGCACGATTTACTAGCGTGCAGTCTCTCACAGACCATCACGACATACAAGAGTGCAGTCGCTCACAGACCAACACAATTTTCTAGAGTGCAATCGCTCACAGATCAACATATTCTAGAGTGCAATCTCTCACGGATCAGCACAACATACAAGAGTGCAGTCGCTCACAAACCAGCACGATTTTCTAGAGTGCAATCGCTCACAGATCAGCACATTCTATAGTGCAATCTCTCACAGATCAGCACAACATACAAGAGTGCAGTCGCTCACATAATAGCACAATTTTCTAGAGTGCAATCGCTCACAGATCAGCACATTCTAGAGTGCAATCTCTCACAGATCAGCACAACATACAAGTGTGCAGTCGCTCACAGACCAGCAAGATTTTCTAGAGTGAAATCGCTCACAGATCAGCACAACATACAAGAGTGCAGTCGCTCACAGACTAGCACGGTTTTCTAGAGTGCAATCGCTCACAGATCAGCACATTCTAGAGTGCAATCTCTCACAGATCAACACAACATACAAGAGTGCAGTCGCTCACAGACCAATATGATTTTCTAGAGTGCAATCGCTCGCAGATCAGCACGACGCGACAATCCCCGCAAGGATAAGATGAACCAACAATTCACATGGCATCATCCTGTGGCCCATCACGGTCACCACAATCACCATGGCCTCATCGCGGTAACCATGTACTATGAAATGCATAAGCATACTCTGACTCTTTTCACCACAATCATTAAGTCAATGCAACTATTAAAAAGTTCTCAATTTTTAATACTCGTTTAACACTAATGATTTTTCATATACAACGCAGAGCATACTCAAACATATTTATTCACACCAATTTCAATTTCCACAAACACACATAAATCACATTTCCAAATTCAATCCACACAAATTGAATTAAATTCATTTTCCACCAATCCACTCATAAATTGAATTAAATTCTCTTTCCACCAATCCACACATAATTTTTTTCTCAAAAATTCATAATATTAATTATGAACTCATCAATTTCACCAAACATGAGTCACTATAATTTTCAAACATTAATCCCCATATTCAATCTCCAAAATTTTCAACCATAAATCGCCACAACAACATTAATACATCAGAGTTCTCCCCACCGCTAACCCGGTGCCAACGATCTCGATTTCTTTTCGAGACTCAAAGAGCTAACTACATAAACATAAATATTTATAACAATTTGTTCACAATAAAATTAATCCAAACACAACAAAATTCCCAAAATTAAATCTTTCTCACACACCAAACTTTTAAAACCAAATAATTTATATTATTTATTTAAAACTAAATAAAACAAATATTGTCCAAATTTCACATACACACACTCGACTATTAAAGCATCAAAAATTTTGAGTTAATAAAATACTCTAATCTTTTTTTTCTTTTTAAACTTAGTTCAAGAGTAATTAAAAGAGTAACATTTTAAACTCTAACCATTGTTAATTTCAATCTATCTTTTTGCTCAAACTCTTTAACTTAGTTAAAATTTGAACTTTTTCACAACTTTAACAACTCTAAATTTTTCGTAAAATTTCAACTTCAATTCAAACTCATTTATTTGAAAATAACTCATTACGTAACTCAAACTCATCAAATTTAATTACCGTCAATTCACACCAACAACAATCAATTCAATTCCACAGCACACATATAACACCTCCATTAAATTTCAACAATTCAAACATAACTCTCCCAATTTCAAAACTCCACATTTTTACACATAACCCACCAAATTTTATCAATTCATTTTCCACAAAATCCGCAAATAAATCACATCTAAAAAATTCATAATAATAATTATGAACATATAAATCGCATCAAATATGGATCATCACAAACCACACCTCAAATTTAAATTTCACTAATTCACATATAATCGCATTAAATTCATTTTCTAGAAATTCACACATCAAATTTCTTTTCCACAAAATCACAATTAATGTCCTAAATGCAAACTAAAAGTTTGGAAGGAGCCCTTACCTCCGTTGTAGCTTTAACAACCGATTACGGCACCGCGATTAATTCCAGTAAAATTTAAGTTCGTGACGTCGCTTCCAAAGTTGGCTCACTAGCACCGTAGCGTGGAGATGAGCAACTTTCCCTTCTGTCACTTCTCGAATGGAAGCTTAGATCTAGTAGATTAATGGAGGTTTATTTTTGGGTTTTGTTGAAAAAACACTAACAATTGGCTTGTTTTCTTTTTGAAACAGAGAAAGAGAAAGAGGAAGATGGACTCACGTAAAAGTGGATTGGAAATTGCTTCCTTTCTTCCTTTTTAAGTATATATATATATATATATATATATATATATATATATATATATATATATATATATATATATATATATATATATATATATATTAAAATAATAATAATAATAATAATAAATATCTAAACAAATATCTAGACATTTACAAATATCTAGATATTTTTATAAAAATCATCATTACGCTTGTCACCTCACATCACATCACAAACTACTTTTTTAAAAAAATATCTACTTTCGCCGTAATTCAATGGACAAATGAATTTTTTCTGAAAAATGCTGCATCTCAGAAATTTTTTTCTTCGACAAAAGATTCACCGTAATTAAATAAAATTATTCATCGACGAATAATTTTAATCGGGTCTCCAAAAAATATTTTTGGCATTTAACTCAAAAAAATACCATAAAATTGGCTAAAAAACCTCAGAAATTCAGCACAAAATTCCCCAAAATACATAAATTTGAATTTAAAATTAAGGGTCTTACAGGAACAATTTAATGCATTAATGTTTTAATTAAGTGTATAGTTCCAAGATCAAGCGTTTGAGTAGAATATTATGCTATATCGTCTGATTATTAGATTAATACAAAGGAACATCAATACTCCGCTTTTGTGCTCTACATTTCCAAGTCTGTGATATGCACCTTTGATGGTACAAGAAATGGTCTACATCGATTGCCTCATGAGATGCAAGCAAGCATCTAACTCTTTTTCCTCTAAAGAAGCAAGAAAACATCTCACTCAGTTGTCTCAAAAGAAGCAATAAAGCTTTTGACTCAGTTACCTTGAAGAAGCAATCAAACGTCTGACTTATCAATCAATCATTTAACTACTCTGCCTATGATGACTACATCAAGCGTCTGATTCATCTACTTCTAAAAAGTCAACGCTTGTAATAAAATCAAATGCACTTAAAAAGTAAACGACTTTGAAGAATCCAACACTTTTATTAGAGTAAATTATCTAATGACAGTTAATCCTCTGAGAAGATAAGTTATGTGCATCCTCTGATTATCTTGCTTCTACTCGAATTCATCATTATATTAAGAGTTTTTGCCGGAGAGGTTTATTCTTCTATTCTTCTTTTTCATTTCAGCTTTTAGCGACACTAACTGAGCAACATGTCCCGATTCTAGAAAGTTAGTTATCTGGTTCTCCATATTTTTTTTGGTTCTTCTCTTATTTCGTGGAAGTCTAAAACGAAAACTTTTATTTCTCATTCTTCATCGTAGGTTGAATATGACGCTTTAACTCACTCTACTTGCGAAGTTCAATGGCTATTTTATCACCTTCACGATCTTAAGCTTCCTTTTTGTACATTGGTTTCAATTTTCTGCAACAGTAACTCAGCTATTCGGATTGCTCGAAATTGTATCTTTCATGAAAGAACAAAACATCACTACACCAAAATTTAAATTTTATAGCGCACCTTTAACAATGCTTCTTAACTAAAAGAGCATTTGTATTATATTTTAAAAATACACAGAGGCTAAGAAAACAATTTTTCGAAAAACGATGTCATAGGTACTGATAGTTATATATAATAACAAAGCCTTTGACAACAATTTTTTATAAAATCGTTGTCATAGGGTTAAAATATTTACAACGCTTTTTCTATAAACTTTGTTATAGAGTCATATAGATATAGCGCTTTCATAGGGTCTTTTAAAGCACTTTCTATAAAAGCATTGTCATTGTCCATTTTAGTAAAATAAAATTAAAATCAATCCTTTTCTAAAAAATATTCCTTTAATTCCTATTATCAAATAAAAACTAATGGGAAAAAAGAAATCCGAATCAAATAGGGATTATTTTGCTGACCGACTAAATATGCATATTTTTATTATATCACATTTATAAATATTTATATATTAAATATATTTTTATTCATTTATCAATAATATAATAGAATTTACAAATTTTTCATTCAAACTCTATTATTTATGAATATATAAATAACAAAATAAGATCAAAATATTTACAGCACTTTTTCTATAAGGGTTGTTATATAGGATCATAAAGCACTTTCATATGGTCTTTTAAAGCATAGGGTTTCTAATTTTTTAATTATAAGCTTGCATGTAAACTTTGATTTCTTCTGTGTTTCTTAGTCTCCCCTGCAAACCCTTCTCTCCCAGCGAAACCCCGCATCTCATCTTCAACGCAACCCTTATCTGTGCGACTAGGTCTTGGACACGACTTCGCCATCACAGGGTTTCATTCGCAAACTTTTAGGTTATGTTTTGAACATTTGGTACCTTGCTAGTTATTGCTAGTGTTCTTAATTTATAGGGATCTGTTTCAACATTTGGATTTTTATTGCTTGTGTTCTTGATTTTTAGGGTTCTGTTTCGAACTCAAATGTATTGGTGTTTGAATTATTTGATAATAATATATACATTTGTCATAAGAAAAATTATGCATATAATTATTCTATCAAATCAGATTCTTTCTTTAATTTATCAACAATAGATACCAATCTCTATCAAACTATCCCAATGACTCAGTAACTAATACTATTAATTACAATTTATGCTTACATAAATTGTTACTACTGCGAATTATAATTCATTATTTCTTTTAATGTTAAATTAGTGATAATTGGATTACAGTTTCCAAGTTAAATTTATTTTGGGGTACATTAGATTTTTGCTTCTAAATTCTGTAGGCATATATATAATGTGAAAGTCACTCTTTTCAATCTATTTTGTGTTAGTTTTAAAAATGTAAATTATATCTGGACAATGACTTCCAAATGGGTGCAGGTTATTGCTTAGTGGGTCTTTGTAAGTATTGAATCTATTGACCCTACCCCTACTTGCAAAATCATCAAAGTTGAGCAAAAGAATTATGACAATGCAGTCATTGCTACTTTCGTAGAGGTATTTTCAGTTAAACTTGTGTCTAAGCTGTGTTTCTAGTTGACCTGTTCCGCGATAGGATTTTCATAGTTCCCAGTTGACCTGTTTTTTTAGGTATGCTGTTTTGTATGTTTGATTATGGATTTCTTCTCTATTGTACTCTATTTATATCTAGTTCTGGTCATTTAGTTTCTTTCTTTTGTTGTTGATTTGTTGCTTGCATTTAATTTTTTATCCAATTCGGCTTGCTTATCCATAGTCAAATTTTCCCTATTTGGAGTGCTAGTTCTAGTTAATTTATCCATAGTCAATTTACTTGTTGAATTGTATGAGCTTCATAATCTTACCGCACTCGGACTTCATCAGAATCAATTCTTAGGACTAACTAGTCTTGGGATCAGTCAATTAAAGAATTTGGAGAGACTTCATTGGTAAGATAACTTTTTCCGGTTATCTACCTTCATCATAGGACTTGATCAATTGTTCTACATCAACCAAGAGATTGACCAGTGTTATGTACATGTTTTTTTAATTACTTAACAGTCATACTCTTTTTCTTCTATTTTGTTTTTCTTTTTCTCTTGTAAAATAAAAAATTTGGTACCTAATTTTAAACAAAAATGAAAATGTTTAAATGACACGAGCAATGATCTCTCGGGGCATGAGAATTCAAAATGATGAAATGTATTTTTTTATTTGACAATATGAAATGTTAAAAATAAGTCAAGATTTATGAATTCTAGTTCGTAGGGGTGATTATCACGCACCACATTCCTAGAACTAGCTTATATTGACTTTTATAATAGAGACTTATCACCAATGTAGTAGCCAAACCTGATCAAACATGTAGAATGGCAGTATTTCACATTTTCCCGATTTTAATATTCAGAATCACATCACAAAGTTGAGACATAGAGAAAAGAAAATTAAGTGTTAAAATGAAGTTGTATATGGATCTTCAAAGCTATTAAGCAAGGTTCTGCAATACTAGCCGTCATTTTCTGCATAACTATGATGCATGTACTGCACTAGACTTATTTTTGCATTAGGTACACTGATATTTACGACTCTAAAACAACTTCGTGGGACTTTAGTGTCATTTGGTGTAAGTTGACAGATTATAGGTTAAGATTAGTTAACAATTTAGCTAGTGTGTGTTGAATGTGTTGCTGAACAAGGTCTCTTTTACACAGTTTGAGAGACATAAACATAAATTTAATATAATATACTATTATACAAAGCCAGGTCTTTAAAGGTCTGTTATACCTTGCCTCAGCTTAAAACATAATAAACTTGAAATACATTTGCAAACGTTCAAACCTAATATAGGCGAAAAATCGAATAGGTATATGATGTAGTTCTTTTGAGTACAGAAGATATAGTGTAATTTAGACTTACCTGAAATGCTGTTGTTTATATTTGTTTTTCAATTGAGAAGTGTTTTTTTATACTTGTTGACAAAGAAAGAACATAACAAAATGTAAGTGTTCATTTACTTTTGGTGTTTTCTGTTTTCATTTCCTTCGATAAAACATTATATAAGAAACAATTTTGAAAACATTGTTTTTCAGTGCACGAAAATGCATCAATCGACCACAGAAAGAGTAAGTTAAAAATTAAAATTATATATAATGTGTTCACTTAATTTTATTCGTTACTTTATAATCTTTTATGAAAAATAATAAATATATAAAAAAATAAATAAAAATAATGATAAAAATAATAATAAAAATAAATAGTTAGGCCTTTAAATTTTAGAAAATTATGAATGTGTGTTTGGTTTCTGTTTGCTGCTCATTCCTTTTTAGAAATTTTCACTATTTTCTAAAATATATATATATATATATATA
>JBBPBR010000005.1:37712584-37723367 GCA_037974775.1 Cicer pinnatifidum
CTTATATACGAAAAAACCTACTCTATGTCATCTTCACTTTTACTTTCTAGTATACCCTAGTTTTTTTTTTTCACTCTCCTCATCGTCATTTTTTTTTTTTTGCATCATATTCTTTATCATGGTCACTTTTGAAAAAAAATCATTATCATATCATTTTCAAAACCATAAAAATTAAGGCTTGTTGTGAATAACTTGAACCGCAGGAAATATGAGATCAAATGGTGGCTCAAACATTACTCCATTAAGAAAGACCTTGTCATTGAGAGTTCTCAAACCAAATGTAAGCAACCTTAAGAACCTTGCTCGGAAGTTGAAAAAGTACAACCTGTAATCTCTATGGGGAAATTCAGCAAAATTGTTGATTTACTTGAAGTTAATGTGCAAGTGGATACCCTTACAATGTTGGCACAATTCTATGACTCTCCTTTCATGTGTTTAACCTTTAAGGACTTTCAGTTGGCCCCAACGTTGGAGGAGTTCGAACGAATAATGGGATATTCGTTGAAGGGGAACAAACCTTACCAATACATGGAAATAAGTGTATCACGAACTAATCCAACTCCTACATGAATAGAAAGATGTGTTGCCTGGTCATATCAGGATATGTCTAGATTGGATACTAGCATAGTGGAGCATAAATTGCCTTTAAAATCCGATTTTTCTCTAGTTAAACAAAAAATTAAGGCGAATGAAGTCGACATGTAATTAAAAATCAGGGAGGAAGTACAAAAACAATTTAACGCAGGGTTCCTCACTGTGACAAATTATCTCCAATGGAGAGCCATTATTGTACCGGTGCCGAAAGAGGATGGCAAAGTTCGAATGCGTGTCAACTATAGGGACCTTAATAAAGTCAGTCCTAAAGATGATTTCCCATTACCTCACATCGATATTCTGGTTGACAATACGGCTCGCCATTCATTCTTTTCTTTTATGGATGGTTCTCTAGGTATAATCAAATTAAGATGGCAGCTGAAGATATGGAAGAATATTTTGTTACAAAATAATGCCTTTTGGCCTAAAGAATACTGGGGCGACCTACCAAAGAGCTATGGTAACCCTATTCCGTAACATGATACATAAATAGGTAGAATTTTATGTAGACAACATGATTGCTAAGTCAAAAACAAAAGAAGAACATGTTATTGATCTAAAGAAACTCTTCGAAAGACTTAGAAAGTTTAAACTAATGCTTAATCCTTCCAAATGAACTTTCAGCGTGAGGTCAGGAAAAGTATTGAGATTTGTGGTTAGTCAGAAACAAATAGAGGTTGACCCAGATAAGATTCGAGACATTTCAGATATGCCTCCCCCGAGTATAGAAAGAGAAGTTCATGGTTTTCTTGGGAGACTAAATTATATTTTAAGATTTATATCACAACTAATTGCCACATGTGAACCGATCTTTAAACTTTTATCGAAAAATCAAACAGTTGTGTGGAAAGAAGAATGTGAAAACGCATTTGAAAATATCCGACAATATTTGAAAAAGCCTCCAATTCTAGCCCCCCCCCCCTCCCCTAGTTCCGGGCTGACCCTTGATTATGTATCTTACAGTCCTCGATGGGGCCATGGGATGTGTGCTGGGACAACACGATGAAATAGGAAAAAGGAGCATGTCATTCACTATCTAAGTGAAAAATTTACAGATGTTGAAACAAGATACACGATGTTAGAACGTACTTGTTGTGCCTTAGCCTGGACGACCCATCGCTTGAGGTAATACATGTTTTGTCATACAACTTGATATCCAACATGGATTCAATCAAGTATATTTTTGAAAAGCCCACCCTCACAGGGCAAATTGCTCGTTGGTAGGGGATGTTATCAGAGTATGATATTACCTATGTTACTTAGAAAGCCATCAAAAGGAGTGCCTTAGCAGATTATCTAGCTAACCAACCTGTGGATCATTATAAGTCAATGCAATGCGAATTCCCATAAGAAAGCATCATTGTTTTGTCTAAAGAATGGGATAATGGAAAATGGACGTTGTTGTTCGATGGAGCCTCCAACATAATGGGGCATGGGATTGGGGTTATTTGAATATCTCCCAAAATGCAGTTCATACCTATCACAACACGCTTGTGTTTTGATTGTACCAATAATATGGAAAAATATGAAGCTTGTGCCATGAGAATTTTGGCGGCTTTGGAATCAAAAGCGAAAGTTCAGGAAGTATATGAAGATTCAATCCTAGTCATTAATCAGCTTAACCAAAAATGAGAAACTCATGATAAGAAGTTAATATTATTTTTTTACCTACATAAAAGAATTGTCTTTACTATTTAACAAAATCACTATTCACCATGTCCCTTGAGAAAACAATCAAATGGATGATGCTTTGGCTACTTTATCCTCGATGTTCCAAATAAGTCAAAATGATGAAATCCCGTCAATTAAAATGGAGAGTCGAGATCATCCTACCTATTTCCACTTAATAGAAGAAGAAACTAAAGGGAAACTGTGGTATCCCGACATCAAACATTATCTGATAGGTAGAGAATATCCTCTTGGAATATTGGAGAATGAGAAAAGAACTTTGAGACGGTTAACTGCGAGCTTTTTCGTGAAAGAAAATATTTTGTATAAGAGGAATCCTGATATGGTACTCCTCAGTTGCGTTGATGTCAATGATACGAAAGAAATTCTACAAGATATCCACGATGGCTCTTTAGGATCCATATGAATGGAGACGCCATTTCTAGAAAGATTCTGCGGGCCGGGTATTATTGGTTCACCCTAGAAAAAGATTGTTTTAATTATATAAAGAAATGCCATAAGTGTCAAATATATGCTGATAATCACTACAAGAAAACATGAATTTTGTGAGGGCCAAAAGCCCTCACAAAGGGAAAAAAACAGCCACAAATGTGGATTTTGTGAGGGCTTTTGGCAGCCACAAAGAAGCTGGTCACAAAATTTTGTGAGGGCTTTTGCAGCCACAAAAGACAGACATTTGTGAGGGCTTTTGCAGCCACAAAAGTCTGCCTTTGTGAGGGCATAGGCCGCCACAAAGGACATGCTGAATTTGCTGACTGGACCTTTGTGAGGGCTTTTGGCCGCCACAAATGCCAACGTAATTAAAAAATAATATATTTTGTGAGGGCTTAGGCCGCCACAAAATAATTCGTATTTAATAAATTAATTTTTAAATTCAAAATTAATAGTTTATTATAATATTATATATAATAAATTAATATAAATATAATATTAAAATTTAAATTATAATTAAATTAAAATTTAAATTATAATTAAATTAAAATTTAAATTAAATTTAAAATATAATGTAATTATAAATTAAATTTAATATATAATAAACTAATCTTAATTTAATTAAAAATTTAAAATAAAATATTTAAATTAAAATTAAATATTAATAATTAAATTAAAGATTAATTTAAATAATAAAATATTAATAATAAAATATTTAAATTAATAACAAAATATTTTGTGTAGAGAGAAGGAGGAGAAAATAGTTAGAATGAGGTTTTAGAGAGAAGTTGGATGTGAAAAAATGAAGGAGGAGGGGAGAAAAATATATATAGTGTTACCTTGAGCATTTGTGGCGGCCAAAGCAGCCACAAAGTCCACGTAGGTTTAAAATTTTGTGCGGCCTTTGCAGCCACAAATGCCACTGGTCACGTCAGTCCTTTGTGACGGATTTGACCCTCACAAATTGATTTTTTGTGGCTGTAAAAGCCCTCACAAAATCCTTAAATATTTAACTGGATTTTGTGGCTGCCTAAGCCCTCACAAAATCACAATGTTGTGATTTTGTGAGGGCTTAGGCAGCCACAAAATCCAGTTAAATATTTAAAGATTTGTGAGGACTTTTTCAGCCACAAATAAAGACCAATTTCAATTTTGGCATTTGTGAGGGTTTTTTCGGTCACTAATTTTGAGGGTTTTATTCGGTCACAAAATATTTATAAAGTTGGCCACAAAATGGTGTTTTTCTTGTAGTGAATATCCATGCCCCACCAATGCCCCTGAACACCTTTTCAACGCCCTGGCCATTATCAACGTGGGGCATAGATGTCATCGGAATGGTCGAACCGAAAGCATTAAATGGACGTTGCTTCATCTTGGTGGCAATCGATTACTTTACCAAATGAGTAGAGGTCGCTTCGTACGCCAATGCCAATCTAACCAAAAGTGTGGTAGTCAAATTCATAAAAAGGGAGTTAATATGCCGTTATGGCCTACCAAGCAAGATCATTACTGACAGTGCCACAAATCTGAATAACAAAATGATGGATGAATTGTGTGTCATCTTTAAAATTCAACACCACAACTTGTCCCCGTAGAAACCGAAAATGAATGACGTAGTTGAAACAACAAATAAAAGCATCCAATAAATTATTCAGAAAATGGTTGTAACATACAAAGATTGGCATGAGATGTTGTCGTTTGCACTACAAGGGTATCACACTTCAATACACACTTCAACTGGGGCAAACCCTTTTTCCCTAGTATATAGGATGAAGGTTGTGCTACCCATTGAAGTAGAAATCCCCTCGCTAAGAGTATTAATGGAAGCCAAACTGGAGGACTCAGAATGGGTACAAACTTGTTTTGATCAATTGAATTTAATTGAAGAAAAAAGTTTGGCGGCCTTATGCCATGGGAAATTATATCGAAAAAGACTAAAACGAGCGTATGAGAAAATAATACGTCATTGAGAATTATGGGAAGGAGACCTAGTGCTAAAAAAGATCTTACCGATTCAAAAGGATTATCGTGGGAAATGGACCCCTAACTATGAGGGCCCATACATCATGAAGAAAGCTTTCTCAAGTGGAGTTTTGATCCTCTCGAATATGGATGGAAAATATTTAGCCCTCCCTATAAACTCAAACGCCATAAAAAATATCATGCTTAAATAATGAATACCTGCTAGATTGAAAACCTGAAAGGGGCAACCTAAACAAAAATTAGGGTACAAAAAATAATAATGAATACCCGTTAGGTTGAAAAACTTGAAAGGACGACCTAGGCAAACATTAGGGTGCACAAAAAATATATAAATATCTATTGGTCGGAAGAACAACAACAACAAAACAATAACAACAACAAAAACAACAACAAAACAAAGAAGATATACTCGAAAGGACAAGATCAACAATATGGATCGGAGTATGGCACGAGAGTTAGTACAGTCTACCTTTGAATTACTAGTAACGAAGTCGGACCTTCCACCCATATCTTTTGTTTTATTTTATGAAGAATGTTGAATCTCAATATATTGATATATGCTTTTATCATCTTTATAATTTAACCCACTTTTCTGAATGCATCTTATGATTATCATGTATTGGAAAATAAAACATATACCATATTTCGATATAATGAACTGCAATAAAATCGGATGTAGTAGCGGTTGTTTACAGTACAAGAAAGACGACAACATGAGATCCAACTTAAGATCACAATATTAATTCTTCTTAAAAAAAGAGAGAAAGAAAGAAGAAAAAAAAGAGAAGATGACAAAAGAGAGATCAAAGATATGAAGTTCAAGAAAAATGTATAAATGATTTTTTTTTTCTCATTCATGGTTTGAATGGTCATGTCCAATTCATTCATTCATTCATTCATTCATTCATTCATTCATTCATTCATTCATTCATTCATTCATTCATTCATTCATTCATTCATTCATTCATTCATTCATTCATTCATTCATTCATTCATTCATTCATTCATTCATTCATTCATTCATTCATTCATTCATTCATTCATTCATTCATTCATTCATTCATTCATTCATTCATTCATTCATTCATTCATTCATTCATTCATTCATTCATTCATTCATTCATTCATTCATTCATTCATTCATTCATTCATTCATTCATTCATTCATTCATTCATTCATTCATTCATTCATTCATTCATTCATTCATTCATTCATTCATTCATTCATTCATTCATTCACTCACTCACTCATTCATTCATTCATGACATTTTATAAATTTAAAACTGAGAAAACAACCTGCATGTTGAAGCCGATAAAACGACTCGCACCCGAAGTCGAGAAAACGACTCGTATCTTGAAGCCGAGAAAATAGATTGCACCTGAAGTCGAGAAAACGACCCACATCTTGAAGCCGGGAAAACGACTTGCACCCAAATCCGAGAAAATGACTCGCATGTTAAAGATGGACAAACAAGTAGCCCCAAAGCCGAGAAAACGACTCGTATGTTGAAGCTGGGAAAATGACTCGCACCCGAAGCTGGGAAAACGACTTGCACCCGAAGCCGAGAAAACAACCCGCATCTTGAAGTCGAGAAAACGACTCGCACCTGAAGTCGAGAAAATGACTCTTATAGGAAGAGCAACAACACCAAGAAGTAGCCAACTATATCGAACCGGGGATGTTCGCGTGACATTAAGCTCAACATAAGCATAACCTTCAGTATCTCCAAGAAGTTTAGCTAATAAATTTACACTGTCATCTTTATTAAATACATTAACACTAAAGAATGCACCAATGATTGGTATATGTAGAAGAGATGAGACATCATCCATAGTAATCGTCATCTCCCGAATTAGAAGATGGAAGTTGTTGGTGTCTCGATACCATCTCTCTAGGAAAGCATATATGATTCTTTTGTCGATTATTTCGTAATTCCATTTTAGCATTGAATACAATCCTGAACATTTAACCAGTTGTTCCACCTCTTAACATTTTTCTAGTTCTAAATACCTTTAGCTCCCCATGATCCTAAAATAAAATAAGCGAAAAATGTAAGTTAACATACATTATGACATCAACTATTAAAAATTAAATATGATCGAGAAAATTACCACTCTATCCCAAAATGGAGTGGCCACAAGATCACTGAATGTACTGAGGATAAACTTATCAACTAGACCACCAGGATATCCATTAGCATGTGGAGGTTCATCTATGTACTCTTGTTGGGCCTGATGTGGTGTTTTCTCTTCTTATTTGGTCTCCTCTTCCTGTTGGGCCTTTTGTTGTGCTTGTTACTATTGTAACCGTCGTTGTTCTTGTTGTGCTCTGGTTGTTACTGTATTAACATATCTTTTGCTTTAGATTTGCACACTTAGCGTATATAGTTAAGGGATAGTTGTTATCATCAAAATATCAACTAGAGGATTGTATTTGAAAATATTTTTCCACTAACATATCTCCCTTTTTGATGATGACAAATAACTGTACAGTTAATGAACAATTTTCCTTCACAAATGTAAGGTTTTTAAAGGAAGGCTCCTCTGAATGAGGTATTCGGTTATTGTTTGACTTAAAGTCGCAAACAAATGCAACAAGCATAAGCAAATGATGCTAATTATGTAGACATAAATAAATGCTACTGATGTAGATTATGTATATGATACAAAGCAAATACACACTTAATTGTATTACTATATATTCTATTTTTCTCCCTCTTTGTCATTATCGGAAATAGTGCGTTTTAAATAGTAAGCTAGACGGACATAAGAAGAATAAAAGTCTTTCCTTTGCTTCAGAGAGACTTAGCTTTGGAGAATATACACCTCACTCTCTAAACAAGTGTTCAATTCATACTATCTTCTAAACAACTCAATTGAGAAGTTTTACGAGGAGTCTTTTAATGTCCTATACCCTAGTATTTTCAATAGATATCAAATGATCCATAATACTCACCACCGTTGTCAGTATGAACATGTTTCATCTTCTTGCATGTCTTCCTCCCAGCCAAAGCATGAAATTTTTTGAACTTCTCCAACACTTGCTATTTTTTCTTTAAAGCATAAACCCATAGTTTCCTAGAACAGTCATCAATAAAAGTAACAAAATAAAGAGCACAACTAAAATATTTTACCTTTAAATGGCCACAAACGTTAAAATGCACCAACTGAAGCAATTCTGAATTTCAAGAGGGAGAATCCATTTTGAATGATACTCTAGTTTTTTAACCAACCATGTCGTGAGAAGATTTCTCTAAATCTACATTTTTCAATTCTAGAAGCACATCCTTTATGGATAAACAATTTAACCCTTTTTCACTGATATGGCTAAGTTTTTGGTACCGCAAAGATGTTTCCATACTATTTTTAGAAACCAAAGCTTTTTTCCAATACAGTTTACTAATTTTCTCCCTTCTAGTCACAACCAAGTTACCTTTGTTGAGTTTCCACTTTCTAGAAGCAACATGATTATCAAAACCACTATCATCAATCATATGCACATAGACCAAATTGAAGCGAGTGTCTGGAGTATGTTTGACTCCTTTAAGAAACAATTGCATTCTCATGTTGGTTTGCAAACTTACATCACCAACACCAATTACCTAAGGTACACCATCGCTACCCATCTTTAAAGCTCCAAAGTCACTTGAAGTATAAAATGTGAAAAACTCTTTCCTCGGTTTAACGTATAATGTAGCACCACTATCAATTATCCACTTGCTCTCATTAGATATAAGATTAATTGACTCACGGTCACATAGAATAACAAGATCATCTCTAGTAGCAATAGTAACACAGCCGTTATCACTATCATCATCATGGCCTCTTTATTTCTAGTTACCTTTCTTGCATTTATTCTCCTTTTGCACAGAAAACAATTCTTATACATCTGTGTTGTTCTATGACAATAATGGCACTCCATATTGTTGTATCTTGACTTGGAGTTTGTTCTACTATTTTCTCTACCACCATCCGATACTTTTTTTTGACTTATCCCCCTATTTTTCAGTGACAAGAACTTTAGATTGAAATGAAGAACCCTAAGCCTTCCTTCTCATCTCCTCATTCAAAACATCACCCTTAGTTGTTTCCAAAGCAACAACACCTTTAGGAGTTGAACTCGCTATACAAACATGAAATAATTCCCAAGACTCTAGTAAAGATAACAATAGAAATAGTCCTAAAAGCTCATCATCAAACTTGATACATATTCATGACATCTGATCAAAGATCCTCTAGAATTCACTAAAAGGGTTCGAAATAGAAGTCCCCTCCTTATACTTCAAAATTATAATTAAACTATTCAGTAAGAACAATTCATTATTCCCTAATTTAGAGGCAAACAAAGTTTATATCTTCTCCCACATAGTTTTTGCATTTGTCTCATTAGCAATATGATTATAAACATTCTCTTCTACATATTTCCTAACAAAACCACATACATGTTGATGTTCATAATCTCATTCTTCCTTAGAATTATCATCTGACTTTTTAGAATCAAAAGTAGGAACATACATTTTCTTTCCAAATAACAATCTTTCATCTTACCAATCCACAAATGTTAATTAGTACCATTCAAGCATATCATATTTATAATCATATTTGTCTTCTTCCTTAGAGCAAGTCAAATAGACCTTTAACCAGGAGATCTAATGCCAGTTTGATTAGAATAAACATAGAAACATGATAATAAGCAATACACAACGATATAAAATTCTCCCAACTTGCAAGAACCCGCGATAAGCAACAACAAATATATGACAACAAAGTGATCAAATAAAAGTGCGTAAAGAACACCGATATTTTAATGTGGAAAACCCCTCAATACAAGGGTAAAAATCACAGGTCGTCTAGATCCCAAAAACCTGCTGTCCAGACTTGTTTTCATTGATCAGATCATTGCAAACCTGCTGTCTCAAAATCAAAGAGAATCAAGAATAGAGTTTACTCTTCTCTATTCTCTTTTTGTAGGTGTCTTTTTTCTTCAAAATAGTCTCTCACTTACCACTTGAATAAGTGAGACACAAATACAACATTTGTATCTTTCACCATATAGGAATATGGAGCCCAATACACAACAGATAACACCTTAGGTAACAAGTGTAATCTAAAGTACAATAATTGACTTCAGCACAAGAATGGACTGATAAATCATGACACCGTGACTTTCAAAAGAATATCCATCGAGATATTCAATTAAAGTTTTAAGAGTTTCGCGAGAAGCATAAAAAAGCGTGTCACCGAAACAACCATAGTTTCAACATAATAGCTATGAGGTTTTTGATGGATAGGTTTGGAGAAGGGATCAAAATGAAACAATGATGGAAAAAAGAAATGACGGGGAATAGAAGGAATGACAGTTGCAAGCGGCGAGAATGGAAACAAATGAAACAAGAACGACGCTTTTGATCAGGTTTTTGATTTTGTTGGAGGAAAAGTTGCTTCTGCTTATTTTTTTCTTTTATTGTTCATATTGTTTTACTTTTACTCTCCCTATTTTAACTGACACACAATTTTGGTTATCCTGTTTTTAATTTTACAATTTTGGTCCCCCTATTTTAACTGATACGTAACTTTGGTCTCTCTATTTCTAATTTCACAATTTTGATCCTCCTATTTTAATTGATTTGTAATTTTGGTCACTCTATTTCTAATTTTAAAATTTTGGTCCATTTATTTTTTAAAATTGAGATATTTTGTAAATCTAATGGATCACATACTTTTTTTAATAAAATTTAATGGATTACATTTTAAAAAATATATAACATTAAGAAAATATTAGATATTTATTTTAAAAATATATTTTTTTATTATAAAAAACTATTTAAAAAATAGTTTTTAATTATTTAAAACTAATTAATTCTAAAAATAGTTTTATTTATTATTTTCTTAAACTGATTTCTAAATGTATTATTTTAAAAACTTTTTTCAGAATAATTTTTAAATATTATTTTTATTAATTCAATTATGATTTAAAATAAAACAAAATTTTTATTATATTTTCAATATATTAAAAACAGGATTACATGTATTTTAATATATTTTTTATCATATTTAAAACAAAACATAATTTAAATAAAAAAT
>JBBPBR010000005.1:37725084-37775909 GCA_037974775.1 Cicer pinnatifidum
ATTCACCAAAAAAAATTAAAGAATCTACAAAATCAATATAATTTCTTAAAAAACATTGCTTTGCAATTATAATGTAAAAATTGATCCGTAATTATGAGAATGTAGTAATTGAGTGCATAAACACAAAGGAGAAATATATATATTCTTTAAAGAAATAATATCCCTCAAATAAGTAAATAAGTAGTCATATTTGTTAAAATAAAAAATGTATCTTTTTGACAAACTAAATATCCCTAACTGACTTTTTTTAATAATTGTTATTCATGATTAAAAAACAATAAAAATCAGATATACTTTTTTTACTAAATAAAATTCAGATATAATGTGTTTTGAAAAGAAAAAAAAAAAAGAATTCAGATATGATTGATATTCCCGGAAAATCTAGTGATATAATAAGTGCATGTCCGAAAACCATCAAAAACAAAAAACACGTTGGTTAATTATAAATTATAAATAGACATTAAAAAGCAAAGCCCTTTATCGTGTAACATCACACTTGCTAGAACACTAGGATTACATAGCGATTTTTTTTAGTTAATCAACTTCAGAGGCTTTAGTTAGAAAAGGCGGATAACAAGAATTACTTAAAGTGGAATTTGAAGATACAAAGAAGATTGTTTGATTTATGACCCTTTTTAAATTAGATTTTTACATAAAAGTTCATTTTCAAGTTTTACGACTTGTAATATTCAAAACTTCACAATGTTACTCACAATGTTACTCATAGTTAGTGTTAAAAGATTAAGAAAGGTAATTAAGGATGTGAATAATGTAAAATCAAATAAGAGATAAAGAGAAACATAATCACTTACACAATTTTGTATTGATTCATTTAAATATTGGGCTACGTCTAATTCTTACTTTGGTGAAACTTTCCACTAAAATACTTGAGAAAATCTCTTAAATTCTGCACATACAAAAGTTTGTCAACCTGACATTCATTTTCTATATTTTCTTAGCCTTAGTAGACTTACAATTTTTATTATTCTTTGTGATCACATTAGACATAACAACAAGGATTAATTGCAGTTTTGGTTTCCCTATTTTAGCTGAATCACGAAAGTAGTCCCCCCATTTTATTTATCCACAGTTTTGGTCCCCCAAATATAATTTTGATCCAAAACATGATAAAATTTTATTTTTTTTTACATTTATTTAAGTCACACGGTGCCTTAAGATCTCGTGGTGCAACAATTGTACCTGAAATCTATGATCATAAATGATGAAATACGACTTTAAAAAAAAATGAGATTTCATCAAATTTTGGACCAAAATTCTGTTTGGGGACCAAAACTGGGGAAAAACGAAATGGGGGGACTGCTTTCGCGATTCAGCTAAAATAGGGGGACCAAAACTGTGATTAAACCTAACAAAAATCACAACTAAAATTGAGTCTTATTTACAAACCAAAAGATAATAGGTGCGCAAACACGAGAACGAAAGTTGAATTGTATTTGTCTAAATTTAAACTCTTTTCAAAATTTTAATTCTGATTTGGTGACATAAACATATTTACTAATTAGAGGCAACAATAAAATATATAATGCAGATGTAAAGACAACACTCAAAATTTTATCATGGTTCACCAACAACTTGATAGCTACGTTTAGTTTCCTCACATATAAAGATTTATTCACTAATTCAAAAACCTTGAATTACACAACACCTGACCTTCAAGTTATTCTTTCTTAAAACAACTTGAACCTGCATACTTTAAGTCTTCTCAACACAACCTAAATCCTACAGATTGTTAGAGGAAAACTATCAATTTAACCTTACAAGTTAAGTCTTCTTAACACAACCTAAGATCCATAGATTACTTAAGGAACACTAAAGCCACTATCAGACTGAGTTACAATGAGTTGAAAACTGATTTGGATTTGCTTATACTAAGCAGATTTGATACAATGATTTTTCCACACTACAAAATATTTTACTTTGAACAAGTGCTTTGCTAGAATTTAAAACCTTACACTTTGAATACTTAGAAAAATTGAGCTATCGAGGTTTGTCTGAATAACTTTGGATTTTTAGGATTTATGAGTTTATTGGTTCGGTTAATTCTTCTTCACCATTGAGTATCAATTTATTATTAAAATTAGGGCTTCAAATTCTAAATCGTATCTTGATTTCAGCTTGGTCAACAAATATCTCTTCCAAATATAATTCTGAAAAAGATTTGTTTTGATAATATGACCCTTAGCCAATTCTTTATTTCTGAATTTCATCTGAACAATTCTACTAGAAATATTTTGTACGTATTTTTTATAGATTATGTTTGCAAATTGATTCACTTGAGTCTTCCTTCATACACTTAATTTGATTTGGATGGGAGCAATTCAGGGTTTGTTCTTGGACCTTCAGATGTAAGGATACAACTAAGTCCAATTCAATATATTGCTTAATCTAACAGAGTCTTTTACCTTCCATGTAAGTCATTGACTTTTCTCCATTCTAATCATTGACTTGATTGTTGGATTCAAATGTTGTGTTGCTTGAATAATTCTGTCGGAGGCAAAATTACGTGACTTAAATTACTGGCATAGGCAACTTCACCTCTATTGCATTATTAGAGTCATTGCAACTTCAGAGGAAACATTGTGGAACATGTTGCAATTATCTGAGCTAAAGGAACATGAGCTTCAAAGGCAAACTTGAACAGTAGACTTCAAAGGCATGCTAAAACTATTGGTCATCATAGATATGCTAAAATTATTGTTCGTCATAGACATGCAAAAACACTGTTCATCAGAGACATGCAAAAATATTATTCATTAAAGGCATGAAAACTCAAGAGACACACTAAATCTTCAAAGGCGCAAAACTCTTCAGAGGCATGCTAATTTACCAAAAACAAATTGAGCTGTTAAAAGCACATTAAACTACCAAAAACACATTGAACTATTAGAAGTACGCTAATAGAGGAAAATGCATGTACTTTTCCCGAATGTGCATTTGTGTGGTTCTGATGATTTCATTAACTGATTTGATTTTGTTTCCTCTAACATTTTTACTTCCCCTAGTGACTTCCTCTAGTAACTTTCTCTGGTGACTTCTGCTGGTCGTTTCCTCTAATATTTTTCTTCTTAATTATTTCTTACTTATAATATCTTCTACTGATTTCCTGTTCAAATTATTGCACACTTAATGAATCCATTTGTTTAAACAATTTGTTCTCATAAAATACCTTTGTTAACATCAAAATCACTAGAAGGAAAACCAACTTATCCAGCAAATATGACTTCAGAAAGTTTACAAATAACATATTTAGTTTGTCTTAAGTTCTTATGACTTGACTGAGAGGAAATGGATCTTCACACTCTTATATTCTTTAGATTTGATGATCTAGGATAAACTTTGTGTGTGGTTGAACTTGTAATCAAGTTTTACTCTTTTTATAATAAGAGCATTTGAATACTTGTGGAGCATGAGTAATATTTCAGGCCTTCAAGCGACCATTGGGTTCGAGTTCCAAACCATGGTAACCTTTGATGATATTCTTTTTTAGGAGCTATGAACATTCTAAACTTAAGTGGATTATCGAATGTTTGTTGGATATGTTCATGACTTGAGATACAGGAGAGAGAAAGAGAGAGAAAATTTAGGGTTAATCACACTATTCCATACTGATATTGTTCAATGTAGTGAACAATGCAAGAACATTGACTTTAACTACTTTTTTTTTTTACACAAAAAGGCTTTTGTACTTTTTCTGCGAACTTTTTAAAGATTCAATCTTTCTTGTATTGATAAAGTTTTTGTTTAAATTTATTGATGTTAAGTTGTTTGAAACTTATGGGCTTGAGTTCTCATTTATTTTTCTTGATAGCTTATTCATCATATCCAAAATTGTTTATTATCATGATGAATATTCCTTTTGTCTTAAATGAGACATGCATGATTTGAAGATTCTTCAATTTTTAATGATCATTTATTGCATGCATGTTTATGGGTTGATTCAATTTTTGTTTCTTTAAAAAAATGTGAATTGATTATCTTCTTGATTCCTCTCACACATTTATGATAATTATGATCTTTTAGCTCATAACTTTTTTAAGCCGGTCATAAAAATAGTTTTTTGTTGTGAATCATTGATTTATGCTTTAATTCTTTTATTATTTTATGTCTTAATAAAGTCACTCACGAGCACATTTTAGATAAAAAAAAATATGTATCAAGAGCTTCCAATCAGTTAATCGTTGATGTATGTCATCTTTAAAACATCATTAAAGATCTTTGCTCAACAATCTACCCTTTTTTATGTTGAAAAATTTAATAATTTAAGATCGTATATTTTGGTGGTTTATATAATGTTTAAAAAGATAATTCTTGGGGCTCCCCCTTAATTGGCAAACTCCCCCACAATTTAAGCAAAAATGAAATTATTAAAATAACTAAATGGTGTGCATAATTTTGAACCAATCCATCATCCATTCATTGATAATTCTTGAAGTACAAAGATGAATTTGTTTGAGGTTCGTAAATCAAAATACTACAAAATTCAAAACATAGCAAAACAAAAACATAAAGTAAATCCTAATCATATCTCCCCCGTTTGTCAAAATAAAAAAGATACTAAGTGGTGGTAAACATCCTAATCATATGTGGAGGAAAAATCAGTCAGAGGTGGATGAAGTAGGCTGAACAAAGTCATTTGGGAGCAACCACATCAACAGCCATTTTGCCAGTTTAGTGACAAGCTTTAGGGTTTTTGCAGCAGTGTGAAGAGTAGCTTGGACTACCTCCTCATCCTTAAACTTTTAGTAGAAGTTTTGTCATCTTGCTCAAAAGTGGGGCTGTCCTAAGTGGGTTCACCCATCTTAAGTGGTTTGATTGATTTATTTTCCTTTGACAAAGGTTTGTCCTTCATTTGAGACAAACATGTTAAAGGACTGAAACAAACAGGAGACTAGTGGACTCTTGGTTGTGGTAGAAGGAATGGAGGAATCAAAGACTAAAGGACCAAGAGGTGTTGAGAGAAGCATACTCATAATTTCGGAGGTGGAATTGAAAGATTTTGACAATTGTGGAGTCATGAATTATGTGACTGCAAATTCATTAATTGCTATATTAGGAACTGAGGAAAATCTGATTGGATTAGGGTCATCTTATAGAATAGATTGAACTTGAGAATGTTCATCATCTATTTGTGTTCTTAAGTACATATCTTCAACAACCTTTTGAAAATTGTCCACAACTCGGATAAACGGATTTTCAGTTTTCTTAAGTACTTGATTTCCTTCATCGTGCTGAATTGTATCTCCGAAGCTCTGATACTCCATGAGTACATTTGCAACATAAATTTAAGCATCAACGTCATCCTTGTGATTTAAGAAGGAATGTCTGGAATTTCAACATTGATAAAATCAAGATTTTGAATTTGATCATTCTTATATTCAAGTGACAGTAGCTAAACTACAACAAGAATACATTGAATTTGTGAGGGCCAAAAGCCCTCACAAAGGGGGAGAAGCGGCCACAAATAAGGTGGTCACAAACCTTTGTGCGGACCAAAACGACCCCAAAATTTGAAATTTTCATTGCCATTTGTGAGGGCAAAGGCTGCCACAAAGTCCTCATTTTTGTGAGGGCTTAGGCCGCCACAAATGCCACCTTTTGTGAGGGCTTAGGTCGCCATAAAGGTTAAAGCAGAATTTTAAAATTAAGCTTGTGGGGCCCATGCCGCCACAAATGTCTCCCTTTTCTAAGGGCTTAGGCCGCCACAACACAAAGGATGAAACAAATTAAATTTAAATCTTTTGTAAAGGCTTAGGCCGCCACAAAAGTTTCGCTTTATTAAAAAAATAATTTTATTAAATTTGAAATTAATATTAAAAATTGATATTATATATAATAAATTAATATCAATATAAATTTAAAATATAATATTACAATTTAATTAAAATTTAAATAAAAATTAAAATATAATATTTAAATTAAATTTAAATTAAATATATTATATATAATAAACTAATATCAATATAAATTTAAAATATAATATTACAATTTAATAAAAACTTAAATTAAATTAAAAATATAATATTTAAATTTAAATTAAATTTAAAAATTAAAATAACTATTATATATTAAAATATAATATTAATATTAATTAAAGTAATTACTACCAAACCAAATAAAACATTCCAAAATTAATAAATCATGTCTTACAAACAAAAAATTAAACACACCATAATTAAATAGGACAAGATATAATATATTCATATAATAAATTATTATCAAGACTATAATTATATAGACCGAAATAAAATTTTAAATGATGTTTAGTGAAATTTTTCATAAAATAACTTCTATATATATAAACAAAAATAGAGACTATTAAAGTATATAAATTTTTCGTACGAACTCAATTACAACTCGTTTTAATAACTAACAACAAATATTAATATCATCAATTTTAATAATGTTTTTTTAAAAAATAGTTATATTAAAATCAATAAATTTTACATGTGTTTCAAATTTTTATTTATGATATATTATGTAAACAACATAATTTCTATTTTTTTAATAATAAATCTATAGTAACACTTAGTTTACTAATCTATATTTTAAACATAATATAAATATATTTATAATATCATATATTTTACTAATCTATATTTAAAATATATAAAATACTAACTTGATGTCTGGTAGTGTTTGACATGAAGCTTTCACAGAGCTGGCAACTCTTCGAAGTAAACACAATATATCACCACTGTGAAAATAAAAATTCAATAATATTAATTAAATAAATAACTTCAAATCAAAAATAAAATTAAAAACTAAATATATAATATAAACTTACCAAAATTCAAGATAGTAAAGAAAAACTTGGAGAAATAATTTTTGTAGAGAGAAGGTGGAGAGAAAATTTAGAAAGAAGGTTTAGAGAGAAGGTAGAAGTGAAAAATGATAAGAGGAGTAGAGGGATATTTATAGAAAATGGTTGATCATTTGTGGCGGCCAAAGCAGCCACAAAAGCCTGTACAAAATCCTTTGTGGCGGCTTTAACGGTCAGAAATTAAGTCCTTTGTGGCGGCCTGAGCGGCCACAAATGGCTTGCCTTTGTGGCGGCCTTTACCCTCACAAAGGGTTGATTTTGTGGCTGCAAAAGCCCTCACAAAAGGCTCCAATTTCAGCTGAATTTTGTGGCGGCCTAAGCCCTCACAAAATGACAACATTGTGATTTTGTGAGGGCTTAGGAAGCCACAAAATCCAACTAAAATTTTAGTCATTTATGAGGGCTTTTTCAGCCACAAATAAAGACCAATTTGAATTTTTGTATTTGTGAGGGCTTTTCGGTCACTAATTTGTGAGGGTTTTTTTCGGCCACAAAATATTTATGAAGTTGGCCACAAATAAGGGTATTTCTTGTAGTGAACAATCTGAGGTGTTGGTTTAGATGGTTGAACATTGACAGACTCGGTTTGAGAGATGTGGGTGGTTTCAATAGAGAGGTTGATCTCTTGGGTTGTGTTGCGATAAAGTGCAAGTGTACAAGTTACATAATCGTGACAAGTAATAAAGTGAAAGTAAAGTATGGATCCCACAAGGATTTATGTGGATAAGTTTCGAGTATTTCCAAATAGATTAGTTTAATTAGTTAAAATCACAAGTAACAAGTAGCACTAATATTTTGGTCCATACCATTAAAAATATATTCAAGTTTAAAACAAGTAAATATTATAATGGAAATTATCTAAATTCAGAGTTTAATGAATAGTTAAGAAATCAACTTCGTTGCAAGTTCAGTTTATATGAATGCAATATGGTACGGATATGCTATAACAATATGAACATAGTGACGTCATGGATTCTCCAATTCAGTAACATGATTTTCAAATACACTAAAAATATTCTTGGGTTCATGTTCACATCCAATTCTTGCACTAAAAGTACACTTAGAGCAAGTGTGCTCTATCAATTCAGGTGTATAAAACACTTGGATTGATTTACATCACATCTAATATCACTCTACTTTGAGGATTTTTGTCTTTGATGTACTCTAGGCTTTTACATAAATTCTTCTTCCAATATTGCCTTTTTTATTCTTAGTGACTTTTACAAATTAAATGGTTTCTACTTAAATACTAAGAAATATATCCATTAAAGATATTATTGTTAGAGATCTTGAATCAATATTTAAGGCAAATCTACCTTTAAGAATGTACATATAGATCTTCATAATTAATTCAACGTATCTCGATTTAGGAAGACATATCTCAAAGGATAACACTTTCAGAGGATGTTATGCGCTTCTTTACTCAGAGGATGAGTTCATCTTTGATGAATAGAGGAAATTGTCTTCTTCATGATTCTGGGTTCAGATGAGTGACTAAAGAAAGTTGACTCTTTATCAGAGTGTTGACTTGAACCTTTGACCAGAAGGTCAACTAGTTTACTAGATTTATCAGACACATAAACATCAGAGTGAGGCTGTAATCAGATTCAATACAGGCACCTTCAGAGTGTATATAATAAAGTCAGACACAACTGTAGCAAATTCTTCATAACGTTTCCCTTATTTCTTGGGTTATCTTTTCTAGTCATCAAAAGATGCAAAGATGTTGACTTCTTTAAAGTTTTGGACTCAAAAGTTTGACTTGATTGAGGCTTCATTTAAAGCTTTATTCTTTGCTCTTAAGTTAGAGGATCAATGAAGGTCTTGACTCTTGTAGTGTTCTTTTTCTTTTGTGATCAGAGAATCAATTTCTGATTCATATTTCCTTTGTCTTTAACGCTTTTACTTGAACTATAGATTATCATATGCTTGTTGCAATACATCTTATTTCTATATTATGACTTCTCTAATAGTAAACATAATTATTTATTTATTACATGATGATATTTTGTGTTAAAAACACTTAGATTATGATCTCTAACTTTCTCATAATTTATGTTACCTTAAATCGATAATCATTAATATAAATCTTTGTCCTCTAACTTAATATGCACACTTAGAAAATATAGTTAGGAGATAATTGTTCTTACTTGTTTGTTTTGTTATCATCAAAACATCCATTTAAGGGTTGTAGCTCAAATCACTTTTGTACTAACACATTGGGAATAACTCACACTATGATAAGAGGAGGAACATCAACAATCTATTCATTTTGCATGTTGCTAGAATAAGCTGATTGAGATAAGATGGGTGATTGTAGTGTTTAATAGGATCTTTTATGATCAGAGGATAAGGGAGAAGGGGTTGGAAGAGGTGGTGGATAAGGATATGATTATGAAGAATAGGATGGACTGGGATGGTGTTTTGTGTGCAACCTCAACTTCAGAACATTTGACACCACCTTTTATTCTTATTAGTGTTGGTTGTTTACTGATTCAAAGATGGGAATTTCGGAACAAGGAGGAAGTTGTGATAGGTTTAAGTGAAAATGATAGTAGAGGAAGTTAAATAAAAAAGAAAGAATAGTAATTGATTGAATAAGAGAGAGAAAAAGAGGAAAATTTTATGGGGAAGGTACTCTCACTACAAGAGTTAGTTGAATTAGTTAGGATCATTACCAAGGCTTTTCTTCCCAAAGATATTTGTTAGGGTTTTTTAGTCCTTGCTATGTAATTATGTTGCATTCTTAAAGGTCAACACCCTAGCTTAATAGTCAAGTTATTTTTATATGTTCAAAGCCCTAGGAAAATATGGGCTTTAGGCTTTGTGATAGCGGTAGCCCTAGGTATTGGTATATTAAAACTTTGATAGAGATAAAGCCTCAATAATGTACTTTTCCACTGACCAAGGGTCACAACCCTCGATGGCAAACAGAGATAGAATATTATTTCCAACGTGTAGGAGTAAACATGTGATTTTTTGAAAAACAATATGATGTCGACGTAGATGAACTCCCAAATGAAGAATCCCAAAGATTTTATAGCCTTTTGACATAGACAAATAAACCTTTATTTGACGTGTCTCCTAACTCAAAGTTATCCTTGTGTGTTAGAATTTTGGGGCTAAAGTCTCAATTTCATGTTCACGATATGTGCTTAGATTTTATGACCAAGATGATGTTGGATACAACACCAATTTGAAATGATACTTTACCAATAACTTATTATGATGCTAAAAAGTAAGTGTAAGAGTTGGGATTTGATGTAAAGAGAATAAATTGTTGTGTTAACCGATATATGTTGATTTACAACAACGTATTTGGAACAATGATACCTTGTGAAGAAAAATACGACAAAAGGGGAGAAGTTGATTCCAAGGAAAGAAATGTTTTATTTTCCTATTGTATCAAGATTATAGATAATGTTTGCATCGATGCAATTTTCTAGAAAAATGACATGGCATTATTAAAATGGTATAATTATTGTATTTTTTTATTTCAATTATGTAATTATTTATTTTTCTTTGTTTCATATTATTTTTGGAGAAGGGGATCGGAAAACTAGTCTAAGATTACAAAGTGTTCATTGTAAACTAAAAAAAAGGGTATAGAAGATTTTATATCTAATTGTGTTAAGAATGTAGATGTATGTATGTGTTTCAAATTTGATTTATATATGTAATTAAGTTTTATTACAATATTTTCTTTAATTAATTTGTTTAATTTTGAATTGTTTTTTTTATTTACTTAACAATCTTATACCAAAGTTATGGATGGAGTTTATGTGAGACATGCAAATCTTTCTCCTCAAATTTGACTTTATCTAGAGGAGATGAGAGCTATTGAGACACCAAGTTGATTAAGGCGACTAGAGGGAAGATTAGAGGTCGGGTGTTCGGTACTAGTGTCATATATAGTATATTGAAAAAGGACCATCAATATTGTGTGTTGAGGCGTCTTAACCTAGCTACAACACTATTGGTCGATCATACCATGATGCAATTCAGACTGAAATTGATAGGATTAAACAAGAGATGGAGCATAAACATTTGAAAAGTCAACGATTGATGCAGTCAGAACATAAGGAATTGAATTGATGCAGAGAGCTATTGCGACTATTATGAAGACGAAACAGAAGAAAAGGTTAGAGTTTGAGATTAGATTAAGGGACGAGATCTATAATTTCTAAAATTCTCATCAAATCTACAATCAACATTCCAATTCTTCTCAAAATAATTATCTGCATCAAATGCAACCATTGCGACCTCCTCATTTGCCGATGTTGTCATTTCAATATCCTTCTTCCCAATATCAGTAGGGAGGACATTATCGACCAAGTTTGTCAATGTCGTTGAATTATAATTACAACCGATGTTGCCAGTTTTGACTTAATTGCAGTTTTGGTCCCCCTATTTTAGCTGAATCACGAAAGTAGTCCCTCCATTTTATTTCTCCCTAATTTTGGTCTCCTAAATAGAATTTTGGTTCAAAATTTAATGAAATTTAATTTTTTAAAGCTGCACTACACCAGTTATGATCATAGATTTCAGGTACAATTGTTGCACCACGAGATCTTGAGGCATGATGTGACTTAAATAAACGCAAAAAAAAAAAAAAAAATTTCATCAAATTTTGGACCAAAATTGTGTTTGGGGGACCAAAAGTGGAGATAAATAAAATGGAGAGACTACTTTCGTGATTCAGCTAAAATAGGGGGACTAAAACTTCAATTAAGCCTAATATTTTAGGACCGAAGTCCTTGGAAATTACTGACACTTTTAATCTATGAGGACCATTGCCCTAGGAAATGATTGATACCTTAAATCATTGAGGGCCTGAGCCCTAGAAAATAGTTTACTAAATGCATTATGTGAGAGCCTGATACCTCTAGTTATGTTGCGAGGCCTTCCGGCCTAAGTTATTTGCGAGGACTTTGGCCCTAGGTGTGATTTTTTTTTTTAATAAGAGCACTAGTGCGGACTTCATCCCTAGAAATGATTTTCAACCATCAATATACTTAGGGCCTTGTGGCCTTGCAAATTTTCCTTTTTCCCATGGATTTTTAGCTTTTTCTAGGGCTTTTGCCCCTACTTAAATCCACTAATTGTTGTAGTGTCAAGAAAAGTAACCGTTGAGAAGAGAAGGGTGAAAGTAATTTTTTAACTTTTGCTCGATGATTATTTAATTTTCTTTTTCTAATGTCATTTATTACCACAAATTCATGATTTATTGTTGGTAAAAGGCTCTAGGAAGTACAAACTTAAGTTATCATATCCTAATTTTTTAGAAATTTGAACTATGTTGCACACAGTCTATACTTCAATGTGAACATTCTGATGTTTGTAGAATGTTGACGAACATTTTAGTGTGATGAAAGTATTTTGATTTGAACTAAAAGTTGATTAAAATAATTTGGCTTAATTGCAGTTTTGGTCTTCTTATTTTAGCTGAATCGCAAAAGTAGTCCCCCCATTTTGTTTCTCCCCAGTTTTGATCCCCAAACAGAATTTTGGTCCAAAATTTGATGAAATTTTATTTTTTTAAAGCCGTATTACACTGTTTATGATCATATATTTTATGTACAATTGTTGGAAATGAAATCTTGAGGCATGATTTGACTTAAATAAATGCAAAAAAAATGAAATTTCATGAAGTTTTGGACCAAAATTTTGCTTAGAGGACCAAAATTGGGGAGAACCAAAATAGGGGGACTACTTTCGCATTTCAGCTAAAATAGGGGGACCAAAACTGCAATTAAGCCAAGTAATTTTTAGTTTAAATCATGGTTTAATTTACTATCATTTAATAATCAATCGTGACAAGGATTTTTCATAATTCCTAATTTTTCTTTATAAAATTGAATCTCTCTTTCACAAGAGAGTTTGTAAAATTGTTAGCAAGTTGATTTTTAGTGTCAATATATTTTAATTCAATCTTTTTCTTTAACACACGATCTCAAATAAAATGATGTTTTATTTCAATGTTCTTTTATCTTGAGTGTTAAATTAGAATTTTGACAAATTTATGGTACTTGTATCATCCCACGGGATGAGAATGTTTGTGTATCTTAATGAGTAGTCTTTCAATTGATTTTTCATCCAAATAACTTGAGTACAACTATTTGCAACTAACACATACTCAACATTTGTGGTTGATAAAGCAATTGTATTTTATTTCTTGCATTGCCAACTTGTGAATGTCTATTCTAGGAATTGACATGCCCACTTGGACTCTCCTTTGAACTTTGTCTCCAAGATATGAGCATCACCATATGCTACATCATAAAAAAATGGGACCCTTTTCTATACCCAAGGACAAAAACATTAGTAGCAATCAAGTATCTGGAAATTCTTTTAATAGCAATAAGATGAGATTCGTTTGGACAAGATTGAAATCTTGCACACAATTCTACTACCAAAACAATGTCATTCCTCTAAACCTATTATCCAATACAAATTGACCAATCTCATCTTTATCAAGACTTGAAGAAGGATGCATGGGAGTAACCACTAATTTGGACTCATTCATATTAAATTTTCTAAGAAGTTCCTTGGTTTATTTTTCTTGGCAAATAAAAATACCTTATTTTCATTTGTAAGCCCAGAAAAAATCTAAGTCCACTCATCATGCTCATCTCAAACTCTATTTGCATAAGATTTGAAAATTCCTTACACATGAATTCTTCTCTAGATCCAAATATGATATCATCCACAAATACTAAGCAAATCAAATTTTTTTTTTCTTTCTAAAAATAATGGTATCTATTTTTCCAATTGAAAATCCATTTATAGTTAAGAATGTGCTTAGTCTTTCAATCTAATCCCTAGGGTCTTGTTTAAAACCATAAAGTGCTTTATTTAATTTGAAAACATGATTTGATTAATTTTAGTCAACAAACCCAGGTGGACGCTTCATAAAAACTTGCTCATTTAAAAATCTATTTAAGAAAGCATTTTTGACATTCATGTGAAAAATATTTATGCATTTATGGGCTACAATTGCAAGATGAATTCAAATTGCTTCTACGATCGGAGAAAATGTTTCATTATGGTTGATACCTATTTCTTAATTATATCGTTGAGATACAAATCTTGCTTTGTTTTTGATAACTTTTCCATTTTCATCCAATTTATTTATGAAGATCCATCTTGTTCCAATGATGGTTTTTTCTTGACTTAGAGGAACTAAATTCAAAACTTTGTTCCTTTTAAATTGAGAAATTTATACTTTCATGGCCTCCATCCAAGATTCATCAATGATGGCATCACTTATAGACTTAGGTTCAATATGTGATATCGTACCCATGTTGTCTTTTTGTGTGTAAATGATGGTCTTGTTCTTACACCATCAGATGTGCTACCAATAATTTAGTTTTGAGGGTGATCACTAATTGTTCTCTAGCTCCCTACAGCTTGTGCAATTTAAAAATTATGATTTGGAACATTTTAATTAGGTTAATTTGGAAAATTCTCAATTGTTTGTTAGACTTAGGTTCAATATGTGATATCATACCCATGTTGTCTTTTTTTTTTTTTTGTGTGTGTGTGTAAATGATGGTCTTGTTCTTACACCATCAGATATGCTACCAATAATTTGGTTTTGAGGGTGATCACTAGTTGTTCTCTAGCTCCCTACAACTTGTGCAATTTGAAAATTATGATTTGGAACATTCTAATTAGGTTAATTTGGAAAATTCTCAATTGTTTGTTCATTTCTGATGTGTTGTGATGATTTTAGTTCGTCATCGTCCTATTTTCTTTGGGTGGTTAGTTCATCAAATTCATCAAAATTGATTTGCATGCTAATTTCAATAGTTTTAGATTTCAAATTATAAGCTCTATAACTTATACACAAGTTTAAGTATTCTAAAAAGATAGCTTTGTCTAATTTTGGATCAAACTTACCCAAGTTAACTTTATTATTTAGGATATAGAACTATCAACCAAAAATGTGAAAATAGGAGATGTTTGGTTTCCTATTTTTCCATAGTTCAGATGGTGTTTTGTTTAAAAATATTCTAGTTGAAACATGATTCAAAATATAGTAATACATAATTATGAAGTAGTAATATCAATCAAAAGAAGTGGAGTTTTGAATATTAATCCTTTTAAAAAATTTGAATCTTGTGCTTAATTTAATTTAACTCAAAATCAATCTTGGTTGAAAAAACATGTCCAAAATGTTCTTGATTTTTTATAAGTAAATAAAATATATTAGTTCTAAGTGAAATGTAATTTGTTCGTGCAAATAATTAGAGATAAGAGATAACAAGATCACACACAAAAGTATACTTGTTCTCCGACCTCGAGCTAGTCAAGTCCTCACAACTGCGAGATTTTTACTATGTACTTTAGAACAAGAATTTTCTCCTTCACACATTTTCTCTTGATCATACCTTGATCAAAAAAATCTTCATTTTTCAACCTAGAAATATTTTTTACATTCACCTTTCAACCTTAAAAGGATTATACAGTCATATTTCAATCTAAAAAAGATTTTTACAAGCACACTCAATCTAAAAATGTTTATATTGTTGTCCATAACAATCTTAACAAACCCATCATGTTTTTGCTTCTGGGTTTGATTCAAATCATGAATGATTGAGTCAATGAGTTGTGAAATGCTAGTCTTTTAGCTCATAAGCATGTAGAGCTTTCTACAGAAGGGTGCAACAAAAATATACTCATGTCCTTGTTGTCATTGCTCATAGCTCATCAATCTAGACATGAATATGGTCACTAATCTGTAGGTTTTTTTTCCTCCTTTGGGCATTCAACTCGAGTTATGGAGATTAACCATTGATTTGAGCAGTATTGATACTCTTTAATTTGTCGTTTGGATTGTGGAAAATGATATGTCTTGACTTTGTCTTTAATAGGGAACAACCAAAGTGCTATTCTTATCAATATTTCATCATTCTATAGATCAATCTAGGGATCATTTTGCAGATCAATTTGTAGAACATTCTACATGTTTGTTTTTGCAAGTAGACATTCAAATCTTGACTTTTATTTCTCATTAAAAGTTGGAAAGTTCATGTGCGAAATGCCAATTGATTTACTGAATGTTGCCCTTTTAAGAAGATCCTTATTGCCAATTGTTCTTTATAGAGCAACCAGAACATTCTAGTGAATGTTCTTCATCATTCTCATTCTTTAAACAAATTACTTAATAAATGAATAATCTTGAAATGATTTATTCTTCAAAGTTTATTCTTGTTATTTTACTAAAATGACATGAATATTTATGAGTGCAATGAACTTGTTCATGATGAGAAGAATATTTCATAACAGTTGTGAATATTGTCCTCTATATGAGAGGAGAAATCTTTTGTTAAATCAATACATCCTACAATTTCTCTTGGTGTTTCACATGTTGTGTCTTGTTCATTAAGTATTATTGAGACACTTTAGTATTGGTATGACTTTATTGAACATTTTCTTCATGATGATGCTATCTTGAAGATGCAATAATCATTTTTTTTAATAATTGATATATGATATGTTCCTTTTAATCTTCTCTCATTATTGAGTACATACTTATGCACTTGATGATGTGAATGGCTATTTGTTTGTCCACTTATGCAATTCATGTTCCTTAAATGAAACTCTAGTGCAATCATTGGTAGATCACAATTGATAACGATTAATCATATATTTAATAATGTTTGTTGACATTAAAACATATATCCAAAAAGTTTTCACCTCAAGAGTCTCCCCATTTTTTTATGATGATAAATCTTTTGAATAAATCTTAAGTTTAATGGATGTATATAATAAAAAAAAATCAAGAATGTTCATAGATTTATAATTAAACTCCCCCTAGATACATGCAAGAGTTTAATGCTTAACATTCTAATTAAACACCATCCTAAACAAATGCAAGAAGATAAGTTTTAACATTTTTCATTTATTACTTCCATCATATATCAATCATATATTTCTCTCCCTATTTTGGCATCTATCGTAAAGGTTGGGGAATAAAAGAAATAAGTACAACTATAGGGAGAAATAGTAGGATTATATTACACATATAAATCATGTGGTTGATAAATGAATTCATATATCAAACTTGTCAAGTTTGCATTTATCATTAAAGAACATAGCAGATATGTTAATCAATAACCATTCTAGTCAATATTGCAATCAAGATATGGACAATGATAACAAAAACTATATGACATAATTATATGCAAACATTTTAACACACTCAAAAATCAATTAATGAATTTGCGGCAAGAAAAATAATATTTTCTAATAACTCCCCCAAATATTATGAAATGAATATCCTTTAATATTTTAATATTTCATAACACCAGTAAGATGCCTTTTTGCTCTTTGTCCTATTTCACTAGAGACAACTTTTTAATTTGAACACGATCATGCTTACTGTTAGAAATAGATCCATTTTTTATTTTTTAAAATAGATAAAATGGGAGCATATAGGGAAAAACAAACAAAAAAAGGAAAGTGACATCATGTCAAATATAATTTCTTTCTTTACAAAATATTATTATACTAATAGTGTGTGTATTTTTCAAAATATAATTTATTTCCAAGCACACAAATCAACAATAACGCCATGTTCAAGCTTACTTTCATTAGTAAGTGCGTATGAGACTTTTTTATTGTTACTATTTCTATCTATCATGCTTAAAATATATTTAAACATTTGAGATCAGTTTTCTAACAAAAAGTATACAAAAATAAGATTCATTTGCAATAATATATATTAATATGCCTCAAAATGCTCACATCAACTTTTGACTTCATGACATATAAATGTATCAAGATAATCATTCATCGATATTTGAGACAATATTTTCATGATAAAAACAAATCAAATATGTTTTTAAGAAAACAATGTGCATGCCTTTTTCTGTTTAGAGTAGTTTTGAGTTTATAGAGAAAATACACAAATCATTGTCATGAAAACTAATCATATATTCTCTAATTGAAATACTTCAAAAATATTATTCATGAATATATAGATAGGAGAAAGATGGATAATAATAGTAGTACTAGTAGTAATAAAGTAAAACAAAATATATGAAAGGAGAAAGGTGGATAATAATAGTAGTACTAGTAGTAATAAAGTAAAACAAAATATATTCAAAGACATAGAGAAATAGAGGGAATCTCAAAGTATCCATCACCAAAAAAATCTCTATTCCCACTTTCTTTGCACCTTCTTGGTCTTCCAAACTTTGTTACACCCATCTCATCTTCCACCTTCTCAACACATTCTTTCTCATTCACCTCTCATCATCACACACTTCATTCTCCTTTTCACTTTAAAATTTAGTTTAAATATGTGTATTATTTTACTTATATTTTATTATGAAAAAAAATATTTGTACTAACTCGGGATTTCAAAATTGGCCTATTGCCCTATATTCACAAGACGAGTGGGCATCTATATAATATGCTCAGAAGATTCAGATTAAACATTTAAAATTGAAGGCAAGCCAAGATAGTCAAAGGGGAGAATGAGATTTAAGAGAGATTGTGAGAGACTTCTGAAAAATGAAAAAACTTTTTAAGAATCACTAAAAAAAAGTTTAATGGTTGTCGGAAGACTTGAGGGATGGATTAGTCTTCATGGTTGTATGTATATTTTGATTTACCAAAAAATAAAGTTTTTTTTTTAATTTATAGATAAAATGATATAATTACTGTTAAAATCGATGTTTCAAGTTCGAATTCAAGACATCATATTTAATTTAACAATCTCGATATTTTCACTACAAGAAATTTTTAAGTTTGCGACACTTGGCCTGCGACGGTTCTGAAATAACCGCCCTCACCTTCACATCGCGACGGTTTCTGCGGCGGTTTCCGTCAACCGCCGCCACCATACTAACCAGGTTGCGACGGTTCCTAGGGCGGTTTTAATCAACCGTCGTCGTGTTTAGGGCATAACGTGTTTTATTTGTCCAGATTTTGTATCTTCATTCCTCACTCTCCCTCTCTCTCTCTCTCGTGTATTCCTTTCTTAGCCCCACACACATCCTTTCACAGCCCTAACATTTATGAAAACCCCCAAATCTGTCAACCCTAAAACTTCTGAAGGAAACGAAATCGAAGATAAAACCAGTATCTCCGTGAAGGTATCTCCGTGAAGGTCTCAAGTTCGGTAGTACGATTAAGTTCGTTCCTGGAAAGGTTTCACATAAGTTTCTCTTCGGTGATGGACTCGATCGGCTTCATTCACAGCATAGGATTGGTGTTCGTTCACCAAGGATAGCTCTAGTGAGTTCCATTAACTTTCTATTTTTGGATGGATTCTATACAATGATTGTGTTACTTTTAATCTTTCAGTGTTGTTTATTCAATTGCAGTTTGTTAATGTTTGTGACTGTTAATTTTCACTGAGTATGGGTTGGGACCTGAAGAAAGGAATTAGTATTCTGTTGGACTATTAATTTTTTTTTCTTCAGTTGATGGAATGTGTATTTTATTTGAAGAATCATACTTTTTTCATTTGGCTATTGGTTATTCTGTTTTTATAGAATGATTGTGTTAGTTTGTTTCTTTGATGTAAACTGGTTTTTTCTTCTGCTAGTTTTGTAAGAGACAAAAAAATGGATTTAATGGACTAGATATTTCATTATTGTAATACTAGATGTTATAATTTTATGGACTAGATATTTAATGGATTTAATGTAATTTCATAGGTGCTATACTAGATGTTCTCCAATTTTATGTAAATCTGAAATCTGTGACAGAGAAGTGAAGATTTGCTTCAATGAACTGGTGCCCCTGTATTAAAACATGCAACAAACTTCTAATTTTATGTTTTTTTTAGTTATTAAAAATGGATGATTATGAAAATAATAGAGGATAAAGAAGGGCTGCTCTTTGCTATTAACATTGGAAGAGCATGTCCACTGTCATGATGTAATTCCAAGTGCAAAGTCTATCTAGTTTTCTTGTACCAACATTCATTAGGCACATCTTTGTTCCTCTCTGTTATTCAAACAGAAAAAGATGTAATGTTACAAGTTGCTCTTAAGACTAGAATCTCTGGAAGGTTGTTTTTTTATGCTATTTTTTTTTGTTTCTCTAGTTCTTTTTCTTGGGGATGTAATTTAATATATTTTAATTCATAAAAGGTTGAAGATACTTAGTTCACTCTCTGTCAAAAAAAGAAGATAGTTCGTTCACTCGTATAGAGGTATAAATTCTTCAACATTTAGTTTCAATGTAACTTACTTTTAAAATATGTAATTTCATAGGTGCTATACTAGATGTTCGCCAATTTTATGTCACATAATCAGTTTTCTGTAAATTAAAATTTTGACAGATTCTCGTAAAGTTGTGGTTTGCAACATTCATGTGCTTTAGAATCCAAATAGAGGAGAAATCAAGCATGGCCAGGTATGCACTGTCTGTTTGATATAACGTTCTCCTGGTTTGATTGTTTGATATATGTTAATGATTGGTTTGCTTGAGATTGGTTTGTTTGCTTTTAAAAATAATTTCCAGATTGTTGGTTGCCTTTGAATAACATTACAAATTCTTTTTCACTTTTTTTTGCACATTATATTGGTTGGAGTAATCATTTTTCCTGTCTTTAAACTTTGGACTAGAAATTCCATTTGGTTTTGAAATGAATAATAGTAACATGTTAGAATTATGATTACTTTGAATCATGGTTACTTTTGCTGTGTCTTGTTTGTCCCTAATTTTTTGCTGTGTCTTGTTTGTCTTTTTTATCATCATTAGTTTCCATCTCTTTTTGAAAAGATAGCTAATAGTTTTTATTTTTGGGTTATTATACTCTTTGTAAATGAGGGCTGATATATTTTTTATTCTCATGTTTGCTTCCAATAATTCAATCTCCATTCTTCTTTAACTTTATACTTTTCACCTGTAAGCTGCTGATAGTTTTGCTGGCTTGGTATTAAATTATATCGTTGGCTGATATCATGCCCTTTTGTTTGTGATAATGGTTTTAATGAACTCAGTGGCATTAAAATTTTAATGTACTTGTTCTCCAGTTTGGTATATCCAGTTCTTTATTTTTTTAACGTTAAAATTAGTTATTGTTTGTCTAGTACTATATATCTGGTCTAGTTCTATATTTTGAATGTTTAACGGGTAATATTTTCTAAGAGTATGACGTTGTTATGATTTGTTCCTTTATGCCTAGTGAATCTATTTTGTTTAAGGTCAATCTTTTTTTTGTTCTAAGTTGAATTATGTTCTTTCTTTTTTTGGTTCTAAGTTGAATTATGTTCTTTTTGTTGATCTAAGTTGAATTATGTTCTTTCTGAATTATCTTCTTTATAGCAATGGATAAATCATGGATTAAGAGGCCACACACATCGGATGAATATGATCAAGGGATAAAGGAATTTATTAATTTTGCCTTTCGAGATGAATTAGAAAATGGCGAAATAATATGCCCTTGTAAACGTTGTGGTTTCAAAAAACCGCAGAGTAGAAGTGTAATGTATGATCACTTAAAGTGCAAACCATTTCCAAAGGGATACACCCATTGGGTACATCATGGGGAGCCCATAGGAGAAGCTAGTACTATCTCACCAATTAGTATTTCTAATATAGTTCAAGACACATTTGTCGTTGATGATCATATGCAGAACATGATTAACGATGCTTTTGGAGTTGAAGATCATGCAAATGAAGTACCCATTGAATCAAATGCAGAGAAGGAGAAAAATGCAAGTCATCAAAGGTATGAAGAGGCCAAAGAGTACTATGAATTAAGTAGAGAAGGAGAAAAACCGTTGTATGAAGGGTGTGTTAAATATTCAAGACTATCATTTTTGGTAAAGTTGTATCACATCAAATGTTTATGTGGAATGACTGATAAAGCCATGACAATGGTTTTAGAGTTATTAAAAGATGCATTTGAATTTGCAAATATACCAAATTCATTCTATGAAGCCAAGAAAACAATCACCAAGCTAGGTTTAAATTATGAAAAAAATCCCTGTTTGTCCAAATAATTGTATGCTTTATTGGGGTAATAAGGAAGATGAAGAAAGGGAGACCTGCAAAATTTGTAACACTTCCAAATGGAAATCAAAAGAAAAAGTTGGTGCAGTTGGAGTGTCTGGTGATGGCAATAATCGAAAGAAAGTTCCTGCAAAAGTTCTTCGTTATTTTCCATTAAAACCACGGTTACAAAGATTATTTTTTTCCTCAAAGTCAGCCGAAGATATGAGATGGCATGCAAATAATAGTAACAATGATGGAATGTTGAGGCATCCTAGAGATTTTGAAGCATGGAAACATTTTGACTTGACACACACTTGGTTTGCATCAGACCTGCGAAATGTGCGTCTTGCATTAGCTAGTGATGGTTTTAATCCTTTTGGTATGATGAGTACAAATTATAGTATCTAGCCAGTTATTCTCATTCCATACAACACTCCTCCATGGGTGTGCATGAAACATACATCTTTTATAATGTCAACGATAATTCCCGGTAAAAAAAATGCCAGGAAATGATATTGATGTCTATTTACAACCTCTAGTAAAAGAATTAAAGGAGTTATGGACAGATGGTGTCGATACATACGATTCTTTTAAAAAAGAGATGTTCACATTACATGCAGCTTTGATGTGGACAATTAGTGATTTTCCGTGGCTGGGTACGCTTTCTGGGTGGAACACTTACACTGAAGTTGATTGCCCATCGTGTAACATTGACTCTACTCCTCGTCGTCTTCCTCATAGCAAAAAATGGTGTTTTATGGGTCATCGTCAATTTCTTGATCAGAGACATAGATTTAGATTGAACAAGGTTCGCTTTGATGGTCAACAAGATATGCGTGGTCCACCTAAAAGATTATCTGGGCTTCAAATTCTTGAACAGGTTCAAAATATTGATGTCACATTTGGTAGAAAGCCAGATAAAGAAAGATCGGGAAAAAGAATACATGGTGGACGACCTACACAAGGTGTCAATATACAATGGAAAAAGAAAAGCATATTCTTTGAACTTCCATATTGGAAGGATAATCTTCTGCGCCACAATCTTGACATGATGCATATTGAGAAAAATGTGTGCGATAATATCATATTTACTTTGCTAAATGATAGCACAAAAAGTAAAGATCATCTTAATGCAAGAAAAGACCTTAAAGCTATGGGCATAAGACCTGACCTTTGGCCCAATGAAAATGGAAGAATTTCTCCAGCCGTCTTTACTCTGACTACTAAAGGTAAGAAGAGATTTTTAACAACTTTAAAGAATATCATTGTGCCTGATGGTTATTCAAGCAACATTTCTAGATGCATTGACATGGAAAATCTTAAGTTGAATGGAATGTTGAAGAGTCATGATTGTCACATATTGATGGAACAACTTCTACCATTAGCCATTCGAGCAACATTACCTGATGATGTTTCAGCTATAATGATTGAGTTTTGCTCAGTCTTTAGACAATTATGCAGTAAAGTATTGAATGTTGATGATTTGGAAAAATTGCAAAATCAGGTTGTCCTCACTTTATGCCACATGGAAATGATATTTCCTCCCTCATTCTTCACTGTTATGGTTCACTTGGTTGTTCACCTTGTTGAAGAAGTTAAACTTGGAGGTCCTGTTCATTATCGATGGATGTATCCTATTGAAAGGTAAAATATTGTTCTTGTTCCTTCAATAATTAGTAGTTGACAATTTTACTCAGACTAATATTATTGTGGTTCAATAATAGGTACTTAGGACTACTTAAATCGTATGTACGTAATAAAGCACGACCAGAAGAGTCTATTGCAGAAGGATACCTTGTACAAGAGATTCTTACATTTTGTTCAAGGTATATAGAAAACATTGAGACTAGATGGAATCAACCTGGTCGTGTAGATGATGAGCCTATTAATGAGATACAAACTGACTCACGTGTAGCTGAATTATTTCCTAGAGTTGGAAAATCGGTTGGTGGTTCTTCATACTACACACTTACACCAATTGAAAAGTTACAGGCTCATAGACACGTTTTAACAAACTGCATCATAGTTGACTACTATCTAAGGTAGGTAATTTTATTATATTTGTATTATTTACCACTGTTTTTTTTCCTATACATCTAATTTGAAATAACCAAATAGGCAATATCGAAGTATTATTCGAAGCCAAATGAGGAGTGGTGCAAGGAGTACTTCTGAGGTAGACAAGAAGGTTCATAGAGAGTTTCCTCATTGGTTCCACAATCGTGTTAGTGTTCATGACAAAACTAGTGATGGAGTTGCTTTGATTTTTAATAAGAATATGACTAATTGTATATTTTATGGTCTTCAGATTTGCAACAATCTCGATAACATTAGTGGATCAGATAAAAATGTTCTTGTTAGTCTTGCTCAAGGTCCTTCTGATAAAGTTAGAAGATTCACTGCATTTAATGTCAATGGATTCAAATTTCGAACATTGGAACGAGACAATTTATTAAAAACTCAAAATAGTGGAGTTTTTGGCATGTTCGGGACACGAAGTTACTCAAGCAATAGTGATGCCCAAATGAGATTTGGAGGAGTGCCTTACTATGGAAGATTGATAGATATCATTGAGCTTTCCTATGATGGCTTCAAAGTGCCCATGTTTAAATGCAAATGGGCGAATACCACAAATCCAAGAGGCATTAAGACAAATAAGTTGGGTTTTACTTCTATAAATTTTGCAAGACTAATACATACTGGGGAACATGAAGATGATGAGCCATACATTAAAGCGTCAGAAACTCAAATGGTTTATTATGTGGATGATGAAAAGGAAAATGGATGGAGCATACCTATTCATTTAAAGCCACGAGACTTGTATGACATGGGTGGAGATGATGAAATTATGACACCCATTGAACCATACCCATCTCAAAATTTGGAACACATTTTTTTTAATGAAACCACACATATACAATTGGCAAGAATGACTACAGATGATGATCCTGAAACTTTAACTTTTAATGATGATTTTGATGACAACAATCATGATATGAATTTATGATTGTTAATAATTCTTGTTTGTTGTTTATGACATGGTACTCTTCAATCTATGTTATTTTTTACTACTTTCTTTTACTGTTGTGTTGTGTTTGATGTGCTCATTTTTGTTATTGTCTTAATTTTTTTGTTTAGCTATTTGAAAATCCTAAATGTTTGACATCTTTGAAAATCCTATTTGTTTATCTATTTGCATTATTCTAACTTGGTTGTCATCAATGTTTGCAGTGTAAGTGTGTTTGGAGTCGCAATCTTGTGAACAAAATGGAATCATCATATGAGGATATTCGACGCAAAACAATGGAAGAGAATAAAAAAAGGATGGAGGCTCTCAATCTAACTCATCTTTCTCAATCCCTTCACAAATCTTCTTCTACCATTTCAAAAACCTCGGTTAGTAATAACTAAAAATACAAAATGTTTGTTATTCGTATTATATATTGATTTTTATTTATTTACATTAATAATAAATGATTGTAGCGTTTCACGAAGGGTCGGTCGAGGGTTATACTACCAGGAGATCTTGAAGTAACCAAAATGAAGCAACTGCGGAGACATGGTTTACAACCAACTATCCAAGCGATAGAAACACTACCATCTCCGATGATAACACCACCAACTGCAGTGCAACAGACAAATCTACCACCTTCTCAAGCGATAACATCGCTAGCTGTGCAAACGATAGAACCACATCTTTCTCCGGTGACAACAACACCAATTAATATGCAACCAACTGAAGCAACACCTTCTCAAGTGACAACACCAAGATCAGTCCAAGAGACATCCTCTCACTCTGAAGATGTGGTAGAAAATGAGCCAGAAATTTCTCAAAAAAGGAATTCTACATTTTGGGATGTAGAAGTTATTAGTATGTTATCTAATGTCTAATTATATTTATAAAATTCAATTGTTTTACATGATTGCAATATGACATATTTCATTGACTTATGTGTTAGATGAGGCGGGACATATTTCAAAGATACACTTAAGGGTATCAGACGTGCTTGAAGCTTCTCCTAATGTTAGCAGAATAATAACTAGATGGAATTCAAATGGGCAACCGGTAGGATCAGCTGCTGGTTTGTTAGGTGGTTTTTTGGGTGAGATTGCAAGGAAGTTTAAGGATTTTCCTATAATGTACGACAATTGGAAATTAGTTCCATCGAAAAGAAAAAATGAAACTTATAAGGATAAAATACAGGTATCAATTATTAAACAACTGAATATTCTTTATTGTTTTGATTGTAAACTAATCTTTTTTTTTTTTATGATTATGCATGCTAGTCAAAATTTGTTGTTGATGATGAAGACAACAAAAAATATATGCTTTCGAGCCTTGGAAAGAAATGGCGAGATGCACAATGTAGGTAGTTTAAGAAGTTTTATAAGTGGGATCTTTCTTTGGAGAAAAATCTAAAAAATTATCCACGTTCTATTAATGAAGACCATTGGGCTATTTTTGTCCAATACAGGCGTAAGACAGATACAATGGTAACTATTCTTTTGTTGTGTTGTCATTTGTTTTCTATTGTTTAGTTTTTTTATGTCATTTGTTATCATTGTAGGAGAAGGCTGATAAAAATGCTGCAAATAGAGAAAAGCTAACGATCCTTCATACATTAGGCTCTAAGACGCTTGCAAGGAAGAGGGATGAGTTGGTAGGATTCTTTCAATCTACTATTGATTGCATACTTAATTGAACATGTACTTATTACGTGTGTTTACTTGTAGGAACTGAGAGATGGTCGAAAATACAGTAGGGGTGAAATGTATTCAATTTGTCATAAAAAGTCTGATGGGTCATTTGTCAATGACGAAGCCAAGGAAAAATATGTAAGTGTAAATAATAGAAGTCTTATGTAATTATAACTATTTGTTATTGATCACCTTATAAATCAAATATGCAACTGTTAGTTTTGGTAATAGTGAGTTGCAAAGCTATAAAAAGATAGATAATGAAGATTAAATGAGATTATAAATTAGAGAATATTAAATTAAGGTAAATGAATGAAGAAGAGTGAGAGGTGATTAGAAACAAAACAATTAACAATAGGTTTATGAGGGGTTAATTGAAGGGACTATGGTTTTCTCCTTTTTACCTTTGGTGAGGCTTTTGTATAGTTAAATGGTTAATCTATATTAAAGTGTCAGGATGCTTTTAGTTTGTATGCTATATCTAGTTTCTTGATGGGATTGGCACATGTGGCTTTCTCATGCTTGCATTTCATAATAACTACTACTAAAATACACCAATAGCATGAAAATGCATCATCGATTGAACATAATATTTAACCACAAGGGATTAATATGATTTATTGAATTGTTAGTTGAGTTCAACTTTTCATATATAACTATTGTTAGTTGACTATTCTGAATTCTTTACCAAAAGAATTAATCCACTAAGTTAACTCATTAAGAGGGCACCAATAACAAATTTTAGGGTCTTTTTTCTTACTCTAGCGAGACTAAATAAAATGCTAATTCTTTGTCTCAAAATAATTGTATAATTGCATAATTTTAATAGTGAGTTGCAAAGTTAACATTTCTGTTACAAAGAGGAATTTAGTTGCTTTATCTGTTTGTGCAGGAACAATTGCAAGCTGAAATTGGGAAGACTCCTTCTCCAAATGAAGCATTTGTTAATGTGTTTGGAAAAGAACATCCTGGATATGTTCGTTGTATGGGACTTGGAATAACACCGTCACAAATTACTACATCTACTTCTCACTCTGTAAGATCAATTTCTTCCTCTGAAGCTAATGAAAAGATGGATAAAATGCAAGCTGAAATTGATAGGCTTAAGAAAAGGGATTCTGAAGTTGATATGTTGAAGGAGCAAATTGCTTTCTTGATGCAAATGCAAAATTCTAGAGACAAACAGGTAAAATTATTTTCATAGCAAACCTATTTAAAAATCTTGTGAGAACTTTGAGGTTAATATATACTTTTTTTTTCTTCAGGCAATGGACATAGAATCGCCAATAGATGGTAGACGTTCATCTCAGTCCAGCCACCAACCTGATGATCGTGGAACATCATTAGGGAGGGACTAATTAGATATTTGGATGAACTTCTAAGTTTGATGGAGTTGTTTTGTATTTTTAGCTACTCCACTAATGTTTTGAATATTTAGACTACTTTATTTATTGTTTTAGTTAACTTAAATGTATGAATTGGTGTTATTTCTTTTGAAAAAATTATATATTTTGGAATAGTTATTAATTATGTATTTAAATTATGTTGATGGTATTTATGAATATTTATTATTTTAATTGATTAAAAATATTAAAAAATTGTATCATATTTATTTATTTTAAATTATTAGGTTTGCGACGGTTTAAACTGCCTCAAAATAAATTTAGCGACGGTTGATAATTGTCATTATTGTTCAGAAATAAATAAATTTGAGTGACTTTTAGCGACGGTTTTAACTAAATTGGAGGCGGTTATGAACCGTCGCAAATTGTGCCGACGGTTGGAACAACGGTTTTGAGAACCGTCGCAAACTGGCCTCGCGACGCACGAATCTGCGACAGTTGTAGAACCGTCGCAAACATCAAACGGAGGCGGTTTCAACCGCCACAAACCCCCTTTTTAACCGCCGCAAAACGTTTTTTTTTCTTGTAGTGTTATTGGTAAGAATAATTCTGCAAAAATTGAAAATGTTCAATATGTGGATGGCTTAAAACATAACTTGCTAAGCATTAGTCAATTATGTGATAGTGGTTTTGAAGTTATTTTTAAGCCTACTTTATGTGAGGTTAAGCACTCATCCCCGGGTAGAGTTTTCTTTTCCGGTTTTAGAAAAAAGAATTTATATGTACTTTATCTTGATGATTTACCCACTGAATCTTGCTTTGTCTCTATTGAAAAAGATAAATGGATTTGGCACAAACGAGCGGGTCACACAAGCTTAAACACTATTTCTAAATTAGCAAATTTTAGTATTAGTAAAAGGTCTTCCAAAAATTAATTTTGAAAAAGACAAAGTTTGTGAAGCTTGTGTAAAAGGAAAACAAGTTAAAAGCAATTTTCACTCTAAAAACTTTATTTCAACAAATCATCCTCTTGAACTTATTCACATTGATCTTTTTGGTCCTATCAAAACTCCAAGTCTTAGTGGAAAAATATATGGTTTTGTGATTGTTGATGATTTTTCTTGTTTTACTTGGGTTCTATTTTTAAAACATAAAGATGAAGCCTTTGAGGCATTCCACCATTTTTGCAAAAAAATTCAAAATGAAAAAGGATCAAAAATAGTCTCGGTGAGAAGTGACCATGGAGGTGAATTTGAAAATGAATCTTTTAAAAATCTTTGTGAAGAAAATGGTATTTCACACAACTTTTCTTGTCCAAGAACTCCCCAACAAAATGGGGTTGTTGAATGGAAAAATAGAACTTTACAAGAAATTGCTAGAACTATTTTAAATGAAGCCAACATTGAAAAATATTTTTGGGCTAAAGCCATCAACACTGTTTGTTATGTTTCAAATCGTGCATCCATTAGAAAAATTTTAAACAAAACTCCATATGAATTATGGAAGGGGAGAAAACCAAATATTTCCTATTTTCATATATTTGGGTGTTATTGCTACATTCTGAATACTAAAGAAAATTTGGGAAAGTTTGATCCAAAATCTGATAAAGGAATTTTTCTAGGATACTTCACAACGTCAAAAGGTTATAGAATATATAATCTTAGGACTCAAACTGTGGAGGAATCCATGCATGTTATTTTTTATGAGTTTGATGACTTGTGTTTAGAGAAATTGGATAAAAATGAAGAAGATGAACAATCAACATCTCAAGTACCCGGTCCGCACAGAGAGGATGAGTCCGATCCAACCTCTCAGCAACTTCTAAGAGGATGGAAAACAGTCACACATCATCCTCCGGATCTAATCATTGGAAATACTGAGGATGGCGTTAGAACCAGAAATTCTCTAAGGGAAAGCACTACCAACATGGCCATGATATCACAAGTTGAACCCAAAAAGATTGATCAAGCTATTGGTGACAAATCATGGGTTGAAGCTATGATGGAAGAACTCTCACAATTTGAAAGAAACAAGGTATGGAATCTTGTACCCCATCCTCCGGATAAATCTATTATTGGGACTAAATGGATATTTAGAAACAAACTAAATGGATATTTAGAAACAAACTAAATGAGGATGGAGAAGTCATTAGAAATAAAGCAAGACTAGTGGCACAAGGGTACAATCAACAAGAAGGAATTGATTATGATGAAACGTTTGCACCCATAGCAAGACTTGAAGCAATAAGAATCCTCTTAGCTTATGCTACTCATAAAGGTATAAAACTATTTTAAATCGATGTCAAAAGTGCCTTTTTGAATGGGTTCTTAAATGAGGAAGTGTATGTTCGTCAACCTCCTGGGTTTGAGGATGAGAAGCAGCCAAACCATGTGTTCAAACTCTCAAAAGCTCTTTACGGTTTAAAGCAAGCTCCTAGAGCTTGGTATGAGAGGTTAAGTTCTTTTTTAAAAGAAAATGGATTCATTAGAGGACAAATTGATACTACTCTTTTCAAGAAAACACTTGAAAAGGATTTATTGATTGTTCAAATATATGTCGATGACATTATATTTGGATCCACAAATGAAAAGATGTGTAAAGATTTCTCAAACCTCATGCAAAGTGAGTTTGAGATGAGTATGATGGGAGAATTAAAATTCTTCCTTGGTTTACTTATCAAACAACGAGAGGATGGTATTTTTATATCACAAGAAAAATACACCAAGGATTTGCTAAAAAAATACCACATGAGTTCAGCCAAGAGTATGGGAACTCCTATGCACCCATCCTCCACTCCACAAAGATGATGAAGGAACTCCAATTTCTGAAAAGGAATACAGAGGGATGATTGGATCCTTGCTATATCTAACAACCAGTAGACCGGACATAGTCTTTGCAGTCGGTCTTTGTGCAAGATTTCAATCTTCTCCTAAAGAATCTCATTTCACTGCCGTGAAAAGGATCTTTAGATATCTTGTTGGCACTATAAATCTGGGAATATGGTACAAGAAGTGTTCCAATCTTGACCTTAAAGCCTATTGTGATGCGGACTACGCGGGAGACAAAGTTGAAAGAAAAAGCACAAGTGGTGCGTGCCAATTTCTTGGAAAATCACTAATAAGTTGGTCATGCAAAAAGCAAAGTACTACTGCTCTTTCAACCACTGAAGCAGAGTATGTATCAGCCGCTCAATGTTGCTCACAACTACTTTGGATCAAAAATCAACTTGAGGATTACTCGCTAAGGTACACAAAAATTCTCATCCTCTGTGATAATACAAGTGCAATAAATCTTTCTAAAAATCCCATTCAACATTCTAGATCTAAGCACATTGAAATTAAACATCATTTTATAAGAGATCATGTGCAAAAAGTGGATTTAGAACTGATTTTTATTGACATTGAAAATCAATTAGCAGATATTTTTATCAAACCTCTCCAAGAGGATCGGTTTAAATTCATCTTAGAAGAACTCTCCATCATAAATTTTCCCAAAGTTATTTAAATAATTTAATTCTGTTATTTTTTATTTAGCTTTTTATTATTTGTTTTTGATTTATTTTTTGGGCTTTTATTAATTTAATTATGTGTGACAAAAATATGGCAAATCTGATCCCTCAAAATAAAATCAAAAGTTAGATAGGAAGGCTCTAGGCATTGTTAGGTGAAACCTCTTCTTGATAAATCAGTCAAGGCCATGTGCATGCTTCCCTGTATCCATTGGTCAAATGGCTGACACATGATAAGTGCTCCCCATTCCTCATAAATGCGCAGACTGCTTTAAAAGCAGTCCATCATGAATCCCGCTCCAATCAACGGCTCTCTTTTCCCTTTCTCTCTCTCTCTCACGTTTCTGATCTCTTGTCCTTTCTCTCTCCATCAATCAATCAGCCTTTTTCTCCTCTCACACGTTTTCAACTTCCCACTCATTTCTCTATCTCATTTAATTTTCGTTTCTCTCTCCTTTTATTATTTTTAATTCAAATTTTTTTTTATTATTTTTTATTCCTTGTAATTGTTTTTCTCTCTCTTCGTTTTTAATTCATTCTCTCTCCGTGTTTAATTTTCTTCCCTCTCTCTCTTCCATACGTTTCTATCTCCAAAGATATTCAGTTTCCCTTCCTTTCTCCCTTCACGAATTCAAGTTTCTTCTGTTTTCACTCCCTCAACAACAATGGCACGCATTAAAACTACTGCCAAACGAAAAATGCGTCCTTTTGATCCAGAAACTGACTCTGAATACTACTCAAGTTATAAATCCGCTGGGCAAGAGATTAAACAAAAATCTGTAACCCCTCCTAGGGCTCCTCCTCAACCTTCTTCTGAAACACCAAAGAATCCCTCAACGTCAAAACCCACTGCCTCAACCAGAAGGTCCTCTAGAATTCAATCTGGGGTTGTCCATTCAACCAAAAAGATCACTCAGGACTCTATTGTGCATGTGATTGAATCGGACAATTCACAAGGACATATCTCGACTAAATCGATCCCTAAAACATCCTCCAAGCCTTCCACTCCCACAGGGCCGAAAACTAAAACTCCTAAAAAAGGTAAAAAGACTCTAAAGAAATCTCGGCCATCCAAACCACCTCCTGATCCTCTCTTTGAATCCACAGATTCGGAGTTAAATTACACCTCAAAATGGGTTCACAAATCTGTGGTTCATGGCAAGCATATTGACCTAATCAATCTGAAAAATGATGGCTTTAATGTTGTAAAAGTTTTTGATAAGTTCGGCTGGACCTCCTTCTTTAGAGTGAATGAACCGCAATACCCCCGGCTAGTAAAGGCATTCTATGCTGCTTGCAATGGCTGTAAAGGAAGCACTGGTTTCAGTTTTGGACTTAAGGGAGTACATTTGGACATAAACCCTACTTCACTATGCAATATTCTTGACATACAAGATGCTGGAGCACACTGTTTTGCTGAAACTTGGTATATGCAGTATATGGTAACTCGAACTTCAGTCCTTCAACACATCCTGATAGATCCTAGGAAACCTCTCATAGCTTCAAACCTTCCTTCCATGTGTCGGATCTATCACAACATTTGTGTTCACTCGATCGCGCCTCGAGCTGGGAGTTATGAAAAAGTAGCAGAACTTGACATTCTGATCCTTCATCATTTGTTAACTAGGACACCTCTTCATTTGGGCAATATCATATTTAGCTACATGTTGAACGCTGCCATCGTGGGTCGATCAACTCCCTATGGAATGATCCTGACCAAAATCTTTAAGTTCTTTAAGGTACCCCTTGATGATGAAGAGAGTATTCAGTGCAATAATTTCTTCTCTATGAAAAACATAAAACAAATGCGCATTGCTATGCCTGATCAAACCCCCATCTCAAGGAAGAAGAAAACTGCCTCAAAGAAACAAAAATTTGCCTCTCCACAAAAATCTGCCTCTCACACCGCCTCATTTAACTCTGCTGGATCAACATTTCCTCAATCTCCACAAGCCAGCAAGGATCCATCAACACATACTGGTAAAGATGGAAATGGTGAAGATTTAGTCTTTGATCTGAATGTATCCTACGATCATCATTCTTCCAAAAGTCCTCATAGGAACATGCATGCAAAAGAATCTACAATGCCATCTCAAGTAAGTCTGAACTCATCTCCTATCTCGCCAAATATTGGTTCATCTAATTGTGATACAGATTTACAAGACCTCTATAAATTGCAGCAAGCTGATCTTCATCCACACACAACACACTAACTTAAAAAGATCAAGCATCTTAAAAGCTATCAAGAGCTAAACACCCTCACTTCATACTTTCTTTGATCCTACACTATATCTTTGTAAATCTTTTGAGAAAGTATTAAGTATCAATCACTCTCATATCACTTTGTAATTTCCTTGTGAGTTACACTTGGAAATATTCAGAAATTGATTGTAAGCTTGGTGAAGCTAAAGAATACATGGTTTGTAATCATCCTCGGGTTGAGGATTGATCTGTTTGAAAGTTAGTGAAATCTCCCAAGGGTGTGAGGACTGGACGTAGCCATCTTTGGGTGAACCAATATAAAATTGTGTGTGTGTCTCTCTTATTCTACTCCTACTCTTTTGCACAACTTAGATCTAACAAGTTGAAAAATCTCATCCTCGAACTAGCCATCCTCAGTGAGAGGATAGTTTCTAAAACACTTAGAAATTATTTTTAAACAGCAAAATCCCTATTCAATCCCCCTTCTAGTGATATTTAGCTACATCAAGTATGTCATAATTTATTATTTAGTAATTTGTAAATGTTAATAGAAATATATATAATACTTTTGAAAAATAAAGCAATTTATATGTAAAACGTCGATCTTATTAATGATCGTATAAAATTTATTTAATTTTCAAAATAAACATATATATACATATATATAAATATATATATATATATATATATATATATATATATATATATATATATATATATATATATATATAAATCAACCTCAACCAGCTATGGTTCCGTCAACTAGTGGTGGTGTACTTGAAGATGAATTGCAATTTCAAACTATGTTGTCTCCAACACCAAATAATAATACTTTTGAGGGACTTTAATTTTGCCGGGTAATATTCTATCAAATAATGATGGAAGGAGCGTAGTTAATGATCAGAGAAATTACTATTGATATATTTGAATAATATTTGCTATTTTTATTTTTAATTTGTATGAATTTATTATACATTACTATTTTAATTATAGTGTTTTAATTTTTCGTTTGTATGATATAATTTATTAATTTTTGAATGTTTTACTCTCTTTTGGTAGTAATAATTTAATTAATATTAAGATTATATTTTTATTTACTATATAATATTTATTTTAAAATTAATTTAAATTTAAATTTTTTATTTTTAAATCATATTAATATTAATTTTTTTATATAATTATATTCTTTAATATTAATTTCGAATTTTCTAAAATTATTTTTTTTAATAAAGTCACACATTTGTGGCGGCCTAAGCCCCCACAAATGGGACAGTTTGTGGCGGGCTAAGCCCTCACAAACTGTTTCTTTTTTGTCATTTCATCCTTTGTAGCGGCCTAAACCCTCACAAATAACAGCTTTTGTGGCGGCTTTGCCCCTCACAAATGCTTACTTTTTAAAAGTGTTTTATCTTTTGTGGCAGCCTAAGCCCTCACAAATTTGTGCCGGACTTTTCCATCACAATTTTGTGAGATCTTAAGTCATCACAAATGGTAACAAAAACAATTCAATTTTGTGGCCGTACGTTTTGGTCAGCACAAACATTTGTGACCGGCTTATTTGTGGCTATGTCAAAGGCAGTTTAGCAGCCACAAATATGCCTATGTGGCTGCTTTTCTCCCTTTGTGAAGGCATTTGGCCCCACAAACTATGTAAAGTTCAAGTACTTCTGTTTAGAAGAATGAATTAATCTAATAAAAAGAACTAGAAGACTAAAATTTAAATTCATTTCATGAAAAATAAGTTTTATATTAATAACAGAATGGTTGGTGCAAAATCATGGTAACATAAGAAAGCACTGCAACATTCTTTTACTAATAAAAAATAGGGAGAAATTTATTAAAACTTCAGTGAACTATATTGTGTGTTTGATCTGCTGGTACCCTGCTAGAAGAAGTTATTAGTGATGATATTTTGCACTTAAGAGCTTAACTAAAAAAATTGAATGCTGGAAGATTGGAGTATATCATCAAAGTAAATGTTAGATGATACACACACGTGTTTTCGGTCAAATTTAAGATGAATATGAACCATGACTGAGGTAATTTAGTTGATCAAATAAAGCTCAGTTAAAAATCTAATTGTATAATCTCTGGAAAAAGCATTTTGATCATATGACGTTAAAACTTTGAAGCTTCATTCATTTTATCGTTCAAATCTCTTCAATCTGATGTGACTCATTTCAAACAACACATAAAGCATGTGTCCTGAACCATAATAATATTGACGAAGATTGTATGACAAGAAAATGACCAAATGCTCTTTTGGGAGATCATTATATATTGTATCGTCTAGCTTTTCAACTAGGAAATTAAGCGTACTAACTACTTTATATGATTTTTAAGTATCTTTATCATTTGGCCAATGTTGTAAGAAAAATCAGATCCTCTGATGAGCTACTTTCTCAATCCTCCGATTGCAAATTCTAAAGTAAGGACAAGAGTAAGGATAAAAACTGGTAAAACACCATCGTCTACCCTTGTCCATAAAATCTGCAATTTATTTCAATTTTAAATTTATTGACTTGTTTAGTCTTTGTCTTATATGTTTTCTCTTGTCTCATTTGCTTTTATATTCTAGAAAATAGTTTTATTCCTTTTATGTGTTTTTTTTTTCATTTATCTTTTTACCTTATTTGCTGGCAAGCAAATATTTCCATTTTCATGTATATGTTGTACATAGGATATTAAACTATATCCTCTCATAATTAGATTAATACAAAGCAACATCAAGATTTCACTACTATGCTCTAAATTTCTAAGTTTGGTTATACGCGCCTCTGATAAGGTTATGTTATAGCTGCCTCTGTTGGTGCAAGCAATGGTCTGCTATGCTTGTTCTGTTAATTGAAGGCAAGTGTCTGACTCAGTTGCCTTTGATGAATGCAAACAAACGTCTGATTTGTGTGCCTCTAAAGAAAGTCAATACCTTGATAAAGTCAACGCCTATGAAAAAGTTAACATCCTAATGAAAGTTAATGATTCGATGAGAGTTAATCATCTGAAGGAAGTCAATCATTTGAGAAGACAAGTTATGCGCATCATTTGATAATCATCTAGAATATGCATGCTCTAATGGTATGTAATGTAAGTACAGAGGTACGCCTGAGAGGGGGGGTGAATTAGGTTTTAGGAAATTTTCTTGTTTTCAGCGATATGGTAGTTGAATTTTCTGAGTTAATATAGTAACTAATAATAAGTAAGTGCAGTAAATAAATGAACACAATAGAATTATCCTGGTTCCCCTTATAACCAAGGGTACATCCAGACCTCTTGCACACCACAAGAGATTAATCCACTTATTGTTAGAAAATGTACAACTCAATACTTCGAAGATAGCACACCACTATCTTAGATTAAGCTACTTTAAGAAAGTACTACTTTCTTTTACAAGTGATACAATATGATTTTGAATAAGGATAAAGGAGAGGTATAATGATTTTAATCCTATAATACTTCAAGTACTTTGAGAACCTTTCTGAATAATATGAAAATAAAATGCAAGTACTTTGTAAAAAACAGAATTTTGTTCAAAGTTATTCAAGGTATTTGATTCAAGGATTGTGTAGTGTTTGATATGAAGTTATGGTGTATTTATACTCCATAAACATCTCTTCAGATTCGTGGCCAATGATTCAAGAGGTTTGATGAACAAATACAATGATCTGGAGCCATTTCAGATCTGAAAAATTGTATTGCTTCTAGTTGCATTCAAATACACGGTGTGTGTATTCGAATACACCTCTTTGTAACGTTCAAATTTATTCAATATTTGCACCTTGTATTCGAATACACCATTCATGTAGTCGAATACAAATTCGTGAAATTTTCCACTGACTTACTTTGTATTCGACTATAGAAGGTCATAGTCGAATACAGATACAAGGTTTTAGCTACTGACTTGCTTTGTATTTGACTACAGATGGTTGTAGTCGAATACAAATGTGAGGCTTTTGCTTCTCACTTGTTTTGTATTCCACTACAGCATGTTGTATTCGAATACACTTTTGTATTTTGTCAAAAATATTAGTTTTAAGACTTTGTTAATGTAATTTTGACTTTTGAAAATACTTTATATGCATATGTAAATATGAATGGTTATCATGTATTTGAGGTATTGGTTGAATCATTTACCTTTACATTTAAACATCTAATATGTTTGGATTTAAAGCTTATTAATGAAGATATTTGAACTTCTTTTTGAGCTTGTTGCTTTGATCATAATTGTTAATCTTTGTCTTCATCAAAAACATGTAGTTTACATTATCCCCCTTTTTTATTATGGCAAAACGTTGTTGTTTTGGAGAGATTGTATAATTCTAACATTGCTCCCCCGTAATGTATGCGTACTCCCCAGTTGATCTTGAGCGTATGTGATCAAATTGAAAACTTGTTTGAAGACCTACAAAGGCTTTAAAGAAACAACAATACCAAATTTTATCCCCCTTTTGACATGATCAAAAAGAAGGAAAAATATAGAAACATACAATTCCATGTATGTTAAGAAAAAATCTCAATTTAAAAGTTTTGATCATGATTAAACAAAAGATTAATTAGAGAATATTAATTATGATTCTAAATGTTTTGATATTTAACATGTGCATTTGAGTGTGTTAAAACAAGATAGGTATCAAACATCACAAATCAGATCTCATTAAAATCAAAGAAAGCAGTTCTGGAAAACGAAGATTGATCTTGAAGCAGTTCTGGAAAACGAAGTTTGATCTTGAAGTAGTTCTGGAAAACCAAGATCGATCTTGACTTATTGCTGAGAAACGAAGAATGATATTCGTTTATGGCCGAAACAAGAATAATCAGTTTTCTTGCGAAAGATTGGATCTTGGAAACATTATTCATCTCATATCTTCATATATAATAAGCAAGGATCAATCTAAGTCATATTTGTTCCAGAATTGGAAGAATCAAAGATATGCTTCATTAAAAGCATAATACAAGATCATTCTTCAAATGAGGCAAGTGCAAGTACAAAGCCACTAGCTGTAAAGTACAATACTGATTGTACTTTTCTAAAACCTGCACACGTGATTAAAAAGCATGCACTCAACTCAGACAACTGACACAATCACAAAGTACAAGTTAGTTCATCACAAACAAATTCGAAGAACAATCTTGGATCTCAAGAACGTTCTTGGATGCAGTTGTGATCACTCTTGCTTTTTGGCAGACATTATCCAATAACTAATTCATGACATATGGCCCTATTTCAATGGTCATATGAGTTGTCCCAAGCTCTCTTGAAGTCTATAAATGCAGCTTCAAGATGAAGAACAACACACAACTCAAAAGTGCAAAGAAAAGCATCAATCATTTCAACCTTACTCAAGTATCTCAATATTGTTTTTTAAGCTTGTTGTCTTCAATTTTTGTGTTGTGTTAGAATCAGTAACAACTGAGTTCTATTTACAAAATCTATTTCTCAAACAAGAGTTGAGTAAATACTCAGATTCTAAATAGTCTCAAATCCACCACTTTGTAACTCAAGATTATTTTGTCAACATAATCTTGAGTAATTTGCAAAAATCCTTTTCATGATTTGAAAGGTAACTTATTAAAGCCTTTCTGAAATAGTAAGGTTGAACTGAAGAAATCCTTTCTAGGTAGAAGGGTAGAAACTGTGTAAAGATCAAGATTGATCTGTGAAGGTAGTGTGATAACCATGAACAATCCTGCCTTTGAGCATATGGTGGAAAATCTCATTTTTGTGAGAACTGGACGTAACCTGTGTTTGGGACAACCAGGATATATGCTTGCGTAATATCTCTATCTCTATCTCTGTTTACTTTATGCTTGCTAATCAGATTTTATATTGATAAAATTAATATTGTTGTTTTTTAACAAACCAAGATCGATCTTCATTATCACCAAGATCAATCTTGGATTAAATTCTTAATTTCAAAACAAAAATTTTAAAAAGGGGCAATTATAATTCAAACCCTCCTTCCTTATAATTGACATTATTACTTCATTGTAAACAAAAGAGAATGACATAATAAAGGATGGAGTTATGTTCAATTAAGTACATCATAAAGATAGAAATGGTGAGCAAGTTTTGAATATTGTTAGCATTAATCGATGCATAACCAAACTACAGCAATTAAAATCCTAGCATCGAAATATTACACAAATAAACGATAATAAATAAACTCCTAGCATCGAACTAATCAAAATATGTTGGAATGTCAAGATGGTCAATTTTGTAAGATAAACTACTAATGTCCTGAGATAAAGCGTAATGGTTGCGAGCAATAGTAGTTTCGATGTTGTGGAAGCGAGTGTCGATAGAAGTGGTCAGATTTTGGAATTGGGTTTGGATGAAGGTTTGGAAAGAGTCAAGTATGTTCATGATCATGTTATTGGAGATATAATCATCATTAGAGGCTGTTTCCTCGCCATCTTCATCATCTTCGGCAGAAGCAATGGAGGGGCCAGCAGTGTCCTCTTGAGCGGCATCAGATGGTTGACCAAGGTCACCTTTATGCACAAAGGACTGAAACTCCTCATTTCATATGATCCGCATACTAGGCAGGACGCCTAAATCCAACAAGTTTTCCTTGGTGGATGTATACATGACTTCGTAAGAGAAGTCCACCCCAAAATGTTCCAAAATCCGGGAAACTTCTTTAGCATATGGTAACCCAATTGTTTCTCTTGACCCAAACATTACAGATTTAACAAAGTATGTCCAATTTAGTGGACATCCTTCATACATAAATTTCATGATCTATAATTTAAACTCCGAAATTTAGGAGTAATTGCGAGCCTTTGGAACTAAAATGTAACTAAGAAAATAGTGCAGAAGGTGATAATCAACGCTACGATTTCCAACTCCATACCGTTGTTGTGCATATTGTGAACCAGCTTGAGTCCTTTTTTTTTTTCCATCGTGCGTTTGTCATACCGACATAATGCAACATAAGCATCATATTTAGAAATATCAGCCCATTCACACAAGTTGTTGGGACAAAGTTTTTGACCTTCAAAAGGAATGTTCAAGATTTCTCCAATGGTTTTACCCTTGACTCGAGATACTAGCACATTTCCATCTTGGGTGAGATTACAATAGAAAACCCTAACTAAATCAGGATAAACAGGGCCTTTGTAACCACTAAATTCTTCAACATGTTGGGCTTTGAGCAACTCAGGGAATTGAAAGGCAGAGAAATAATTTAAAGTACCATATTTTGGAAAGATAAGTCTCTTGTTAGAGTAGAATGTGCGAAATCGTTCGATTTCTCCCGGTGTGTGTAGAAGTCGGGATAAATCCGTGATATTTGGATTCTTGTTTGCTTTCTTGAGGGACCCACTGATGCATGCTTGGTTCTTGGTCCTCGTTTGCGTGCATCCATGTTGAGAAAAAAGGTTTTGACAGTGTTGGTGAAAAATGGGTTTGAGATGAAATGTGGAAGATCTGAGAAATCTGATGGTGAATGACAAGAAAAGAGTAAAGATTGATGTAGTTTGCAAGGTTGGTTGAATGGGTAACTTAGTGAAAGGAGGATTGACAAGATTTTTGGAGGAGAGAAAGACGGCTACAGCTGTGTATTCGAATAGCAATTGTAAAAATAACCCTAAAATGTGAAACAACTTTTATATTTGGGCAAAAATGTGAAGGTGTTTTCTACTACACTCTGGTTGTATTTGAATACATATTGTTCTGGGAACGTGTATTCGACTACACATGAGTTGTATTCGAATACAAGAATTTCTGGAAAATTATGTAATCGAATACAGTCATTGTGTATTTCGCTACATCTTCGAATTTTGGCTTAAAAACTAATTTTTTTCACATAAATTTCATCATGTAAAGCACATATTCATATATTAAGAAACAATAAACATCAAAGAATTTGATTTTAACAACTTAAGATGAAATTTTGAAGAGAGATAACAAATTATATGTACCTTGCAATTTTTAGAGATCGTTTTCATTTAAGATGTCAAGTTCTCTTTGTATCTTGTAAAATGAGTCCTTAGGTAAAGGTTTTGTAAAGATGTCAGCTAATTGATTGTGTGTATCCACAAACGTTACCTCAACATTACCTTTGAGCACATGATCGCACAAAAAGTGATGACGTATATCGATGTGTTTAGTCCAAGAGTGCATGATTAGATTCTTTGAGATGTTTATTGCACTTGTGTTGTCACATCTTAAGGGAATGCATCCGAGATCAAGTCCATAGTCATGTAATTGTTGTTTTAGCCAGAGAATCTGGGCAAAACAACTTCCTGCTGCTATGTATTCAGCTTCAGCAGTGCTAAGTGCAACACAAGCTTACTTTTTACAGGACCACGATACTAATGCATTACCTAAGATATGGCAAGTTCCGCTTGTGCTCTTGCGATCCGTTTTTCATCCTACATAATCTGAATCATAATATCCAACTAGACTACATATGCTACCCTTTGGATACCATAGGCCTACATTGGTTGTTCCTTTCATATATTTCATAATTCTTTTTACTGCTACAAGATGTGATTCTTTAGGATCCGCTTGAAATCTTGCACACAAACATACACTAAACATAATATATGGTCGGTTGGCCGTTAGATATAATAAAGATCCAATCATACCTCGGTATTTTGATATATCTATTGAAATACCTGATTCATCTTTATCAACATATGTTCCGGAGCCCATTGGAGTTGCACTTTCCTTGCAGTTTTCCATTTCAAATCTTTTGAGTAATTCTTTGTAGTACTTTGTCTGATTTATGAAGAGGCCATGCTCGAGTTGCTTATGTCAAATTCTCCTTGCATTATTGAAGAGAATTATTCACATATGTCATTGTTTGTTGATCCGAATATTATATCATCAACGTAGATTTGGACCAATAAGGTTTGACCATTATCTCTTTTAACAAATAATGCCTTATCGACTTTCCCTTTTTCAAATCCTCGGTCACAAAGGAAGTTGCTTAATCTATCATACCAAGCTCTTGGAGCTTGTTTTAGACCATGAAGAGCCTTTTTTAACTTGAAAATGTGTGAGGGATTTTTGGAGTCTTCAATGCCAGGTGGTTGTTTGACATATACGTCTTCATTAATGTATCCATTGAGAAAGGCACTCTTGACATCCATTTGAAATAGTTCAAATTTCATATAGCAAGCATAAGCAAGTAGTAAACGTATTGCTTCTAATCTTGCTACTAGAGCAAATGTTTCGTCAAAATCAATCCCTTCCTCTTGATTGTATCCTTGAGCGACCAATCTTGCTTTGTTGCGGACAACTATACCATTCTCATCAAGTTTATTTTTAAACACGCATTTTGTACCAATGATGTGTTTATTTCCAAGATTAGGAATAAGTTCCCATACTTTGCTTCTTTCGAATTGATTGAGTTCTTCTTGCATGGCAAGTATCCATTGATCATATTTAAGTGCTTCACCAATTTTAGAGGGTTAGATTTGAGAAACAAATGCCATGTTTAAGCAAGCATCTTGTAGTTTTAACCTTGTTGTGACTCCTTTGTTTATATCACCTATGATGTGATCAATTGGGTGATATCTATGGGTTCTCCATTCTTTAGGAAGATCATCATTTTGCTTTTCAATGTTGACTTCACTTTCTTGACTTGGTTGATCAATTTGATGTTCTTTGCTTGTATCATTGCTTTCAAAATCATCATCATCACAAGAAATAATATTATCCTCTTTTATGGGGTTAGTTTCATCAAAGGTTACATGCATTGATTCTTCGACTAATAAAGTTCTTTTATTGAAGATTCTAAAAGCTTTACTAGATAAAGAGTAACCTATAAAGATACCTTCATCTGCTTTTTCATCGAATTTTCCAAGGTTGTCTTTACCATTGTTTAGCACAAAACACTTACTTCCAAAAATATGGAAGTGAGAGATATTGGGCTTTCTTCCTTTGTAGAGTTCATTTTCTTCACAAAATTCTTCAAATGAAGTATTTTGAAATTCACCTCCATGATCACTTCTAATTAATATAATTTTGGCTGATTGTTTGTTTTGGACTAGCTTGGCATAGTTTTTAAATGCTTTAAAAACTTCATTTTTACTTGCCAAAAATAAGGTCCAAGTGAACCTTGAGTAATCATCAACAATTACTAGTCCATATGAGTTTCCACCAAGACTTTTGGTTCTTGATGGACCCAAAAAGTCCATATGTATCAATTGTAGTGGTTTAGAAGTTGAAATAACATTTTTAGGTTTGAAAGAACTCTTTGTTTGCTTACCTTTTTGACACGCGTCACACAATTTATCCTTTATAAATTTCATTTTTGGTAAGCCTACAACAAGATCATGCTTGACCAATTTGTTTAAATGATCCATGTGAATATGTGCAATTCTTTTATGCCATAGCCATGCATCATTATTGTCGCTTACAAAAAGCCATTTCATTTTTAAGGATAAATCGTCAAGATTAAGTATAAAGATATTTTTGAACCGCTTCTCGATAAATTGAATTTCATTTGTAGCTTCATTTTGGATGATGCACTCATCATTGTTGAAGGCTATCTTGTCCTTTGTCGCAAAGTTGGCTAATGCTTATGAGATTGTGTTTTATACCTTCAACATATAAGACGTCTTCAATCGAGAGGGATGGGGATGTACTGACTTTTCCAATGCCTAAAATTTTTCCTTTGTTTCTATCTCCATAGACTACATATCCCTTTGACTCAAGAGTTAAGGCTGAAAATTGTTACATCACCCTTCATATATTTAGAGCATCCATTGTCTAAGTACCACATATTTGAGGTACCTTGTGTGCATACCTACAAAATTGAAATCATATTTTATTAGGTACCCAATGTGCTTTGGGTCGTTGATGGTTAGTACCTTTCTTTACCCATACGTAATGCCCTTTTGGAACACCAATGTTTCTAATGTGACAGGCATTAGGTATGTGACCATTAAGACCACAATAAGAACATTTAGGAGTAAATCTATATTTAGTAACATGTATATGAGATTTATTTTGAATACTTCTTTCTTTATAAAGATGATCCTTTTTCATAATTATAATTTTTTCTCTATTGGATTGATTACTTTCTTTAACAAAAATGGTCTTATTCAAGCTTTGTTTATCAAATTTTGAATATCCAAGACCACTTTTGTCATGTGAGTATCTTTGCATATTTAAAATATTTTCCAATCCTATTTGTCCCTTTTCGTATTGTTTAATTACCCTATTTAATTGAACAATCTTGAAGGAGAGGGAATCACATTTATTGCATGTAAAATTATGTTTTAGTTTTTCAGGATTCTTTTCCTTAATGTCAACTTTTTCTTGAAGACTTGAGATTTGTTTCTTTTATTTTGACACTAATCTAAACAGATTTTTTACATTCAAATAAGTAGTTTCTTAATGGCATTTTGAGCATCATTATATTCTACAATTAATTCAGAATTAGTTTTACTATGATGAGGGGAGTCTATGTTACTAACCTCTTCTTCATCATCTGATTGATGCGATGCCATTAATACAACATTAGCGCATTCTTCACTTTTTGTTTCTGAAGATGAACTTACTTCATTGTCTTCCCAAGCTATGTATGCCTTCTTGAAGTCTTTCTTTTTGATGGCATTCTTCTTAACAAGGTTTGGACAATCTGCCTTGATATGTCGTTGCTTTCCGCATTCAAAACAAGTGAAGTTTTGATTTGAAGTAGAACTATCTTTCTTTCTGAAACTTTTCTTTTTGAAAGTTGTCATTTTTAAGAAACTTACCAAATTTCTTAACAAGGAAAGTAATGTTTTCATCTTCATCTAAATTGTCGTCTTTGATTTGTTCTCTTGATTCGGTCTTTAGAGCAATGTTTTTGGTCTTCTTTTCTTGACTTTCATTTTGTTCTAACCTTCCAAGTTCAATTTCGTGCTCTTGAAGTTTTCCAAATAGTGCAGAAAGAGACATTTTGGATAGGCTTTTCTTTTCGGAGATTGTTGTCACTTTTGGTTGTTAGGCCCTTGTTAATGATCTTAATACTTTTAGATTTAATTCATCATTGGTGAAGATTTTTCCAAGTGACGTTAAGTGGTTGGTTAAGTGGGAGAACCTTTTATGTAAGTCTAGAATAGACTCTTCGGGCTGCATTCGAAATAACTCATATTCTTGTGATAGTGTATGGATTTTAGATCTTTTTACCACAATGATACCTTCATGAGTTACTTCCAACGTATCCCATATTTCTTTGGCTGTTTTACAGTGAGATATATGGAAAAATTCATCCATTCCTAGTGCTCATTGTAGCATATTTTTAGCCTTCTTATCGAACAACACTTTTCTTTTATCATCATCAGTCCAAGAATTCTTTATCTTTATTTCTTCTTTGTTGTTGATGATTGTTTTTGGAATGTGAGGACGATTTTCAACTGCATCCCATATGTCGTCTCCTTGTGCTTCAAGATACGCATGCATACGTATCATCCAAAAATCATAGTTCTCTCCAACAAAGCGTGGTGGTTTGTTACTACTACCACCGTCTCTGAAAATAGGTTGTGTGGAAGCCATGAGTAATGATCGAGGAGTAAGTTACCTTAACCTGCTATGATGCCAATTGTAAGTACAGAGGTACGCCTAAGAGGGGGTGAAATAGGTGTTAGGAAATTTTCTTATTTTCAGCGATATGGTAGTTGAATTTTCTGAGTTAATATAGTATTTAATAATAAGTAAGTGCAATAAATAAATTAACACAATAGAATTATCCTGGTTCCCCTTATAACCAAGGGTACATCTAGTCCTCTTGCACACCACAAGAGATTAATCCACTTATTGTCAGAAAATGTACTACTCCCACCCTAGGATTTCTGCTACAAACTTCTAACAATACTTCTAAGATAGCACACCACTATATTAGATTAAGCTCGTTTAAGAAAGTACTACTTTCTTTTACAAGTAATACAATAGGATTTTGAATAAGGATAAAGGAGAGGTATAATGATTTCAATCCAATAATACTTCAAGTACTTTGAGAACCTTTCTAAATGATATGAAAATGAAATGCAAGTACTTTGTAAAAAACAGAATTTTGTTCAAAGTTATTCAAGGTATTGATTCAAGGATTGTGCAGTGTTTGATCTGAAGTTAATGTGTATTTATACTCCATAAACATCTCTTCATATTCGTGACCAATGATCCAAGAGTTTAGATGAACAAATACAATGATCTGGAGCCATTTCAGATCTGAAAAATTGTATTGCTTCCAGTTGTATTCAAATATAGGATGTGTGTATTCGAATACACCTCTTTGTAACGTTCAAATTTATTCAAAATTTGCACCTTGTATTCGAATACACCTTTCATGTAGTCGAGTATAGATTCGTGAAATTTGCCCCTAACTTACTTTTTATTCGACTACAGAAGGTCGTAGTCGAATACATATGCAAAGTTTTAGCTACTGACTTGCTTTGTATTCGACTATAGATGGTTGTAGTCGAATACAAATGTGAGGCTTTTGCTTCTGACTTGCTTTGTATTCGACTACAGCATGCTGTATTCGAATAGACTTTTGTATTTTGTCAAAAATATTAGTTTTAAGATTTTGTTAATGTAATTTTGACTTTTGAAAATATTTTATATGCATATGTAAATATGAATGGTTCTCATGTATTTGAGGTATTGGTTGTATCATTTACCTTCACATTTAAACATCTAATATGTTTGGATTTAAAGCTTATTAATGAAGATATTTGAACTTCTTTTTGAGCTTGTTGCTTTGATCATAATTGTTGATCTTTGTCTTCAATAAAAACATGTACTTTACATGTAATGTAATGCTCTAATGATCCTATCTTACTTAAGCTCAATGGATAAATTTATCTTGAAGGGTTCATTGCTAAAATCCATGTATATACAAATTGTCTTTCTACTATAAAGTACAAAGGCCATAAACAAAAGTCTATAAACTGACATGATTCCTTACTTGAGTAAAACAAAACAACTAAGAAAAAGCAACTCACAACAACTACACACAACACAGGAACATTACAACAATCTGCAATCATTCAAAACTTATCTAATTGTTGAGAAAGAAAAATTTGAAAGTATTACATTGTAAACAACCTCGTGAATGAACTTTTTTTAGAAAAACTTAAACTCGTTCATTTGTAAATTAGTCCAATACTCGTTTTTCTCAAAGATTTGTAGGTGAAAACTAGAAGTTAAGCAAATTTAACTTGTTTAAGATAAGTATTGTAATTCATTTTGAATTATTGGAAAAAATCCTTTTGGGTGAAGGGACTAGACGTAGCTACTTGTTTGATGGTGAACTAGTATAAATCTTTGTGTTATTTACGTCTTTCATCTACTTATTTATAATGTGCTATTAGTTACCTAAACTCATTCATCTATAACTTAGTTCGACATAGATTGTTTTTCTTAACGGTTTGTAGGTGCAAACTAGAAGTTAAATAAACTTAATTGGTTTAAGTTATGTATTGTAATTCATTTTGAATTATTGGAAAAAAAATCCTTCTAGATGAAGGGGCTAGACGTAGCTACTAGTTTGGTGGTAAACTAGTATAAATTTTTGCGTGATTTACTTTTTCTATCTGTTTTTTTATTACGTGCTATTAATTACCAAGTTTATCCAAGAGTTTTTTTAAAAAGTAGTAAAACATAATTCAAACCCTCAATTTCTTGTATTGTTCAACCTTCAATTGGTATTAGAGATTAGTTTCAAGGTTTGAGCACCTTATAGTGTTTGAGTAAAGATCTAATATTCCATTATGTTTAACCTTAGCGAAGAATCTGGTTGACGAAACATCAACATATCTCCTTTGTTTAATGGATAGCATTTTGAATACTAGAAACATAGACTTAAAAGCTTTTTCTTTCCTCAAGATCCTGAACATTGGATTTGGTCGAAGTTGGATACACTGCTCCTACCAATGATGATGGCACTAAAGTATCCAGAAAGAACATGAATGCCAATCATAAAAAGTAATTTAAGATCCATCATAAAGCTAGGACTTTTATGATGAATTCAATCACATTCAAAGAATTTGACATGTGTAGTAATAATGAGATGACCAAGAGCATATTTGATGCTATAGTTCTGACCTATGAAGGAATTAAGCAATTACAAGAAGCCAAGGCCAATCTCCTGGTCATAATGTATGAGTTATTTCAAATGGAGGAAGATGATGACAACTACACAATGTTTTCCAAATTTCAAACTCTAGTTTTAGGCTTGAGGGGGATTAAGAAAATCTATACAACTGCATATCATGCAAAGAAAATTCTTAGAAGTATTGCAAGCAAATGGAGACCTAAGATCACTGCAATCCAAGAAGCAAATGATTTGAACAGCCTTGATCTGGAAGAACTTATTACTTCCCTCCAATCTCACAAGATTGATCAAGCAGAGGATAAGCCCTATAAGAAGAAGTCCTTTATTATCATATCCAAAGACAAGAAGGCTTTACAAGTGGCTGAAGAATCAGAGGTAATCAAGTTTCAAATATGACTTAGCCTTTATTTCTTGCAAAACGACATAGATATAAGTAATCAAGTTTCAATGATCTATTATGTTAGCAGAAACGCAAAAAGATAAATTGGGTTTGAAGAACCATTTGAAAACATTATTTCTCTTCAGGTTGTATGTGTGGTTTGTTCTATGAGACCTCTTGAGCTTTTAAACAGATATTTTTTTATTCCAATAAAAACTACCTCTGCTAGGGAAGAGAATGGAATTTTACCCAACTTTTCCTCACCTAGAACACCTCAACAGAATGGTGTTGTAGAAAGAAAAAAATTGATCTCTTCAAGAAATGGCACGCACTATGATCAATGGGATGAATGTTGCATATCACTTTTGAGAAGAAGTAGTCAATACTTCATGTTATATTTAGAATAGATTTTTTATGAGACCTATTCTAAATAAGACTCCTTATGAATAGTAGAAAAGTAAAAAAGCCATCCTATTTCTTACTTTCATCAATTTGGTTGTATTTTCTATATTTTAAATTATAAGAAAAAGCTTGGCAAGTTTAATTCACTATAACATAAGTACATCCTTTTGAGATACTCTAAAAGGTCTAAATCCTACATAGTATAAATAATACTCCCTATGAATTGTGGAAAAGGAAAAAAAAAAGCCATCTCGTTTCTTATTTTCATCAATTTGGTTATGTTTGCTATATTTTAAATTCTAAGAAAAAGCTTGGCATGTTTAATTCATGATCACATAAGTACATCCTTTTGGGATACTCTAAAACGTCTAAAGCCTACAGAGTATACAATCAAGAAACTCGGATTATGGAAGAATCCATTTGTGTTAAGTTTGATGACAAATAACTTGACAATAAGAAGTTAGAGCTCAATGATAATTCTACAGGTCCACAAAACCTAGAGGAAACAAGCAACCGAGAGGAATCTAGAAAACCACAGGTACCAAGAAAACCAAATGAAATCAGAGAACTAGAAGAAATAGGAAAATTAGAGCAACTGAACACATCGAAGGAAATAAACAAAACAACAAAGGATAAGATTGATAACGTCATAACAAGTCAAAATCCTCTAAAATCTAGAATTGGATGGAAATACAAATCATCTCATCCAGAATCCCTGATTATAGGGAATGTTGACACCTAATTTTGTCCGATTTTTTATTTATTTTTTACTTTTTATTAATAAAGGAAATAATAATAACAATGACAATAATAATAAATATATAAATATATGTGAAGAAATAAAAATAAAGGAAACTGAAAAGAAATGAATTGATTGTCATAAAAATCGATGCAATGATGATCAAAATAAATTGATTGATAGTCATAAAAATCAGAATAATGGTGATCAATTGAATAGAAAAGAAAACCGAAGAAATGAATCAATGGTAATAAGAATCGGTATAATTGTGGTCAATTAAAAGAAAAGAAACCGAAAAAATAGATTAATAGTAATCAATTGACAATTATTCTTTTGTCTTTTGAAATCTACACCAAAAAATCTATAAATAGGCTGCCACAAGAGCACAATAAAAAGAAGGACAATTGAAAACACAAACTGAGAGCACAAAAAAAAATAGAGAGATTAGTTAGCAAAAGAGAAGGAGAGAATCTGATCTAGAAGTAATCAGTCTAGTAAGGTACCATTTTCTTATTCTTTTCTCTAGTCTGCTTATTAGTTTTTTTTTGTTTTTACATCCTTTTTTTAATAGATATATTTTTTCTCTTTCTATTTCTATTTTTTTTTGTTTATAAAAAAATAAACTCATATGTTAAGCTTTCATTTTATTTTTTTTAAATCGTTTAATCCTAAAACTTATTTTCTTTGTAACATAAA
>JBBPBR010000005.1:37785084-37797013 GCA_037974775.1 Cicer pinnatifidum
TGATCAATTGAATAGAAAAGAAAACCGAAGAAATGAATCAATGGTAATAAGAATCGGTATAATTGTGGTCAATTAAAAGAAAAGAAACCGAAAAAATAGATTAATAGTAATCAATTGACAATTATTCTTTTGTCTTTTGAAATCTACACCAAAAAATCTATAAATAGGCTGCCACAAGAGCACAATAAAAAGAAGGACAATTGAAAACACAAACTGAGAGCACAAAAAAAAATAGAGAGATTAGTTAGCAAAAGAGAAGGAGAGAATCTGATCTAGAAGTAATCAGTCTAGTAAGGTACCATTTTCTTATTCTTTTCTCTAGTCTGCTTATTAGTTTTTTTTTGTTTTTACATCCTTTTTTTAATAGATATATTTTTTCTCTTTCTATTTCTATTTTTTTTTGTTTATAAAAAAATAAACTCATATGTTAAGCTTTCATTTTATTTTTTTTAAATCGTTTAATCCTAAAACTTATTTTCTTTGTAACATAAAATAATAATAAAAAATAATATAACTAATTGATGTCTATAGATCAAGAAAACAAATTTCATCATACTGTAATGTATAGAAAATTCATAATACGTCTTTATAAAGAAAAAATAATAAAATTATAACAGATAAATGTTTTTTTACTCTTAAGATTAAAATTAATGGTTGTTGCCGCCGGATGAAATTCATCCTCGCTCGCTGCACCATATTATTCAATCATTAGTGGCCTTTGTGTCGCGACATATCCGACAATGTATGAGCAAATCATTTAACAGATTGTTTCACCACCGTGTCCATCTGTCTCGTTCATATAGCGCCACATTACGTTTTTTAAAATAAATTAATTCATTTTTCTTCTTTTTTTACTTTAAAACAGACAAAGATTATTATTATTATTATTATTATTATTATTATTATTATTATTATTATTATTATTATTATTATTATTATTATTATATTTATCATCATTACTATTATTACAGTTTTTTATTTTTATCTTTTTAATACGTATATAAATAAAAAATAATAATAAAATCGATCAACACACAAATATTTTCTACTCAAGAACTACGTGTGTTTTGATTTCCCTATTGCACCTGGGGATACGTAGGAGCAAGGTATACCCCTTGTCAAACCAAATTAATAAAAAAAAATATTTTTTCTTCTTTCATTAATGTAAATAATTTAATTTTTTATTATTCTTTTTGGGGTAAAAATAAATAAATAAATAAATAGTTTGTATATAATTAATTATAGGGTAACCGTTTTAACGGACGTTGTCGGGTGATAATACTTCCTTACTCGTAATCGACTCCCGAATCCAAATATTTGGTTCAAAATTATTATTTTAGGTTTTATCCAATTTTTCCTTTAATAAAAATAAAATTGGTGGCGACTCCTTTTTCGCGGACAAAACGGACGCGACAGGGAACATAAGTGAACCTTTGAAGACTAGGTGTACTCTAAAAGATAAAACCTTATATAATTTGCTCTCTCATATCAAACCAACCTCTATAGATGAAGCCCTATTAAACAATGGATGTATTCCAGCAATGAAAGAATAGCTCAATGAACTCAAGAGGAATGACATTTGGGATATTGTACGTAGACCGGAGGAAAAGAAGCCTATTGGAACCAAGTTGGTATTCAAGATTTAGCTTTACAAGAAAGGAGAATGTATAAGGAACAAAGCTCGACTGGTAGTCCAAGGTTACAGTTAGCAAAAAGGTATAGATTAAATTGAGACATTTGCTCCAGTGGTAAGGTTACAAGTAATTCACATTTTATTATCTTTTGTTATATATAATAGTATCATATTATATCAAATGGATGTTAAAAGTGCATTTTAAATGGTTATATAAATGAGGAAATGTATGTTAAACAACCTCCAAGTTTAGAAAATGTTAAGTTTCCATACCATGTTTTTAAACTTAAAAAAACTTTGTATGGTCTGAAACAAGCACCAAGAGCTTGGTACAATAGACTAGGCAATTTCTTATGTGAAAATGATTTTGAAAGAGGACAAGTTGACACGACTCCATTTAGAAAATCATCTAAGAATGATCCCATAGTTCAAATTTATGTAGATGATATCATCTTTGGCTCAACTAACAACAAGCTTTGTCAATATTTTGCTAAGTTGAAGCAACATGAATTCCAAATGAGTATGATGGGAAAATTGTAATTTTTCTTAGAAATTCATATCCAACAAAATTAAAAGGCTCTATTGATTGATCAAATCTAGTAAACTAAAGAACTTCTCAAGAAGTTTAAGATGGATGAATGAAATCCCATGAGTACTCCCATTACATCCAATCAGCTCTATTGACAAAGATGAGTCAGGAAAAAAGGTTGATTAGAAATCTTACAGAGTAATGATCAGACAATTCCTTTACTTAATTGCTTCGAGACCAGACATTTTATTTGGTGTGTGTGTGTCAGGTTTCAGTCCGATCTAAGATGGTTTGAAGAGTCACTTCTAATCTTATTTTGGTGATAACAAAAGGTATTTTGTGGGAACAATTTATTGCACTAATAATTTATGTAAACTACATGTTTTTGATGACAACAAAACCACCAACTATGGACGATGCAACAAGATCAAAAAGAAGAACCATAAGTTTCATAATAAGCTTCAAATTAAAACCATAGATGATAAAATGTAAAGGTATATGATACTCACCAATACTTCAAGTAAATGAGAACAAGTCACATTTATGCATGCATTTAAAATGTTTTCAAAAGTCCAAAACACATTAACAACGCAGTTGAAAATCAGATTTTTGACTAAGTACATAAGTGTATTCGAATACACCATGTTGTATTCGAATACAACTTAAGTCAGAGGCAAAAATTTAATTGTTGTATTCGACTACAACAATGTGTAGTCGAATACACTTCAAGTCAGAGGCCAAAATTGCTATATGTGTATTCGACTACACATATCTGTAGTCGAATACAAGCTAAGTCAGAGGCTAAAATTCACTAATTTGTATTCGACTACACCAATGTGTATTCGAATACAAGATGTAAAATTTGAATTTTTTAAACGTTACAGAGACTTGTATTCGAATACACATATGTTGTATTCGAATACACCTGGAAACATTACAATTTTTCAGATCTGGGATGTCTCTAGAACATTGTAATTTTTCATGAAACCTCTTGGATCAATGGCCACGAATCTGAAGGGATCTTTTATGGAGTATAAATACCCCATAACTTCAGATCAAATGGTAACGATCCCTGAATCAATTCATTAAACAACTTTGAACAAAATTCTGAATTTTCTAAGTACTTGCATTAGATTTTCATATCATTTCAAAAGGTTCTCAAGTACTTGAATTGCTATTGAGTTGTTTATCAATATACCACATATTAGACTCATTCAAACCTGATTGTATCATTTGTATAAATTAGTTTAATCTAAGATAGTGGTGTTCTATCTTAGAAGTATTGTTAGAAGTTTTGTAGCAAGAATCCCAGGGTGGGAGTTGTACTTTTCTAACAAGTATTGAATTAATCTCTTGTGGTGTGCAAGAGGATTGGACGTACCCTTGGTTATAAGGGGAACCAGGATAAATCTTAAAGTGTCATTTACTTACTGCTGTTATTATTAAGCCTTGTTCTTAAATTCACAAAATCCAACTATCATATAACAAAAAACAGGAAAATCTACCTACACCTAATTCACCCCCCCCCCCCTCTTAGGCGTACTTCTTTACTTACAATTGGCATCAGAGCGGGTTAAGGTAACTTACTCCTCGATCAAATATACATGGCTTCCGCACAACCTGTTTTTAGAGATGGTGGTAGCAATACCAAGCCACCATGTTTTGTTGGAGAGCACTATGATTTCTTGAAAATACGTATGCAAGCATACCTTGAAGCACAAGGAGATGAAATATGGGATGCAGTTGAAAATGGACCTCACATTCCAAAAAGTGTCATCAATAACAAAGAAGAGATTAAGATAAAAGATTCTTGGACTGATGATGATAAAAGAAAAGTGTTGTTCGATAAGAAGGCTAAGAATATACTGCAATCTGCACTAGGAATGGACGAATTTTTCCGGATATCTCACTGCAAAATAGCAAAAGAGATATGGGATACGTTGGAAATAACTCATGAAGGCACCATTGAGGTAAAAAGATCTAAACTCAACACACTATCACAAGAATATGAGTTATTTAGAATGCATCCCAGAGAGTCTATTCTAGACTTGCAGAAAAGATTCTCCCACTTAACCAATCACTTGACAGCACTTGGAAAAGTCTTCACCAATGATGAATTAAATCTAAAAGTACTAAGATCATTGACAAGGGCTTGGCAACCAAAAGTGACAGCAATATCCGAAAAGAAAAGCCTATCCAAAATGTCTCTTTCTGCACTATTTGGAAAACTTCAAGAGCACGAAATAGAACTTGGAAGGCTAGAACAAAATGAAAGTCAAGAAAAGAAGACCAAAAATATTGCTCTAAAGACCGAATCAAGAGAACAAATCAAAGTTGACGATTCAGATGAAGACGAAAATATTATCTTTCTAGTTAAGAAATTTGGTAAGTTTCTTAAAAATGATAGAACATTCAAAAAGAAAAGCTTCAAGAAGAAAGATAAATCTACATCAAGACAAAACTTCACTTGCTTTGAATGTGGTAAACAAGGACATATTAAAGCAGATTGTCCAAACCTTGCTAAGAAGAATGCCATCAAAAAGAAAGACTTCAAGAAGGCATACATAGCTTGGGAAGACAACGAAGTAAGTTCATCTTCAGAAACAGAAAGTGAAGAATGCGCCAATGTTGCATTAATGGCTTCGCATCAATCAGATGATGAAGAAGAGGTTAGTAATATAGACTCTCCTCTTTATAATAAAACTAATAGTGAATTAATTATAGAATACAATGATGCTCAAAACACAATAAAGGAATTACTTATTGAATGTAAAAATCTGTGTAAATTAGTGTCAACACAAAAGAAACAAATTTCAAGTTTACAAGAAAAAGTTGATACTATGGAGAAAAATTCTGAAAAACTAAAACATAATTTTACATGCAATAAATGTGATTCCCTCTCTTTCAAAATTGTTCAATTAAATAGAGTGATTGAACGATACGAAAAGGGACAATTAGGATTGGAAAATGTCTTAAATATGCAAAGATACTCAAACGACAAAAGTGGTCTTGGATATTCAAAATTTGATAAACCAAATTTGAACAAAACTATTTTTATTAAAGCAAGTAATCAATCTAATCAAGAAAAGATTATAGTTATGAAAAAGGATGATTTTTCTAATAAGAAAACTATTCAAAATAAATCTCATAGATATGCTACTAATAGTAGATTTAATCCTACTTGTTCTTATTGTGGTCTTCATGGTCATACACCTAATGTATGTTACATTAGAAACATTAGTGTTCCAAGTGGACATTACATATGGGTAAAGAAAGGTACTAACCATCAAGGACCCAAAGCACATTGGGTACCTAATAAAGTTTGATTTCAATTTTGTAGGTATGCAAGCAAGATACTTCAAATATGTGGCACTTAGATAGTGGATGCTCCAAACATATGACGGGTGATGTAACAAAATTTTCAGCCTTAACACTTGAATCAAAGGGACATGTAATATATGGAGACAACAACAAAGGAAAAATTTTAGGCTTTGGAAAAGTCGGTACATCACCATCCCCCTCAATTGAAGATGTCTTATATGTTGATGGTCTAAAACACAATCTCATAAGCATTAGCCAGCTTTGCGACAAAGGATACAAGATAATTTTTAATAAAGATGAGTGCATCATACAAAATGAAGCTACAAATGAAACTCAGTTTGTCGGTAAGCGTTTCAAAAACATTTTCATACTTAATCTTGGCGATTCATCCTTAAAAATGAAATGTCTTTTGGTAAGAGACAATAATGATGCTTGGCTATGGCATAAGAGATTTGCTCATATTCACATGGATCATTTAAACAAATTGGTCAAGCATGATCTTGTTGTAGGCTTGCCAAAAATGAAATTTATAAAGGATAAATTGTGTGACGCATGTCAAAAAGGGAAGCAAACAAAAAGTTCTTTCAAACCTAAAAATGTCATTTCAACCTCTAGACCACTACAATTGATACATATGGACTTGTTCGGTCCATCAAGAACCAAAAGTCTTGGTGGAAACTCATATGGACTAGTTATTGTTGATGATTACTCAAGGTTCACCTGGACCTTATTTTTGGCAAGTAAAAATGAAGCTTTTAAGGCATTTAAAAATTATGCCAAGCTAGTCCAAAATGAACAATCTGCCAAAATTGTATCAATTAGAAGTGATCATGGAAGAGAGTTTCAAAATACTTCATTTGAAGAATTTTGTGAAGAAAATGGCATTTTCCACAATTTTTCTGCACCAAGGACACCACAACAAAATGGGGTTGTTGAGAGAAAGAATAGATCCTTGATAGAACTCGCTAGAACTATGCTAAGCGATTCAAATCTACCAAAATATTTTTGGGCAGATGCTGTAAACACAGCATTTTATGTTTCAAATCGGGTAATCATTAGGCCAATTCATAAGAAAACTCCTTATGAACTTTACAAAGGTAGAAAACCCAATATCTCTCACTTCCACATTTTTGGATGTAAGTGTTTTGTGTTAAATAACGGTAAAGACAACCTTGGAAAATTTGATGAAAAAGCTGATGAAGGTATATTTCTCGGGTACTCTTTATCTAGTAAAGCATTTAGAATTTTCAATAAAAGAACTTTATTAGTTGAAGAATCAATGCATGTAACTTTTGATGAAACTAACCCCATAAAAGAGGAAAATATGATTTCTTGTGATGATGATGTTTTTGAAAGCAATGATTCAAGCCAAGAACCTCAAACTAATCAACCAGATTAAGAAAGTGAAGTCAATATTGAAAAACAAAGTGATGATCTTCCTAAAGAATGGAGAACCCATAGATATCACCCAATTGATAATATCATAGGTGATATCAATAAAGGAGTCACAACAAGATTAAAGTTGCAAGATGCTTGCTTAAACATGGCATTTGTTTCTCAAATAGAACCCTCAAAAATTGGTGAAGCACTTAAAGATGATCAATGGATACTTTCTATGCAAGAAGAACTCAATCAATTTGAACGAAGCCAAGTTTGGGAACTTGTTCCTAATCCTGGAAATAAACACATCATTGGTACAAAATGGGTGTTTAATAATAAACTAGATGAGAATGGCATAGTTGTTCGCAACAAAGCTAGATTGGTCGCACAAGGATACAATCAAGAGGAAGGGATAGATTTTGACGAAACATTTGCTCCGGTAGCAAGATTAGAGGCAATACGACTATTACTAGCATATGCTTGTTCCATGAATTTTGAGTTATATCAAATGGATGTGAAGAGTGCCTTTCTCAACGGATACATAAATGAAGAAGTCTATGCCAAACATCCCCCTGGATTTGAAGATTCCAAAAATCCATCACATGTTTACAAATTGAAAAAGGCTCTTTATGGTCTGAAACAAGCTCCAAGAGCTTGGTATGACAGATTAAGCACCTTTTTATGTGAACGAGGATTTGACAAAGGGGAGGTTGATAAAACATTATTTGTCGAAAGAGATAATGGTCACACATTACTGGTTCAAATTTATGTTGATGATATAATATTTGGATCAACCAACAAGGACATATGTGAAGAATTCTCTTCAATAATGCAAGGAGAATTCGAAATGTCCATGATGGGGAAATTAAACTATTTTCTTGGACTTCATATCAAGCAACTTGAGCACGGCATCTTCATTAATCAAGCAAAATACTGTAAAGAATTACTAAAGAAATTCGAAATGGAAAATTGCAAAGAAAGTACAACTCCAATGGGCTCCGGAACATATGTTGATAAAGATGCATCAGGAATTTCAATCGACATATCCAAATATCGAGGTATGATTGGATCATTATTATATCTAACGGCCAGCAGGCCAGATATTATGTTTAGTGTTTGTCTATGTGCAAGATTTCAGGCAGATCCGAAAGAATCACATCTAGTAGCTGTTAAAAGAATTATGAAGTATCTGAAAGGAACGACAAATGTAGGACTATGGTACCCCAAGGGTAGCATATGTAGCCTAGTTGGATACTCTGATTCGGATTATGCGGGATGCAAAACAGACTGTAAAAGCACCAGCGGCACATGCCATGTCTTAGGAAATGCACTAGTGTCATGGTCTTGTAAAAAGCAAGCTTGTGTTGCACTTAGTACTGCTGAAGCAGAATACATTGCAGCAGGAAGCTGTTGTGCCCAGATTCTCTGGCTCAAACAGTAATTACATGACTATGGAGTTGATCTTGGATGCATTCCCTTAAGATGTGATAATACAAGCGCAATAAACATCTCGAAGAATCCAATCATGCACTCTAGAACTAAACACATCGATATCCAACATCACTTTCTACGGGATCATGTACTTAAAGGTAATGTTGAGGTAACATTTGTTGATACACATAATCAACTGGCTGATATATTTACAAAACCATTACCAAAAGACTCATTTTATAAAATCCGAAGAGAACTTGGTATTTTATGTGAAAATGATCTTTAGCCATTGCATGATATACATAAGTTTGTCATATCTCTTATTTCTTGATGATTATTGTTCTTGATATATGATTTTTATGTATTACATGATACAATTTTCATAAAAAAACTGAGTTTTTAAGCAAACCTGTGCTTATGTAGTCGAATACGACACTCTGTATTCGAATACACACGTTCCCAGATTTCCTGTATTCGAATACAAAGGATGTGTAGTCGAATACACGTTCCCAGAAAATTGTGTATTCGAATACAAGCAGGTGTAGTCGACTACACCTTCGCGTTTTTGCCCAGATATAGAAGCTGATTCATGTTTTAGGTTTAGTTCTCTCTTATGCAGTATTCGAATATAGCTCTAGCATTTTCTCTCTTCTCTCAAAAACTTATCCATCCTCATTTTACTCAGTTACCCATTCACCCAACCTAACATAATCCATTACTCTTTGCTTCTTTCTCATCATTACTCTTCAGATTTCTCCCAAAATCTTCCATTTTCTTCAAAACCCATTTTTCCCCAAAATCTCTTTTTTCACCATGGATGCTCGCAAACGAGGACCACGAACCAAGCATGCAGCAGTAGGTCCTTCACGAAAACGAACAAGGAATCCTAACATCACAGATCTATCCCGGCTTCTACACTCTCCGGAAGAAATTGATCGTTTTCGCACATTCTACTCTGACAAGCGCCTTATCATTCCAAAATACGGTACCTTAGACTCTTTCTATGACTTTAACTTTCCTAGGTTACTTAAAGCACAACATGTTAAAGCGTTTATAGGTTATAAAGGTCCTATTTATCCAGACTTGGTTAGGGTTTTTTATTGCAACCTTGCTCAAGAGGGAACACTGCTAGTCTCTCGCGTTAAGGGTAAAACCATCCGTTTAACTACCAAAACTATTGGAGAAATTCTGAATATTCCTTTTAATGGTGAAAAGTTTTGTCCAAATAAATTATGTGAATGGGGTGATATTTCTAAGTATGATGCATATGTCTCCCTCTGTCGGTTTGACAGACGCACCATGGAACAAAAGAGAGCTCAGGCAGATTCCAAGTATGCCCAGCAACGTTATGGTGTAGGAAATCTTACTGTTGATTATCGGCTTCTACACTATTTTCTTAGCTATATTCTGGTTCCAAAGGCTGGAAATTATTCCCAAATTTCGGAATTTGAGTTGCAAATTATGAATTTCATGTTTGAAGGACGTCAGCTTAATTGGGCATTTTTTGTGAAATCTATTATGTTTGGATCTCGTGAGGCAATCAGCTTACCGTATGCAAAAGAGGTTTCATGAATACTGGAACACTTTGGTGTGGACTTCTCTGATGAAGTGATGTTTACACCTACCAAAGAAAATATGTTGGATTTAGGTGTTTTGCCTAGTTTGCGGATAGTATGGAATGAGGAGCTTGAAGCATTTGTGCATAAAGGTGATCATGGACAACCTTCTGATGCTTCACAGGATGACACTGCTGCTCAAGATGATGAAGAGGAAACTGCATCGGATGATGATTATATCTCCAATCAAATGATCATGGCTCGCCTTGATTCCTTCCAAACCTTCTTTCAAACTCAATTCGACAATTTGACAACCTCTATTGACACTCGCTTCCAGAACATAGAAACTACTCTTGCTCGCAATCATAACACTCTTTCTCAAGACATTAGTGACTTATCGGACAAAATTGATCACTTTCACATTCCGACAGATTTTGATTAAGTTCGATATTTGGCATGTATTTGTATTAATTTGCCTATTTGCATTATGTACTACCTTAATATTTGAACTCTTTTGTCATTTGGATTATGGTGTATTTTGTATTGCTCTAATTACAACTTGTTATGTATTATCTGTTATGATGTTATGACTTAATTTCCATTTATGCTGTTCTCCTTGTTTCTTTATATGTTGTTTGTGTGGGTTTATACTCGCACCATATCTGTCTCTTTTTTTTCTATTTTTTTTCTTCTTTTTGATCATGTCAAAAGGGGGAGAAAAGTTGGTATTGTTGTTGTATTTCAAACCTTGTAGGTACTCAAAAAAAATTGTTTCAATTCATCACATACAATGGGGGAGTATGCATATCCAACGGGAGAGTATGCATATATGACGGGGGAGCAATGATTTCAACTATACACTTTCTTCACAACAACAAAATTTTGTCATAATCAAAAAGGGGGAGAATGTAAACTACATGTTTTTGATGACAACAAAACCACCAACTATGGACGATGCAACAAGATCAAAAAGAAGAACCATAAGTTTCATAATAAGCTTCAAATTAAAACCATAGATGATAAAATGTAAAGGTATATGATACTCACCAATACTTCAAGTACATGAGAACAAGTCACATTTATGCATGCATTTAAAATGTTTTCAAAAGTCCAAAACACATTAACAAAGCAGTTGAAAATCAGATTTTTGACTAAGTACATAAGTGTATTCGAATACACCATGTTGTATTCGAATACAACTTAAGTCAGAGGCAAAAATTTAATTGTTGTATTCGACTACAACAATGTGTAGTCGAATACACTTCAAGTCAGAGGCCAAAATTGCTATATGTGTATTCGACTACACATATCTGTAGTCGAATACAAGCTAAGTCAGAGGCTAAAATTCACTAATCTGTATTCGACTACACCAATGTGTATTCGAATACAAGATGTAAAATTTGAATTTTTTAAACGTTACAGAGACTTGTATTCGAATACACATATGCTGTATTCGAATACACCTGGAAACATTACAATTTTTCAGATCTGGGATGTCTCTAGAACATTGTAATTTTTCATCAAACCTCTTGGATCAATGGCCACGAATCTGAAGGGATGTTTTATGGAGTATAAATACTCCATAACTTCAGATCAAATGGTAACGATCCCTGAATCAATTCATTAAACAACTTTGAACAAAATTCTGAATTTTCTAAGTACTTGCATTAGATTTTCATATCATTTCAAAAGGTTCTCAAGTACTTGAATTGCTATTGAGTTGTTTATCAATATACCACATTTAGACTCATTCAAACCTGATTGTATCATTTGTATAAATTAGTTTAATCTAAGATAGTGGTGTTCTATCTTAGAAGTATTGTTAGAAGTTTTGTAGCAAGAATCCCAGGGTGGGAGTTGTACTTTTCTAACAAGTATTGAATTAATCTCTTGTGGTGTGCAAGAGGACTGGACGTACCCTTGGTTATAAGGGGAACCAGGATAAATCTTAAAGTGTCATTTACGTACTGCTGTTATTATTAAGCCTTGTTCTTAAATTCACAAAATCCAACTATCATATAACAAAAAACAGGAAAATCTACCTACACCTAATTCACCCCCCCCCCCCCCCCCCCCCCC
>JBBPBR010000005.1:37800343-37861951 GCA_037974775.1 Cicer pinnatifidum
CATAAGGAAACGAAAAATAATCGAACATAAACTTTAACCCAAAAAAAAAAAAAAAGTTAAATAAATTTCTCGAATTATGCAAGTTTTTTCTACCGTCAACGAAAATTATATACTATAGTGTAATTTTAAAAATAAAAAATACTCATACAATAGTATATTTCCAAGATCTAAACAGTGAAAATTGTTTCATCAAAAATATCTAAACCTGTGCAATCTATATATGCGTGTCAATTTAATTATTAAGTCGCTAATTACCTGAATTTGAAAAGAACCAAAGAGTGATGGCACAAATAAAAATAACAATAGGGATGACATGAACTGCATTCTCAGCGAACCTAACACGTGCAATCTCCTTCTTAGCCAACTCTGAGATTGGATCATACGTTGGTAGTGTGTTGACATCATATGATCTCAGCCCAGAAGATTCAGACACGGTGACACTACTCTTGAAGTAGTCATCAGAGAATCTGTTCAGACTCGAAGACCTTTGCATTTTGATTTGTCGATTATCTCTTTTAATTGACAAAAAATGTTTGAGAGCATAAGAAATGAGAAAAGTAGTGTCATAAAAAGTTTGGAAGCAAAACTTATTATATGAAAAGGTCAACTGACATATTCTTCTAACCCCAAAATGATGCATCTTTCGTTGAGTTAGGCAATCTTTGCTGGCCCTTAAATAGCAATTCAAGGCATCCATATATACCATAGTGCACCCACATATATATTTCAAATATCACAATTTTTTATTTTAAAAAAATTAAATGGCAATTTTAATTCTAGTATTTTTTAAATATTTGAACCTTTAGTATGCTTGTGATTTAAAAAGCATTAGTTGACATGTGGATGAAACAATTTAACATGAAAAAGTAAGTGTAACTGAAAAATCATTATAAGCTTCAAGGTAAGTGTTGATGAAAAAGTTAAATGAGATCAATATCTAAAGTTTAAAACGGGAAAACTAATTACAACTTATACACAAAGACATTGTTTAAAAACTCATAATTATCATGAGATTTTTTAGTAATTCTTTTACACGAATATATATTTCTTGAAATTGGACCTATGTTACATATAAAACATTTCAGTCCACATACTACATTACTTTTTCTATCCAACGGCCAATACTAAAAGCATTACTTGAAAAAATCACTTATATGCAGTGTTACAGTCTACTTACAAGTATTCAAGAGCGAACAGAATGGCTTCAGCGGAAGTCAATTAAACAGTGCCACAACCATCAACAAGACTTCAAACGTCAAGGTTCAGCAACTTTGCTGACAATGACAGATGCATATTTGGCAATGGATGATTCTGGAGACTGCTGAAGCTTTCCAATTACAGGGAACAATGGTGATGAACGGATGAACTGTCTGCAGAGTGGATGGGCACACATCTTAGCTAGGGAAAAGAGAGCTATCTTTAAAGGAGATTCGTTTGTTGAATCATTTCTGGTAGGATTTAGTGCTGATACCGCATAATCAGAAATTAACTTCAGGAGAGACTGCAAGGGGAAAGGTCATCCAGACATTCATCAAATTGCTTACAAACATAGATGCTCAAATTGCTTACAAACATAGATGCTGGTAGTAGTGGCATATAATGTAATTGATTGTTGTAAACAAGTCAAAGCTTGAACGACTTATCATCATTCATCCTCAAGGGAAACAGGATAGAATTTGTAAATCCTCTTCAACCATTGAAGAGCAAGCTACCTCATATCCTGTCTATCTAATTTTTTTTTTCAGACAAAAGAGAATAAACCTACACCTCTCTATCCTATTTAAACAAGCTACATGGTGAGATTATTTACTTTAAAATGTTTACAAACTGAAGGAAACTAAAGTGTAAATAAAGAAAACTAAACAAACTTCATGTATACAAATAAAAAATGTTCGTGTAATCATCTTAAATTCTAAAGGAAACTTAAGTACTTTAGGAAAAAATCTAAAGTGATTAAATTTATTTATTTAGGTCGAAAACATTTCGCTTATTTTAGATATGAAAATTGATGTAATTGCATTTTTTACTGTGTAAATACTAATTGAAACTGAAAAATATCACAATATTAAAATAAAATGCAGCATACCTGAACCGCTCCTTTCGACACAATGTCTTCACAAAGTTTGTCAGAGTTACGAACCAGATTGCTAAGTGCACCTGCTGCATTTGCCTTAGTTTTGTCCTCCTCTGCCATTTGCAACAAATTTGCCAAATGAGGAATCGACCTCCTCAGCTCTTCATACAATACGTCATTATGGTAAGCCGCATTTCCAATCTGAGTTCGGATATGGGACACTAGATTAAAATAGATGCAAAAATAGTATAATATGTGCTTATGCAGCACATATACAGTATGAAAAAGCATATGTGGTATGTGTTCTAAACACAGGAAGAACAATTTATGCATGCATCTTTGTTTGACAAATAAAACATATATCAAAATATTCATCGCAAAAATGCATTCAACACCTTAAAGATATCAACAGGCCATAACATACACTTATCGACTAAGATACTACTACATAGAAAAAGCAACAATGTTTGCAATAGAAATAAATCTTTATTTTATTTTATTTTTCTTATAATATACCAATTTTTTGTTTTAGTCCTAAATTTTTGTTTTGAATTTTTGTTTTGAACTGGTCGCATAATATTCTTTTGTTTCATTTAAGATTTCTTTTTCAACTGAAATATTTTTTATTTAGCCTCTTCTAATATGTAGTTGTTATATTACTCTAACAAGGACTCAAATGAAAATAGTATATATCAAAAGAACCAACACAAAAATAAAGTAATATTAGAAGCACTAAAACAAAACAATGACGAAAATGAAATAAAAATATCTTGATGTTCAATTAGCCTCTGCAGGGACTCAAATGAAAAAAGAATATATTTCTCTTTATAAACAAAAAAAGTATATCAAACAAATCAAAACAAAAGTATATATAAGGACTTAAACAAAATGGCTAACATGAAATAAGAAATATTATGCAGACCACGTCCAAACAAACAAAATATTTAGGGAATAGATATACTACAGGAATCAAAAACATATTAAGTCATATTATAATAACTAGTGGACTCTATTTTATATTTTTTTCGTTTTGCATTGACAATAACAATTTTTATAGCTAATCACTCAATACCTGAACACCACAACAATCTTCCAACTCAAAAAAAATTTAGGTTGTAAATAAATAAATGTTCATAACATGTATGGCATCAATTTTTGGTTTCAGTAGTAGAATATAAATCTTACAGCAAAACAAGCAAACTTCCTTGTTCGTTGGTCAGGATCAGAACACCGATCAATAAGGATACTAACAATTTGATACCTTGCCTGCGAATTCCAACTGAATTATTAGAGAATTGAAAAAATGGTAACCGCAAAAAGTGGAGTGTCGATTTTGACTTTTCATATTTTATTGAGTGTAAATCTCCTTATGTAACAAAAATGTGTGTTCACTCATTAAAAAGTTATTTTCCTTTTAGGAAATTGTATATATCTAGGAATTAAACACACCATGATAGGATATAAAGTATAAAAAGTAAAAACAAGTTCAGAAATTTGCTTTGATCAAATAAAATATATTGTTTCTACATTCTTCATTATTATACTTACAAGAGAACTATAAAAATGGGCACTGTGACGACACATGTTTCCAAGAGCACTGCAAGCTTTGGCCCGCATATTAGGATCCTCGTGTGAAAGAAAACTTTTTAAGAACTCCAAAATAGATGCACCTTTAATGTACTCATAGAATCCCTGAACACCAGGAAACAGAAAGTACTAGTGATTTTTCAAACTATCATTATGGAACGTCTAGAATGCAAATACTCATGAATCAATTGTACAGATCCATAATAAAAAAATAATCCAAACAATGCTTATGCATTGTAGACCAGAAACCATAGAATATTTATTCATAGAAAAGTTTTAATCAAGTGAAATCAAATTGACATTTTGACATTACAAGACACAACAAATACTTTAGCTTAGCCTTAAAACACTTGAAGGATTCATCTATAAGCAATATTATGAGAGCAGTGTTGTAAACTTGTAATAGTTAGTTAGCTTGCATTGCAAGCCATTTGCAATAGTCAGTTAGAAGCCAACTGTCACTGTAGTTGACAGTTGTAACCAACTAAGACGTTGGTGTAGGATTGCCTAAAAGTGAGTGCAGATTAAGATCAGCATATATATAGCTGATTAACCTCTTTGTAACAGAATTCAAGAATCAGAGTATTGATTACACAAAAACTTAAGAAATGAAATTTAGCATTCTCTATCAGAACTTGTGAATATACAAAACAAAACCTAAACATATTGTTTAGAGATTAAGTTGAGAATGACACCATCATAGGAATACCAAAATAAGGATTCTCTAATCTGTTAAACACTGTTGAGATATAGCCATGATTTTTACATTCCTATTATCTTGTCTATTATATCTTTCTGATTGTATTTCAATCCCTATAATTAAGGGATCTTGATTGTAATCTGTTTACTATAAATACATAACCACTCTCATGACATTCATAACTTTTCTAATTTCAAGTAACACAAACAAAACTGTAATACGTTTTGCAATATCTGCACTACCCTTTGTCATGTAATAAACTGAACTGAAATAATAAAGGCAGTAATTGATTAAATGAGCATTCGATAAACGAAACCATTTGGTGAAGAGTGAAAACTAACTTTGTCCATACGAGCAAGATCAGAAATTATCATAAGAGCATCTAGCATAACCACTTTTGGGCCTGTGCTGTCAAACAACCTTCTCATCCTATTTGGATCCAGAAGACCTTTACTCACAAGTTGGACTGCTAAAGGTCGGTGGCACACCATTTTAGCCAGAAAGGCCACAGGCCTACCCAAATCATTCAACTCCATATGATCTAGACATCGAAGGACAATACCAGGCACACCCACCTGAAAACTTCAAAGCAATTACTTAAGAGCATTGATGTTATAAGATAGAAATTCAACTAGTCAAGTGAAAGTAAGAGATAAATAGCAGGCTGTATCAATTATCAGATATAATTTTCTATAATTGAAAACTGCGAAAAACAATACCAACAAATGAATTGCCATCATAGAAACTAATAATCGATGAATTGAAGAGTAAACCAGCTGTGATTTTTCAAACAAGAGTAACCTACCATCAGCTGCTGCTTAATAACTAACATTAATTGACATACAGTAGGATATCACTATCCCGTGAAAGAACGATACTTGTTTAAAGCCCCTTCCGATACTCCCAATAAAATACCAAAGATTGTTTGAGGATTTTACCTCCATAAGGATCTTAATGTATTTGCCCATGTCTTCTTCTATTGCCTTGACTGTATCTTTGTCTTCCAGGCATACTCTTTGGCCAGGAGAACCAACATTAAGAAGAAACCCACTGCTGACAGATGCAGTGGCTGATGGCAAGCCAGGTGCATTTTGAACAGCAACAAAAGGAAATGCTAAGAGATCTATTACTGCATTGATAAGATCTCGGACTCCTACTCTCCCTCCACCCGGTCCGGTCCAGCCTTTTATCAATTTAAGATGAACATCACATATTAAGTTGGATACGAGCTTAACATGTTCGTTCTTAATCAAAATCTGACGAAAAATCAAAGCACCACCAGAGAGACAATGACATAATGAAGAAATTGTCCACACAACACCTATAGGAGACAATCCAACTATATCGTTTAGGCACTCTTTTCCTTGAGAAGCATTTGAAAACCCATTGTTTAATAAGCCAATAAGAAGAACAGGTATACCACTTGCACAACACTGCTGAACAGCTAATGGTCCTCCCCACTTGAGTTTGGAATCTAAAAGACCAACACACCCATCCCTTGCCCCTAGCCAAAACGGGAGCTTTCCATTACCAGTGTCCAGTTCATTTTCATTTCCTGATGAAAATTTAAGATGGTCACTTAGTGTAGAAGTTCGAGGAATTAAGGGCATAGCAGTTTCAGATATCGGAGACTCCATCAAAGTCCCAGATTCGAGGGAAAGAATGGATGCCAAAGCCAACATGGCTGATCCACTTTGAAGTTGGAAAGAGGCTTTTGCTTTATCATCAGAAGAGATATGATGAGCAAGAACTGAAAGTCGAGCAAGCTGCTTCTTTGGTGAGCTGGTAAGCATACAAATTGCAGAGTTTCTTCCAGTTGACTTCAAATGCCGTGCAACTATTGCAAGAATGAGACATGAATGACGAACCAGAGAAGAAGGATTTGCTAACTTGCATTTAGTGTGGTTTGGTTCTACACTGTGTGCATCTTTGTTGAGAGAAGAACTGCATATTGACAAAACTGAGAAAATCTCTGAAACAATTGTTCCATCGCCACCACCACTAACAATAGTAGTCACAGGAAGGGAACTAGGCAGACCACAAAGGACGGCTGGAACAATTCCACTATGGAGACAGCACCTTGACAAAAGCTGAAAAGGCAAAAGAATGACGGAATATAAATATTTGAATTACCTTCAACTATGCCATTATATCCGTGACTATAATCTACTTTATTAGAGCAACAATAGAAAATATCGGAACGATCTACTTCATGCAGCCAATATAAAACATGCAACTTGCTGCCATAACAGGAATCCCCAAAAGAAGGGACAAGGGCCCAGAAGTACCTGAAGACCACAAATTGTTGCAGACTCAATACGTTGGTGAAAACAATAGTAAACAGCAACCTGAACACCTTTGGATCTCAGAAATGCCCTTGTCATTGAATCAACTACTTTTGTTGATTCTGCATCAAACAAAGGATCTTGTCCATGATCCATAATTTCCGTCCTCTGTAAAGAATGACTCCACAATGCATTGATGGGAAACAAAACGGCACTTTTTTTCATAAAAAGGACATCCAGAGCATTAATCAAAGACCAGACAGCTCTACATGCTTCAGAAGCAGCCCGTAGCATATTGGAAGAACCTGCAATAAGACTCGAGCCTGAAGTCGCTAAGCACAGGCATAAATGGTCCACTAAACCAGATGTTTTCGCATGCTCTATAATTCTATTAGCTGTTTCGTTCAGTGTATCCGAGCCTGAAATTTGAGGAGATGATCTAAGCACCTGAGCAACTTTAGACAACATGACTGTAATGCATGCACTAGACTCATACAGAATTCTTCCAGATGCATCATTTATCGAAGTTACAACCTGCAAAAAATATATAAATGAGTGCTGCAAAAATGTGATACACAATTAACAAGAGTTTTTCCACCTATCTGATGTACAGAGCTGATATTAGGTTATGATAGGTATAGGTTATGAGGATACGAATATTGATAAAACTAAACCATGCAGATTAGATTTACATTATCGCATTCAATATAAATTACCAACAAGATCAAATTTACATGATAGAAAAAGTATGACCTGAGAATAGATTTCAACCAATTCAATCCAGTGATTTAAATATGAGCTTAACCAGCAACTCCCACCATTATCTAGCAAAACTTTAGTAATGGAGAAACCCTGCACAAAATAAAACGTGTGATGTTTTACTAGCTTATCTTGGGCGAAAAGGCTGCCATTTAATTTCACAAATCATCCACCAAGAACTTGTAATGACTATTTTGGTTTAAAGGAATGTTATGTGTTGTTTTCAGTATTTTCAAATGTTACTCTATTGAATATCAAAAGAGTTTAATGAATGTGATAGAACCCGTGAATTCAAGAAAACGAAATGTATATTATTGATTGTAAAAGGTTAAGCTTGAAGCTCTACAATGGTGGAAAATGCTAAAGAAAGATAAACCAGAGTTCTAAGAACTCCTAAACCAGAGCATAACTGCTCCTAAACCAGAGAATTATCTCCTAACTGTTTCTAACAATATTCAGAATGCCTTCCCCACTCTCCTTCCCTCTCTCTTATATCAGATTTCCCTAGAATTTAGAAACAATCATTACTAACTAACACTTTATAATCCTATTGGGTTAAGCCCAAATCCAGTATCCTATCATAATGGAACTCGTGAGATTAATATGGTAGATTAAGGAACAGACACATAACACATTAGTTAGCTTAGGTTATTAGACATAGTGCCTGAAACTATAGGGTGTCTGAATCATGTTTATTTGATACAGTGAAGACTTTTTTACTGCAATAAAGTTGGTCTTTGTAGTTTAAGATTTAAAAAAAATCTGTTTTCATGGATTTGGTCTATGTCCCCCATAATTTTTGTATTCTTTTTTTAGTAAATTTTAATGTGCAGTAAATGACTGTTAGCATTTAGTGCCAATATAATTGAGATGCCTTGCTCATCATTGTTTAAAAAACAACTTAGATTGCTTCCTCAACATTTCCAAGGCTCAATTAGATAACTATAAAACTATATTTTTTTTCTCAGTGACTATTAAACTATATAAATCTGCATCATATACCAATATATTCCAAGATATTGTAAAATACAAAGATATTCTAAGTTCTAACATATATCAAATGCTGATCCAAACATTTTAAATACATTATAGTGAAATAAAAAGCAATTCTTGAAGTAAGAAGCTAATAGATCAAATGTGTATGTGATGTACCTTTGTCATCAAGTCAATAATTTCAGCAGATTTCATTGCTACAACAGATCTGGTGAACAAAAGGAGCTCGCTTATTAGTTCATCTATTTGTCCAGTAGAACTGAAGACACCGGCAGCAACTAAATTTGAGAGAATTCTCAATGACTGGTTTGAATCAGGAAGATCTTGATCACTGTAGATCATAAAAGAAGTTAGATTTCAGAGATAAATTATTTTGAAATAAAAAATAAATAAATACTAACTAAAGTCTTGAAACACACTAATTAGTATAAGTTCCAAACCAGTCTACCTATTTAATACAGCAATAACCTACAGATCATATTAAATTACCCAATTAAATAGTTGTTAAATTAATTTAAATAGTTCTATTACTAATGTTTTGTAATTGGAATTTGAATTATCTTTGAATTTCTTCGATCAAATTGTGTGTTGTCATTTTAATCAATATATGATTTCTAATTAATTAATAATTATTCACTACTAAGGTTAGTTCTATAATAACATCTGTTGAGTTTTAATAGTTTGTCACTGAGATCATACATATTGAAGGGTCCGGGTGTATAGGTACTTAGCAGGATAAAAAAGAGTTCACGAACACTATAGTTATTATCAATATCATGACTCTTATCCTACCAAATGTCATCCATACACACACACACACCCTTAGTAGTGAATACATATTTAATAGTTTTAATAGTTTGTCACCGAGATCATACATATTGAAGGGTCCGGGTGTATAGGTACTTAGCAGGATAAAAAAGAGTTCACGAACACTATAGTTATTATCATGACTCTTATCCTACCAAATGTCATCCATACACACACACACCCTTAAACCTACTGAAACTAATTGAGAGGCACTAGTCCAAAACACAAGGAGTCAAAGATTATATTGTTCCAATAGTTAGTTTTAAAGGCCATATTAAGGAAGTGAAATCTGATTCATACAGAAGTGAAATCAAGGCTATCGATCCCTGATAGCAGAGTGTAGTGTTTACCCTCAAAAATCCATAGTGGGATAGAAGTAGAACATAGCGAGATGACTACTATTTCCAAAAAAATTATGCATATTATATAATTATATATAAGTATAGAAAAAAAAGTAATACTCATTATTCATGAAATATCCACAAACAATGGAAAGTCATAGGTCTTTGGCAAATGTACAAAACATAGATGCAAATACCAAAAATAAGCAAGAAAACAAACAAAGCATCTAAGACTTGAAGTAACTAGAATTAAATAAGTTTTTTCTGAAGCATTTAGCAGTTGTCGGCATGGCAGCTGCTAACAGCTAATAACTTGACCATTCAGTTCTCCTATGATAGGAACCCAAATTAAAAGAGAACTGAAAATTATTTTATTGACTGAAAATAAGAACTATTACAAAAGATAAACAGATAATCCCCTGTAATCTCAGAGCAAAGCTCCTCAGAGAAGAGATAATTCTCCCTCTACCCAACCTCTAAGGTTCTAATTGAAAAAGATATAGAATGATCCCCACTCTCTCCATTCCACCCCCTTATAACTGCATTGGTCCCACAATTATATCTCACTCTGTTAAAACTGAATTGTAAAACTGAAGAAAACTGAACAGAAAAGATGAATTAAAGAAAATCAAGAAGGGTTTCTCTCAAGAATGTATTATTAATTCTGACACAAATGAATAGAATAGCAGTTACAGATTTGCTAACTGAATTGCCCTGCAATTCAGACCCAACCAATTAACTCTCTAACTGCCCCCTATTGAAGACTAAGCTTCTGTTATTCATACTAACCATCCTAACTAATCAGTTAGGATTACAGCTGGCACAGCTCAGCAACTAACAGAATTTATAAACCTAGAAATTAAGTTTGGTTCCTTCTCTCATACTTCTTCCTAATAGAAGCCTTGCTTGACTAGCAATTCCATCACACTCTTCCTCTCTGCCACGTCACATTCTCACCTCCCCATTTCTATATTTTCCAACTAAAACTATCCACATAATGGGCTTAGGCAGTTGATATATTATTGCCCTTTTGGACTGACATTCACATTTTGAGTCCCAACATCCTATGTTGCTAAAGCAAGCAGTATAGCACGCTATAGACAACATTGAATGAAGCAACAGTGAAATCAGGTCCTGAGAGAGAGGTTGACATATTATTTGCCCTTTTGGACTCACATTCACATTTTGAGTCCTAACATTCTATGTTATTGAATGAAACAACAACGAAATCAGGTCCAGAGAGAGGTGATTGATTTAATAATTATATTGTGGTAAACATGATGGGTTAACCTGAAATGCAAGTAAATCAAGTTCTAGGAGAATATTATATCCACAGAATTTCAACATTAACAATCAAAAGAAGGTTCCCCATATCAGATAATGAACAAAAGCTCAACAAAAATAAATAAAGTTGAGTAAACTCAAGACATTAAAACCAATTCAATATTAAGGGGAACTCATGAGGATTCTGAATGCATAATAGAAATTTAAAGTCTGCAACATATACTTACCTGCAAATATTTTGAGATCCCTTTGACCATCTTTTCAGTGGTTGCAGAACATGTCCCAATGCTTCATTATCTTGACCAATTATTTTTGCACCTTTGACAGTGCGAGAATTACTTTCAAGTTTGTCCAGTCTTTGGCAGCCTGCTCAGAAACAATCTTTCAAAATCTGTTTCTGTTTTCTTAAAGGAGTACTAGTAGGGATTTAGTTATATAGGGACTAGGTTGTATAGTAATCTAGCATATACATACATATATATATATATATATATATATATATATATATATATATATATATATATATATCGTATTGTGAACATATTTCAATTTCAATAAATATATTCTACCGTAATTCTAAGACAATCACTTCAATCCCAGGGGTTCATGTTAGATAAAGCATATTAATGAGCACTTTTGATAATTTGTGATATGTGGTTCATAATATGGTATCAATTATCAAAGTCATTGCTAAACCTTATAATGACTTCCTACAACCTTTCATTCATAAAGGTAAGCATTTTTCCCATAAGTTGTCACTGCTTATCCCCATCACATTATCAGTGCCTTTATTTTTGCAATCTACTTGTTTTGATTTGTAAAATTATCCTTAAAATATCCAATCCAGGACTGGTGTCATGCTATGGTTATGAGATGGCAGCCCTTGATTTCAATCACCCATGGACATGGACTCTTGCTCCTTCAATTACTAGGAAATTTACAATTTGTTGTCACTATTTGTTTTGGACTGAATGTAGTAGTAAATCATGTAAATGTAGATAGCACTGAGTCAACAAGGGTTTTCAATCCATTTTATTGCAATACTGCCAGTAGTCAGAAATATGTAAACGAGGTTATCTGTCTTCCAACAACCAAAGAAATATCTGCATGCAAATAAGCATAAGCATGGAATAAAAAAGAGAAGACAATACCTGACTCTCCCACATCATTTTGATTAGAAAAACCGGGAGACTCATCAAGCACTTTAGAATTGATTCTGTTCATGTTAGAACCATTTAACTGAGCTTCATTCTTTAGCGGTGAAGCAACATGCTCCTCCAAACCGGTTGCGCGATTGTCTTTGCCTGTGACATGTAAATAATTATAATGAAAAGAAACGGAAAAAAATGTAGACACTTCATTGATACATAATAGTTGAGTATGTACTATCGTCCTGCAGTACTAGAAGTTGCTTTACCTGAGGAAGTTTGAATAGTTTTTCCTTCTACCCTCTGTGATGTATTGCTATCATTGGGCGAACTACTTATCTCACGCAATTCCTGAAGATCAAGCCAAATTCTACAAAATTAATTGACTAAGAAGATCAACCCTCTGTGTTTGGCATTAAGTTTAATATACATACCCTGTCTTCAAGTCCGTCGTTAGTTTCTTTAACAAATGGGTGTTCAAGAAGAGCAGGCCAAGTTAGTCGACTTTCTGGTGCCTGTTTGGAATAAATTCGGAAACCAAAGTGTAAATTCGATATAGATTAAAGTGAAATCTAGCAACAAAGAAATGAAAAAAGGGGAAATATTCATTAGTGAACAACCACCTTGTTAAGCAAACCCTTTAAAAAGCTTTTGAAATTTGGGGTCATGCGATCAGGATATTTAACTGGATCCTGGATTAGTCAATTAGTGATCAGTCCATCCTTCAGTATAAGATCATAAGTGATTGCATAAAAATCTCATCCGATTGAAAAATGTACCTTAACAATGTGTCTGATGAGAGCATATACAGAATTTGTGTAAAATGGTGGTTGGCCAACAAATAACTCATACCTGTTATTATAGGCATAAAAACTGGCTTCAACTCAATGTGAATAACAGAGAACATTGATAAGGAGAAAGCCATGTTCAACAACACTTGCTAATAAATATTAGTTAGATAATGTCATCATTCAGATCACTTTTGCAAATTGCAACAGGTCCAGCCCATCACTAAAGATGGGAAAGGCAAGGCTGCTGTTGAGTACCACAAGCAAGAAGTTGGGTAAAAAATCTTCTGTTAGAATGAAACCAGAAGTTTTGTTCCAAAAAAGAAAGAATAAGGATATTGCAAAAGTAAAAGATATACAAATTAGGGTCTTTTTGGTTTGAGAATATGAATGGCCAATTTAAATCTAGTTATGGCACCTGATATCAAAACATTAGGCTATAGCTAAATGGGCAACTATCGCCCACAAACACATAACTGAATACAAATAAATGTATTACTAGATGCAGATAAAAAGAGATAGAGATATTCAACATACAGTATAACACCAAGAGACCATAAATCTACAGTGTGGTTGTAAGGTTGTTCCCGGACAAGCTCCGGAGCCATGTATAATGGAGTACCTACAAAAACAGAAACCAATTCAGCTCCTCGAAATACAAGCAGCTACAAACAAGCGACATTGCTACAATTAAAATTAAAGGCAACAAATTATGTTCTAATGAGCCAAACCTTTTATAGATCGCAAAACAACAGTGTTTGTGGACATCGCACGTGCAAACCCAAAATCACAAAGCTATCAGATATTCCAAAAAAGATGAAGATCAATTAGACCATGAACATCTGTACTTTAACTAAAAGAAAACTAGAAATGAAAACCATGAATGGAATTAAAAAATAATGTGATGAGTATTTGATTAACATAGTGATAAAAAAGAACTTATCTTTTAGGGGGAGTTTGATTCAAGGTATATATTCATGGAAGTAACTTTCCCTCGTAAATAATGATGGGATTCTTATTCCGAGGTATTCTTAAAATAAGTGTTTCGTTAACACTTTTAACATTCCTCGAAATTAATTGCAAGAGTGGGGCATAGAGGTTGTTACACAAAGTTCATTTCCTCATGGGAATCTTTTTTCTCTCAACCCCTCTAATGGGAATAAAACCATAGGAATGTAGAAGTTATTTCTATCCTGAGAATCTTCCATACCCACACAAATAAATATTTTGCAGCTTTGTAACAAACATGGGAATACACATTCCCTACCCATATATTCCTGAAAATGTCTTCAGAATACTTGAAACAAACGTTCTGATATAACTTCCTTAAAGAGATTTGAAAGAAAAAAATAATGTCCCTAAACAAATGGACCAGACATTTATGCCTTCATGGAGGAAGTATGTTTACAGAAAAATTGTATTAGATTAAAAGAAGTCTTAACTCTGTGTATAATGTAACTAAATCATAACAATAGATATTGGAAAATTTCTAATGCAACAAACAGTAAGAAATGTCAGGTGCATGTTTCTTCATGTGAAAAAACAGTTAAACCAACCTTGACAATAGATCCAGAACCAATGAGAATATTCTGGGGCTTCATATCACGATGGATGATCCGGTTAGAATGCAAATAATGTAAGGCTCTTACCTGCATAGTCCAAACAAAAAATTAATATTTATCCTTGTAACTCTTCATCTAAATACTGTTATAACAAATCGTTGAGGACATAAATACCAATTGCTTTGCAATTGCTTGAACTTGTTCTTCAGGGAGGCACTTATCATCCTCAAGAACCTCAAATAGCTCACCCTGAAAAATAAAAATTATCATCACCATGACAGCATTTCTAATGACACTTCCTTGTTCCATCACAGCTGATTGTGCATACTTAAATCAACCATTAATGGATAAGTGATGGTAACTTTCATAAATTTGAGAGTACTGCAGATCCAGAATCAGTCAAACAACCAACTGAAAAAATGGCAGAAAATACAGATAGTTTACTTGTGCAAATTCCGTGACAACACAAAACTCTTGTGGGCTTTCAAAGGAATCAAGCATTTGAATAATATTTTCATGCTTCAATTTTCTCAATATCTGCAAAATTCATGAATATCAAATGTCAACAGTTAGTACAGCCATTTACAAGTAATTAGAAGAATGAATTGACCCAGTAGGCTCTACGAAAAACTACGTCTTTTAATCAATCGTTTGTTTTGGGTTCCTCAAACTTTCCTTCATGTTTTACCTGTGACTTTTGCTAATCGGGTTCTATATATGCACTCACCATAAATTGATATTAATCACAGCATCAAGTGTGTGCACTCACCATAAAGTTGATTGAGCCAATTTGCTTTCTCACCAGTCAGACAAATCATATTATTTCTGCTTTCTACCATAATACTTTTAAAGAAAAGCTCAAAATTTTCGAAGAAAAACACATTTGACATTATTGAAGTAAACTTTTCCTATTACAACATGTAAACTATTTCAATTATTGAAGTATATATGGAAATCAGGAGAATGGCAGACCGAAATCCAATGAACTCGACATTACTAATGATTTCATTTACAAACATAACAATTTAAGATCAGTTAGCAGTAGCTCCTTAACTCCACATTCCCAACAATCATAACTCCACATGCAACATTCTCGCTCTACAACACTACTATTTATGGCATCAGTAACAAAAAAAACTTGTTTTTCGCATTCCACCAAAAGGCATAAACAGAAACCCTAACTATTACATACCAAAATCAGTACCCAATCCTCTAATAACAAATTACACAAACTTCATAAACACGAAGTAGTTTATAACAACAAGAAAACACATAATCAAAGAGCACTACTTAAAACGTAAAGGAAAATTAAGAATGAATTAACAAATTACCTCGATTTCTTGTCTCAAATTATGAATATCCTTTTCAGTTTTACCGTGTTTCATAATGAACTTCATCGCAACAGTCTAAAAAGGAAAAAGATTGAAATGAGAAGTTTGGAAATGGAAAGAAGTGGAAATTTGAGGAAGATGAGTAACCTGTCCGGTGTGCTTGCGTCTTCCTTTGTAGACTTTACCGAAGGAACCCTCGCCGACTAGCTCGATCACGTGGTAGTTTTCAACCGAGCCCATTGTTGAGTCGGATTCAAGAAGAATGTGGAGCTCAGAGAGAGAGAAGAGAGAGATTTGAAAATGGGAAGGTAGTTGAATAGTTAGAGGGACAGAGATGAGCTATTTTCGAATTTTTATTCCCGCTCCAACTCAACCCTTGTCCGTTATTCTTTTTTTATTTATTTATGGATTTAATTATTCTTTTATAATTAATTTATTTTTTTATGAAGATTCTTTTATAATTTATTTGTAACATATAACATAAGAACAAAAGTCAGATGTGTTCTTTTTAGGTATTTTTCGTTTTTTTTCTTCATATAATCAAGTATGATTTTTTTAAATTTATAATTTTTTAAAAAATTTATTATAATCACAAAAGGTATATTTCAAGTGAAGAATCATACGACAACTTCTTTAACAAATCTTGAACAACAAGAAGATGAATCTTGAACAAGTATCTTTATTTATAGATAAATTTATATCAATTGGTGAAAGAAAACAACTCTTGAAAAATATTGTAATCTTTGGTAAACTAACATATTTATTGGTTTGATGGCTAACCGATGCATTAAACTCAAACATTGCAACCACTTGACCAAATGATATAAGTTATTTAATTTTGCTAGATTAATATAACTATTAGAGAATTCTAAATATATTTTAGAAATTTCTCTAACAACCGTTATAGTGGAAATTGTGTTTGTTGTACTCTATGGGGGATTATGATAGAGTCACAGAAAAATAGGAATCTATGAACAGTAAAATGATAAATGAAATGGGAATTTATTGATGTATGGAAGAAGGAAAGATTTTGATACAGTGTATAGGTCATAGCATAGCTCCTCTAGAGAAAATAGAATTCTCTTAATTCAATGATAATAATAATTACCCATGAGCAATGTTCCACTACACTCCTCAATTTATTCACATATGTGTAACTGAAATACCTAGAATTCAGATAGTTTCTCTACCATGTCATTAATAGAATTATTCTTCACTTTTTTACCCTTGTGGACATACGTTTTCCACATAGCAGGTTTGAGTTTTTCAATAGTCTTAGGCCCAATAATTATGTCATTACCGCCATCAGGAAATGTAGCCTTGTCCTCAAGGCTGAGAGATGGAAATTGACTTTTAAGTAATAGTTCATCCTCCCAAGTTGTGTCTTCTACATCTCTTCCTTTCCAACGCATCAGCCATTGTCACACCAGTTGTCCTTTTTTCGTCACCAATCTTGCAGCCAGCAATTCTCCAGGTTCTTCCCATTCTTCTGCCTCCATTTCTAACCCGTCTGATAGTCGAAGTTCAGCATAATAGTCTCCAATAACTTTCTTAAGTTATGAGATGTGAAACACTACATGCACTCTACTTCCTTCAGGAAACTTCAACTTATAGGATATTGCCCCTATTTCCTTTAGGATAGGAAATGGTCTAAAGTATCATGGAGGCAGTTTCTGATTAATCCTTCTAGTCATTGTATGTTGTCTATGGGGACAAAGCTTCAAAAATACATATTCACCTACTTCAAATGAATATGATTTTCTTTTCTTGTTCACATATCTCTTCATCTGTTCTTGGACCTTGTTCAAATGATACTTAAGTTGACGCAAGACCTCATCACGATCAACCAATTCAACTGTTACCGCTTCCACTTTCGTTTCTCCATATAAATATCTAACCATAAGAGAATGTAGAATATTTATAATCTGATATCTAATATTTATTCCATTCTTTATAATATTTTTTGCCAAATGAATCCATTGTGACCACTCCTTCGGTTGCTTTGATGCAAAACAACGAAGATATGCTTCTAAGCACCGATTTACCACCTTTGAATGATAGGTTGAACTCATACTCAACACCGCTACTTGTAAGCAAAACAACTATTTCCAAAATAGACTCACAAACAATGGATCATGATCACTGACAATGGATTGTGGCACCCCTTGAAGACGCACCACCTCTTTAATAAAGATTTCAACCACTTTCCTCGTAGTGTATGGATGTTTTAAGGGAATAAAATGCCCATACTTGGATAATCTATCCACCACTACAAAAATAGCTTCAAACCCCTTCGATTTTAGGAGACCAATGATAAAATCCATCGAAATATCATTCCAAATGTTCTCTAGAATTGAGAGGGTTGTAACAAACCCATAGGAGAGGATACAACGTACTTTTGATGTTGACACACGTTGCAACTCTGCACAAATTCCAGAGCTGACTTTTTCATTCCTACCCAATAAAGATTTTATGCCATCCTTTGATACGTGCGCAAAAAACACGAGTGGCCACCAGTTAGAGATAAGTGAAATTCCTTCAACAATAAAGGTATACAACTTGAATTTAAGGATAACCCCAATCTGCTATAGTAGAAAAGTCTCCATTGAATTAATTGGAAATCTAGTTGGGATGCATGGTCTTGTTGTAGCTCTGTTATCACTTTATGCAATTGGGGATCATTCATAACTTCCTTATGAATTTATCACTCTTGCATACATATGGGAAAATAAGTTATCCATTTCAACTCTTCTTCCTCATGCATTCTTGAAAGAGCGTCAACAACTTTATTATCTGGACCTGGCTTGTACACCACTTCGAAGTGATAGCCAAATAATTTTGTTATCCAATTCTAGTGATCAACTGTAGTGATGTGTTGTCCAAACAAGTGGCGTAAGCTCTTTTGATTGGAGTGCACCACAAATCTTTTTCTCAACAAATACGGACGCCAATGTTGAACAACCAACAACAATGCCATCAATTCTTCCTCATATGCGGACTTGCTTAAATTATTTTTGGGCAAAGCTTTGCTAAAATAGGCTATGGGCTTCTTTTTCTACATTAAGATTGCACCTATTCCTCGTCCAGATGCATCACATTCAATCTCAAAAGGTTGTGAAAATTTTGGTAGTGTTAAAATTGGGGCTTGTACCATAACCCTTTTAAGATTCTCAAAGGCCTTCAACTCTTCTAATCCCCAATGAAATCCTTCCTTCTTTGTTAGTTTTGTTAATGGTTTAGCTATCTTTCGATAGCCAAAAATAAATTTTCAGTAATAATCGACCAGCCCCAAAAATCCCTTCACTCCTTTGATATTATGAGGGATTGGCCACTCCAAAATGCTATTAATCTTAGTTGGATCCTCAACCACACTCTGTTCCGATATTACATGAGCCAAATATTTCACTTTTTTACTAGCAAAATTACATTTTTTTTATTAACGACAAAATAGTAGTATTGTAAAATCTCTGTCACTTGATATAAATGTGCTAGGTGTTCTTTCCAACCCTTACTAGGATATCATCAAAAAATACCAAGAAAAAATTACGGAGGTGTGGCTTGAAAGTCGGGTTCATTGTAGATTGGAAAGTAGTTGGTACGTTCGTCAATCCAAACGACTTCACTAGAAACTCATAGTTTCGTTCATGAGTTTAAAATATCGTCTTATGCACATCCCTTTCTTTCACCCTTATTCGGTGATAACCAAATTTCAAATCAAGTTTTGATGAATACTTCATTCGATGTAGTTCATCCAATAATTTGTCAACTATAGGAATTGGATATTTATTTGGCATTGTAACCTTATTCAATTCCCTATAATCAACATGCATCCTCCACCACCCATCTTTCTTTTTAACTAAAATGACATGACTAGAAAATGCGTTAAAGCTGTTTCGAATTATACCTTGGGTCAACATACTCTAAACTTATTTTTCGATCTCTTCCTTATGGTGGTGATGATAACGATATGGCCTAACACTCACATGACCTACATATTTCTTCAATTCAATTTCATGAGTTATATCTCATTCAAGAGGCAACCCTATATTTTTTTTTTCAAAAACTCCCTTAAAATTATCCAACAATTCTTGAAGCGTTTGTTGTTGGTCTTGAGTTAGCTCATGTAATTCTCATTTGAAGTTTGAACTAATTCTTCTTCCAATAAATTATACATTGTTTTAATTTGTGCTTAAAGTGCCTTAGAATTGGCCAAGTCTTTTATGGTAAAGAACTAATCATGTAGTTCCACTATTTTTCCTTCCCATTGAAAAGTGATGGTAATTTTCTCGCAATCAAAGACTACCTTCCCAAATCTTTGCAACCAAGCCACCCCTAAAATCATATCCAAATCACCTAATTCTAAAACAAAAGCATCAACATTAGTTGTGAAATCATCTAATTATACTTGCAATTTTCTACACCTCATCCTAGTGGACAGACGGTGACCATCTCCCAACCTTACTCCCATCAATATTCCTTGTTCCCCTATTAACCCCAACGTAGTAACACGAGGTGAAACGAAATTTTGATTGGCACCACTGTCGATTAAAACCACGATGGAAACCCTATTTAGACTTCTCTTGAGGCGCAAAGTGGTTGAAGGAGTATTATCTAATTTTTTCTTTGCTTTAGTAATATCAAACAATCCCATGGTATTGCAATCAAGAACTTCATCCTCACCCTCCATAGCTTTTATGGCAATCACCTGACCTTCTTCGTTAACCGTCTTGTCGTCTCCCAAAATCACCAATCAGAGTTGCTTTTCAGCACACTGGTGAAGAGGATGGTATTTCTCCCCACAACGGAAACACAACCATCGTGTCTTCCACTCCATCAATTATGAATATGACATATGCTTGAGGCCACAATTGAGGCCGCCGGTGACTCTTGTCCCCTCATCGTTTCCTGATCTCACTACAATTTGAGAAACGCTCAACTTTGCATTTGAGGCAGATTGAGTCAAATTGGTTTTGCTATGCACTGATGAATATGAAGTATCAGTAAAACTAGAACTATGAGAGGAACTGATATATTGGCAGAAATAGAAGTGTTAGATGAACAATCAGAATCAATATAATTTTTTAACACTCTAATCAAATTCATCAAGACTACAAACCTAGATCGGGATTCAAATCCATTCATCCAGACCCTTTAATAAGAAAATATGAAAATTAAAAATCTGAAAACCAAACTACAAGGTTTTTCATAGTGAAACTAAAACTATTGACATATAGGTTATATCTTTCTTTAAATTTAATTATTTTATGATATTATGTTTACTATGATAAAAAGAAGCCTGATCTTAAAAATTAAAGCTAGATAAGTGTTTTGCATGTTCTCAAAAATTTAGAGGAACCAACAAAATCACAAAATTTGAACATTTCAACAGAAGTAGAATACAAGTTTGTTTCTTAATTCAAAAACAAGCATAACCCCCCACCCACCCCCTGCGAAACAAAACTGGTGTTTTGGGCTATATTGTTTTATTCTTAAATTATCTAATATATATTATGTTATAAACAACCTCCTATGAAAAGTCAAATCAAGTTAATGATAATGCAGGTTTACTGCAATCAGAGGAAGTAGATGCATGCAAATCGGAAGAACCTAAAAAATCAGATGATACCAGCAAATCATCAGACGATGAATCTGACCAAGAAAGAGGTAGCCAAGATAAATCAGAAGGCAAGTATGGATAAAAGTACAAGTCATGTCATCTCGAAACACTAATAATTTGAAATGCAAATGGTGGATGGATTCTTGCAATGCAAGAAGAGTTAAATGAATGTAAGAGAAATAATGTTTGGGATCTAGTACATAGACCAAAGAAGAACATTATTGGAACCAAGTGGGTTTATAGAAACAAGCTGAATAAAAAAAAGTGAAGCGATCATAAACAAGGCAAGACTTGTTGCACAAGGCTACAATCAACCAAAAAGACATTAATTACACTTAGACATTTGCTTTAGTGACCAGGTTAGAAGCTATCCATATCCTACTTTCTTTTGCTGTAAATAATAAAAATACATTATTTCAAATGGATGTTAAAAGTGATTTTCTAAATGGTTATATAAATGAAGACGTCTATATTATCAACCCCCTGTGTTTTGAAAGCTCTGAATTTCTAAATCAAATTTTTAAACTTAGGAAATCTCTTTATGGTCTAAAACAGGCACCTAGGGCATGATAATGATAGATAGAATTAGTATTTTCTTGCTTAAAAATAACTTTCAAAAAAGACAAGTAGATAATACAGTTTTTAGAAGATCAATAGGATATGACATTCTTATTATTCAAATATATGTTATAACATCATTTTTGGATCTACTAATGGCATTTTTTTCCAAATTTTTTCTAAATTGATGCTACTTGAATTTAAAATGGGTATGATGAGAGAACATAAGTTCTTCTTAGGGATACAAATTCAGCAAAGTCAAAAAGGTATATACATTCATCAAACTAAATATACAAAATAGTTTCTCAAGAAGTTTAAGATAAGTGATTGAAAACTTATGGCTACAACAATGCATCGTACTTGTTCACTTGAAAAAGATGAATCAGGCCAAAAAGTTGACCAGAAAACCTATAGAGAAATGATAAGATCAATTTTATACCTCACCGCTTCTAGACCAAATAATATGTTTAGTATGTGTGTATGTGCAAGATTTCAAGATGACGACAGAGAATCCCTTTTAACTACTATTAAGAGAATCCTTAGATACCTAAAAGGCATTACCAACCTTACATCTTTCTACAAGAATTCTCCTAAGTACAAATTGAGTGGACATTGTGATTCTGATTATGCTGGAGATAAACTTGAGAGAAAGCGCACTGGTGGAAATTTCCCGTTTCTAGATGACAACTTATATCTTGGTCGAGTAAGAGACAAAACACCATTGTCATGTTAACAACAAAGGTTGAGTACATTTTAGTAGCTGGCTACAGTTCTCAACTACTTTGGATGAAGCATCAACTTGAAGACAACAAAATCCTAGAATCCAACATTCCTATCTAATGTGATAACACTTCTGCCATTTGCTTAACAAAAAACCTTATCCTACATTATAGAGCTAAACACAGAGAGATCAAACATCGTTTCATTAGGGACTTTATTCAAAAATGGGTACTAAATATTCAATTTTGTCGATCAATGGGATGACATATTCACCAAACTACTAGTTAAAGATAGATTTGACATATTCATCAAACCACTAGTTAAAGAGATATAAGTCCAATTATATCATTTTGCTACTTTATGTTGATGATTAGTAACATATTCAAATATGGAAGTGATCAAAAACTTAAAGATGCAGTTGTCAAAAGAATTTGACATGAAGAAATTAGGTACTACAAATAAGATCCTTGGAATACAAATCACAAGATATAAGCAAAAGATAGATTTGCAGTTAGGAAGTGTACATCAATCGTGTTTGTCAAAGATTCAACATGAGTAACACTAAGTCGGTTAACACACCTTTGGCAAGCCCTTTTCGCCTAACCAAGGAACAATCACATCATATAGAGGAAGTTATATAATCGATGGATAAGATTCCATATGCTTCAACCATTGGAAGTTTCATGTAAGCAATGGTCTGAACAAAGCCAAACATTGGACATGCAGTAGGAGTTGTTAGTAGGTTTATGTCAAATCTAGGTTAAGCTGACTGGGAAGCAGTAAAATGAATTTAGAGATATCTATGAGCCACCACAGAAAAGTGTATATACTTCGATAAAGGAGAAATGAAAGTACAAGGCTACATAGATGCAGACTTTGCATGTGAGATCGATCAATGAAGAAGTACCACTATTTATATATTCACTATTGGTACTACAACAGTTAGTTGGATGTCACATATACAAAAGATTGTTGCTTTATCCACAAAAAAGGCTGAGTACATAGCAATAACAAAGGCTAGCCAAGAGATAATATGGCTTCAAGGGTTGTTAACAGAGTTGGGTTTCATCCAATAGTAAAGTGCTTTGTATAGTGATAGTTATAGCGCAATACATCTGACAGAGAATTCAACATTTCATTCAAGAACAAAGCACATTGATCTTTGTTATCACTTCATCAGATCTCCGGTTGAGGATGAGGTGTTGGCATTGAAGAAAATTGAAGGAAGTAAGAACCCAATAAACATGTTGACAAAAGTAGTAACCATTGACAAACTGAAGTAGTACCCAATAAACATGTTGACAAAAGTAGTAACCATTGACAAATTTTATGATTAGTTTTATAATAACCTTAAAAATGACACATTTTGATACCTTTGGAATGATATTTGAGGAGGCTTTTTTTTTTTTTGCATGACAGGTCCTCCATTTTCCATATCATGATTTTAGATTGATAGTTTCCCTCAAGATGTTGATGCATTGTCACCATTTTCAAATGCAACCATTTGAAACTTCAAACCATGTCCTCGACCAAATTTTGGTGATGGAGTTTGAAACAATCTTTTGTTGAAACAATCTTCATAACGTTTTAGATAAGTTGTGTGAGATTTTGAATTGCCTTTATTACATCCTCCAACAAAATAAGAGTTGAAACATGACTTTCCATTGTATCAACATTTTCAACATCACTTAATTTATTGACAAAACAATCACTGTTAACATCAACATTATCTTTGTTATTACTGCAACATAAATTTTACAAAACTATTCATCCATACAATAGAATAAAGCAAAGATGATATTTTGACAAGTGTCACTTAATTAAAGTATTTAGACAAATATAAAGTTTTTATTAATAAAATTAATTTATTTAGGAATTAATAAAAAATACAATCCATTACATTACAATTTAACAGTTTTTTTAAAGTAATAGTTTTTCAAATATTACTTTAGCAAACATTGTTTCAAATTCTTATTGAAGATTACATAAATATAATTAAAAATTTTATTTATTTTACGAATTGTTTATGTGTCTTATGACTTTTCTTCTTCTTTGGCCATCCCCTGTTAATTGTATGTCCTCAATAATCTCTCATTTTCGGAGCATCCCTTAAAAATATCATTCATATTGCCTCATCTATATACAATTTCCTTTTAATTTTCCTTTACCAAACATTCCTTATTCAATTTTGTGTTAATCTTTCTACGATGTATAAAAAAAACCTAATTTTGTTGCTTCAATTTTTCCAAAAAAGGAGTCATTGAATTTGGTTGTTAAAGTTGTGGGACTATGGTTTATGTTTGATCTGAATGTCAAACATAAATTTTATTTGATGGAAATGATATTGACGAATGACAAGGTTTAATTCTTTCTTTTATAAATTCAATGTTGTTAAACACAAACTGATTGTGTTATGTTATTAATTGATCAAATTTGTGTTTTATATTTTTAGGGCAACAGTATGAAAAACTCTTATTTCTCGATTTGAGACTAGTATTCATGAGGGAGATGTGTACAACTTTCATTCTTTTGGTGTTGTGTCTAACTCTGGAGGATATAGAACAACAGAACACCAATTGAAATTGAATATGCAAAATGGTACAATGATCCGAGAATTAGAAACCAGTTTGGTCACAACCTCTCTGTACTCATTAATTTCATTCTCAGAAATTCAAAATGTTGACATGAATTATTTGTTTGGTAAATTTATTTCAATGTGTAGCTGTTATTTTATTTTAGTTATTCACAGTTTAATCATTAATTTTTTTAAAATAGATGTCATGGGAGTTTTAGTTGGAGTGGAACAAGAGAGAGTTTATGAAAGGAATGATGTCAATATAAAATTTAAAGTTATTGAGTTAGAGTCAGATGAGTGAGGTTTTTTATACTATATAAAATTTTTCAGTGTTTAATAACTTTCTCTATTAATTGTTAACTAATTTCATTTTCTTTATGTAAGGATTGAATGTGCACTATTTTGGCCCTATGTTGATGACCTGAATGCATATTTGCAATCCGATTATAATCAAAATATTGTTGTACTTGCTCAGTTTCTAAAAGTGAAGATGTTTAATGGTAAAAGCCAACTACAAAATACAATGAATTGTACTAAGCTTTTGTTCAACCCTGAAATTCTTGAGTTAGTTTCTTTCAAACTCAAGTAAGGTTAAAAGTAAACTAGAAGTACTACCAACTAACTTATTCAATTTTTTTTTTTTTTTTTTTTATTGAAATACTTACTTTATACTACATCATCACACACTCGAATAACTTTGGCTCACCAACTCAACCATTGACTCATATGAAGGATACTTCTCATTTGAGTTTAGAATAACAATTTCCAAGTCTTTTCCATCGCATGACTATAGAGGAACTTAAGGATTGTCAAAATGTAGTTTTCACTTCAATGTCATATCTATTACACTTCATTTAGATTTGTTAATCATGTATTTTATTTATAATTTATACTTTTTTTTCCAAGACATGGTTTGTGTTGTGTTTGGTACAATTAAACATGTTCTTGGTGAAGGTGATTTGTGGTATGGATCATGTGTCTACAACAAAGGAGTTGTTATTGAATCTAAAAGATTTTTTTGCCCAAAATGTAAGAAACATGTATGGACAATTGTGTCCAGGTGTGTTTAACAAATAAAATCCATTTATGTTAATTTATCAATTCCTTAAACTATTAGTGATGTTAATAAATTTCATTACATAATTTTGGTAAAAGGTATTGTATCAAGGTTAGAGTTGTTGATGATACTGATTTTGCTACCTTTGTCATATTGTATCATGACGCAGTTTCCTTGACAGACAAATCATGTCTAAACTTGCTCCATGAAATGAATCAAGCTAGTATATTTTCTCAACTTTATTATATCTTCAACATTTGTTATTGATGTGTTCTGGTTATGTTTATTTTGATGATATAGATTAATGTTTTTAACTACAATGTGAATATCATGATCCATAATCTTCCACCTTGCTAAAAGAAATTGAAGATTTGGTTGAAAAACAATTGCCATATAAGATAGACGCCAAAAATGATGTGAATTCAAATTTTAAAAAATCATTTCGAGTCAAAAAAACTTTGTGGTGACTTGGATATTATAAAAAAAAAATGATATGTTATTGTTGAAAATGTTTATATTCTTTTTACCTTTTGTACATCATTTTACTTATCTAAATCAATATGTATTAGTTTCTGATTTTCTTAATTCATGATTAAATACCCCAAGTTCCATACCTCCACCTTATAAACTCTACTATTGTGTGATATACCTCATATGTGAGACTTTTTTATTTTTTAATTCACAACAACACTAGTTCTCATTAATGTAATCATTATTTCCAACAATCTTTCATTAATATCATTATCATTTCCAACAATCCCCCACTTGAATTTAAAAAGAAGGTTTCTGAAACAACTCCAAATGCTTCTATAAAATTGTGCATAAACAAAGACGTCTCTTGACATGAACCTTTGCATAGCAAGATTCAGATTTAATAAGAGTGACTCATAGTCTTGAACTCTATCTCTAACATCAAACTCATACACAACCTTTTCATTTGGGTGTATTCTCAAAAGCCTGTGCATTTATGGTCATGCACGTCTATCCCAATATAGTGAACACTCTAGGAATTCTACCTCAAAATTCCATAGGAAGCGACCCCATTTCCACATCCACATAGGTGAGTCTATCAAAAGTACTCCTATAGCTAGGTACTCCACTCCACATAGAGTATAGATCTCATTAAGAGTTTCTATTATCTCATCCTTTTATCGATTCAGGAATCATGCTTCTTTCATATATAATATAACATGTTAATCTCTTATCACTATGACTTGTTATTACCCATTGAACCAAATTCTTGGAATCTCCAGTCTTTTAGGTCGGGTTACCATCATAAGTGACTCATTGATCTATAGGCAATAGCTCATCGTTTTGGATATATTTAGGACTTTCTCTCTAGCTAATCTTTTCGTTAATGAAATTGCTAAATTTTCATCAGTGTGTACATGATCCACTAAACATCTCCTTTAGAAAGTAATTCTTTAACTGTATTGTGCTTATGACGTATTTGTTATCTCTTATCGTTGTAATAACGATTCTCAATTTTTGCAATAGCTGCGATACTATCGTAGTGGATCAACACAACTGGAACAGGTTCAGACTCAATAGTGGACTGAACCAGTATCGTTTATTTCTTCAATTCCCAAGAAACAACACCATCGACTATACTAAAAATATATCCACTAGTTGTTTTGGAATCATCTGATACGGTGTTCCAATCCACATCATTGTATCCTTCAAAGAGAGAAGGAAATCTTTAATAATATATTACGAGACACATGGCCCTTTTAAGGTATCTCATGACTCTTTTGATAACGTGTCAATGCTCCATACTAGGTCTACTAGTAAACCTGCACAACAATCCCACGACGTAGGCAATGTCGGGTCTAGTACAATCAGTTGAATACTTGAGGCTGTCAATGATGCTTGCATATTCAGTTTGTCTAACATTTTCACCAGCGTTCTTGAAATGTTTCACACTTGGATCATATGGTGTGCAAGCAAGTTTATAGTTAAAGTAATTATATTTCTTCAGGATCTTTTCAACATAGTGAGATTGATCCAAAGAAATTCACTTTTCTAACGTAGTAATCTTGATTCCAAGGATTAAACTTGCTTCTCCAAGGTCTTTCATATCAAAATTGTTACTCAACAATGATTTCAAATTATTTGCAACATGAATGTTTACACCAAATATGAGTAAGTCGTCTTCATAAAGACATATTATAGTGCAAATTCTCTTTTCAGATTTGTAATAAATACATTTGTCAATTTCATTCACTTTAAACTCATTCGATATAATCAAGTTATCAAATTTTTCATGTCATTGCTTAGGAGCTTGTTTAATACCATACATAGACTTATCTAACTTACAAACCTTGTCTTCTTGTCCATGAATTACAAAACCTTCAGGTTGTTCCATATTAATTTCTTCATCTAGGTCACCATTTAAAAAGGTTGTTTTAACATCCATCTAGTGTATCACCAGGTTATGAATAATCACAAGTGATATGAGCACCCTAATGGATGTTATTCTAGTGACTGGTAAAAAAGTGTCGAAGAAATCTATATTTTCTCTTTGTCTAAAACATTTGGCTACAAGGCGTGCCTTGTATTTATCAACAGTTCCATCAAGTTTTAGTGTCTTTTTCAAGATTCATTTACAACCTATTGGTTTGCAACTAGAAGGCAAGTCTACTAAATGTTAGTTCTTGTTAGACTCTAGAGAATCAATTTCATCGTTTAAAGCTTTTTGCCATAAATATGCATTCAATGAAAACCTAACTTCTTTATGATTTGCAGGATCCTCTTCGAAATTATATGTCATTTATTTGGGTCCATAATCTTTAGCAACTCTTACTCTCTTACTTCTTCGAATTTAGATTTTGCCTTGGTTGTTGCTTTCAGTGCTTTTTGTCACAGGAACTTGACTAGGTTCGTTTCCCCCACTATTTCTAGATTTGAAAGGAATTTATTTTCATAGAAGCCAACATCATTTGATTCTATGATCACTTTCACATTTAGGTATAGAACCTATACGCTTTACTGTTTATTGCATACCTAATGAATACACATTCATAGGCTCTCCTAGTGAGTTTAATTCGCTTGGGATAGAGAATTATGACATAAGCCAGACAATCCCATGTTCGAAGATAAGACAAGTTTGATTATCTTTTCTTCATTTTCTCATAAGGAGATGTTTTCTTTTTAGATTTAGGAACTCTATTTAAAATATAGTAAACATGCAAAATAATTTCCTCCCACCAGTGAGATGTAGCACCAGAGTTAAGCATAATAGAAATAACTAGTTCAGTAAGAGTTCTATTCTTTCTTGCAACTTTACCATTTCATTCAGGTGAATATGGTGTAGTAGTTTCATGTATAAATCATTGGGTTTTATAAAACTCATTAAATAAACTGGAATCATACTTTGTTCCTCTTTCACTGCGAAACCTCTTAATCTTTTTACTAAATTTATTTTCAATTTTAGTTACAAAGATCTTAAACATGTCAAGTGCTTCGCTTTTATTTTTCATTAGATATATACAAGTATAATCAGAGAAATCATCAATAAAAGTGATGAAATAACATTTTCCATTTTTAGTTAACGTCCCATCAAATTCACATATATCAGAGTGTATTAAGTTTAAAGGTTTAGATTCTCTAACTACTTATTTATGTGAACTTTTAAATTTTTTTTAGCTTGACTGCGAAAATCACACTTTTCAAAATCATTTAAAGATAACTTTGGAATTAAGCCTAAGTTACTTATGTTTGAAATCACATGTTTGTTCATATGACAGAGTTTGGCATGCCAAATATTAAAATCGCACAACATGTAATCAAAAGGAAACATTTTATTGATTTCAACATTCAATTTAAACATGCCATAAATGGCGTACCATTTCCCAACAAAAATACAATTTTTAGAAATGGTTTACAAATTTGCCCCTATATACTGAGTAAACCCTGTCTTATTGAGAAGGAATCCATAAACCAAATTCTTCCTTATTTCTGGAGTGTGCATGACATCCTTTAGAATTAAGGTCTTCCTAGAGGTGAATATTAATTCCACAGCTCTTATACCAACAACATTAGTGGTGTGAGAATCTTCCAACAATATTTTCTTATCTTCAATAGCAATGCATGTTTTGAACATAATGTGATCATAACTGACATGATGTGAGGCACCAATATCTATTCACCACCCATTTGATCCACCAACAAGGTGGATCTCAGTTATCATAACAATGAATTGCTTTTATGTCAAGTTAGCATGATTAGAATGCATTGGCTTGTTCCTACACTTGTGTGCCATATGACCCTTTTTCAACAGTTTCCTTATCTTGTTCGGTTTGGTCATCTGTTTTTGGAACCACTGGAATGTCATCCTTCAAAAAGTTGATAATCTTTTTTGTGGTTAGAAAAAATAACAACTTTTCTTGCCATCATTTGAAGTGACTTCCCTCAAACCGAAATGGTTTGTTGTAGTCAGAAGTAGAATAACATGTCCCAATAATTTCGTTGGTAGACTGGCAGTATGAAAACGTCTTAAAATTGTTATTTTTGAATTTCGAAAAATAAAACTTTGAAAAAATAATTTGTCACCGAAAATATTATTGGATTGAGTCACGGACTAGGTCGCTCTCTTTAACACGTTTTGAGGCACTGCCCAAATTGTGCAAGACAAATTATCAACAACGAAGTCCACAAGATAAAACAGCTCAGGTACACGATATCGGAGTTCTATTGCACCATATAATATCGTTCTAGAATTACACCCTCAATATGACAGTCGAATGACTGCAACTTGTAATATGGCACAAAGACCACTAGAAAGAAAATTAAGAAGTGAGTAAGAAAGGGGGAGTAGAGAAAAAAACATCAAATTCAGAGTGTTTTTGGTGTGTTTTTTCAATTGAGGAGAACCCTCTATTTATAAAGGAAATTCGCAACTGGATCAGATGAAATTCAAGAATCCATCTGAACGCGTGCTCCAAGATTTGACCTCAGAAACGTGCTCCAAACTGCTTGACCACCAAAACGTGCGCTCCAAATTTAGGGTTTTGACCTAGGTTTTTGATCGGGCAACAATAGATGCGTGAGACCAAAGATTAGGGTTTTGATCGGGCAATAACATACGCACGAATTCATGAAGAAAGACTGGATCAGATATTGAATGTTGACTCGATGGAGGACAATTACATAATTAACGTATCAATAAGAGATAAAAACGCAAGCATTCATTTAATTAATTAAATAAATAATTGATTAATTTTTCATATACTAAAAAATAATACACCACTTCATAGTATAAATAAGAATTATATATATTGCTTTCAATTTTTAAATGACGCAAGTTTTATCTCAAAACAACATATATACCTCAATATTATTACCATAAACAATTGATTTGAGCAACAAATGCAATATTTCACCTTAGATTCGTTAATGGTTCTTTTTTATTATGTTATAGACCAAATTTGAGTTTCCTATAAACATTAGATTTATATGTCTTTTTAGTAGCTTTCAAATGATATAAAGAATGTCTTATTATTAGTTTTTCAAATGATTTTTATTTTTATTTCAAAATGACATTTACAATATGTTCAACACCATCTTCAAGTATTTTAATACTTACATTTAAATTAATTTTGTATACAACTCCCAAGTTAAATTTAATTATTTCATAGAAAAATAAAATTATTTAAATTAATAATATATAGGATTAAATAAGTTTTAGTCCGTATAAAACTTTAAAATTTCATTTTTAGGTCCTATAAATTAATTTTTTTTAACAAAATAAATACAATAAAAATGTTTGGGTGTTGAGTTTTCGAGGGGAGGATTTTTTAGAGCTAAATCTATATTTTAGATTTAAAGTATATGCACCGACATTGTAAATATTTAATCCTTGCCATTTATTATTATTTTTAGAAAATATACAAATATTTCATTTATTTAGCAAATCATAATTAAATGAAGTAGCTAGAAATGAAATATTCCTTAATAAAACACATCTATAAATTAGAATAAAAATTCGATCATAATTTAATAAAAAATTGTACATAAATCTCATGAGAGATTACAACACAATGACAGGCACAACACCTAGACTTTATACAAACGAACAATTAGTCTTGGAGAACAATAATCATATGAAAGAAGCTTTGGCTAATCCTCTAGTTATACAAACGAATAATTAGTCTTGGAGAATAAAAAGAGCAGTGCATTTTCTTAATTGAATCTTAAACGAGGCTGAAACTAGATATTATCTAATCAAAAAGTTGTGTTTATCATTATTTTACGAATAGACAAAACTTGAGTATTATTTATTGCCATGAGAAGTTCTGATTTCATGCAAAATTGATATTATTAGGTATTTCTTAATAGGCATATCTTACAAGGTCAACTCATGAAGTGGGTCATTAAATTAAATGACTGTGCCCTTAAGTATGCACCTAATTGAAATAAAAATTGTCTACAATATGATTCGTTTTATTGCAATGGCTACAAAGTATTTGGTCCATTTCTCATCCTATGCCATTTCATCTATTCTTTTATCCTCAACCTTGATTATTGATGGGGGAATTTACAACAAGGGTACACTACGCCAAAAATGACATTTAACAGCGCCCATTTTACAGCGCTTGCTAAACACAAGCACTGTTGTAAATCTATTTGAAAAATAACGGAGCCTTTTACACTGCTTTTGTTGACAAGCGCTGTAAAACAAGCGCTGTTGTAGGTCATATAACGTTTGCGCATAATGTTATAAGGCTTTTACAGCGCTTTACAAAAAAGCGCTGTAAAATGAAGCGCTTTCGCGTATGATTTTACAGCGCTTTTTTCACAAGCGCTGTAAAATATGTGCGCTTTAAAATAATTGAACCACCTATTACAGCGCTTTTTTCACAAGCGCTATAAAATACAAGCGCTTTCATTGAATTTAACTACCTATTACAGCGCTTTTATTGACAAGCGCTGTAAAATACATAAATTTCAAATAATTATATACTTTGGGAACCCTCATATCCTCTACATCTTTCATCACCTCTACTCTGGGAACCCTCATACCCTCATATCCATTACGTACTGTGCCGCCATCTACGTTGTCTCAGGTATTTTTTTTTTAACTATATTTTTTTTATCAAATTAAAAATTCATACCACATGATCTGTGTTTTGTTTTGAAATTGTTATATATATATATATATATATATATTGAATCTCATACCACATGATCTGTTCTGTTTTTGAAATTGTTAGTTGATATTGGTTTCTTTTTGAAACTTGTTGATATGTTTTGAAAGCTTATTATTTTTGTAACTGCATTTATATAGGTGGTATAATATGGATAGGAAATGGATGTCAGCCAATCGATTGTCAAAAGAGTATGAAATTGGAGTGAAGGAGTTTGTTGAGTTTGCAGTGAAGAATGCAAAAGATCCAAATAGAGTAGTTTGTCCTTGTTTAAAATGTTGTTTTGGAAAACGTGTTAGAGAAGATGAATTAGAAGGACATCTAGTATGTAATGGAATTGATCAAAGCTACACATGTTGGATAAGACATGGTGAGAAAAAAAAGGAAACATTAATTTTGAGAATAGTTCGACATATGCTTCAACTGACTTCGATACAAATACATATGAGCCGGACCGAGTTGATGAGATCGCAAAAGCAGTTGAAGAAGATCTTCGAGATTGTCCTAAAATGTTTGAAAGTTTGTTGAGTGATGCAGAGAAAGAATTATATAATGATTGTACTAAATTCACAAGACTGTCGGCGATATTAAAGTTGTACAACTTAAAAGCGAGTAATGGATGGTCTGATAAAAGCTTTACAAAATTATTAACACTCATAAAAGATATGTTGCCAGATGATAATGAACTTCCCAGTCGAACCTACGAGGCTAAATGGATTTTGTGTTCTATTGGCATGAGTTACGAAAGGATTCATGCGTGTCCTAACGATTGCATTTTATTTCGAAATGAATATGAACTACTTAAGGCGTGTCCGAAATGCAATGTCTCTCGATATAAGAAGAAAGAATCTACTCCAGCAAAAGTCGTGTGGTATTTTCCTATAATACCAAGATTTAGGCGCATGTATCGCAGTGAAGAAGATTCAAAACACTTGACATGGCATGCAAATGAAAGAATTAGAGATGGAATGTTTCGACACCCTGCAGATTCCCCACAATGGGCAAAAATTGATCACGAGTATCCTGAATTCGGGATAGAGTCAAGAAATCTAAGACTTGCACTTTCTACTGATGGAATGAATCCACATGGTCTTCAAAGCATCTCACACAGCACGTGGCCTGTGATTTTGGTAATATATAACCTACCTCCATGGTTATGTATGAAGCGTAAGTTTATGATGTTGTCTCTGTTAATTTCTAGACCCAAACAACCGGGGAATTATCGACGTATACTTGACTCCTCTAATAGAAGATTTAAAACGTATGTGGGAGACAGGTGTGGAAGTTTATGATGGGTATAAGAAAGAATATTTCAATTTGAGGGCTATGTTGTTCGACACAATTAATGATTTTCCAGCATATGGTAATTTATCAGGATATAGCATTAAAGGTCAATGTGCATATCCTGTATGTGAAGAGAGTACAAATTGGACGCGGTTGAAACATTGTAAGAAGAATGTGTTTCTTGGACATCGTAGATTTTTACCTTATAGTCATCAGTATCGTTGGTGGAGAAATGCATTTAATGGAAAATCAGAGGAAGGTAAAGCTCCTTTACCACCGACTGGATATCAATTACTTGAAAAAGTACAAGGTTTGACCAATAAATTTGGCAAACCTTTTGCGGGAGAGCTGTTCAAAACTGGGTGGAAGAAAAAGTCAATTTTCTTTGAATTGCCATATTGGAAGTCATTGTATATAAGACATTTCCTCGATGTGATGCATATTGAAAAAAATGTATTTGATAGTGTTATTGGTACGTTACTCAATGTTCCAGGAAAGTCTAAAGATGGCATCAACGCAAGATTGGACTTGGTCGATATGGGACTAAGAAATGAATTGGCTCCAGTAAACAAAGGAAATCGCACATATCTACCTCCAGCCGCTCATACTCTATCTAGAAAGGAAAAAATTGTTTTATGTAAATTTCTACACGAAGTTAAAGTTCCAGAAGGATACTCTTCGAACATTAGAAATTTGGTTTGTATGAAAGACCTCAAGTTAAAAGGTTTGAAGACCCATGATTGTCATATTCTAATGGAGCATTTGCTACCAATAGGTATACGTTCCATTTTACCTGAAAAAGTTCGACTAGCATTAACTAGATTATGTTTCTTCTTCAGGGAAATTTGTAGTAAAGTGATCGACCCTCAGAAATTATCGACATTGCAGAGGGAAATTGTTGTTACTTTGTGTGAGCTTGAAATGTATTTCCCACCATCGTTTTTTGATATAATGGTTCAACTTACTGTTCATCTGGTTAAGGAGACACAACTTTGTGGGCCAGCTTATATGAGATGGATGTATCCGATAGAACGATATATGAAAATATTAAAAGGGTACGTAAAAAGTAGAAGTCGACCAGAAGGTTGTATTGCTGAACGTTACATTGTTGAAGAGGCTGCTGAATTTTGTACTGAATATATGTCCAATGTTGAATCCATAGGGCTTCCCATGTCTCGTCATTCGGGAAGACTATCAGGAGAAGGGATAATTGGAAGGAGACTACTGACTATATCAAGGACATAATTGGAGCAGGCACAATTGTATGTTCTGCACAATGATGATGAGGTTCAACCGTATGTTACAATACACATGGATCAGTTATCTCGTTTGAACATGAATAGGAATCAAAATTGGATAACTCGAGAGCACAATCGAAGTTTTATAACATGGTTAAAAAATCACATAAAGTCAAAATTTGATATAGACCCCGTATCAATTTCACAGAGATTGAGGTGGCTAGCAAATGGTCCGAGCTTACATGTCTTTTCTTACACTGGTTATGTTATTAACGGCTACACATTTTATACCAAAGAACAAGATGATCAGACCACTATGCAAAATAGTGGAGTCACTCTCGTAGCTGAAGCGATGCATGTCTCAAGTGCAAAAGACAAAAACCCAATATATGCAAATCTATCATATTTTGGGGTTATCGAGCGCATATGGGAGTTAGACTACACAATGTTTCGTGTTCCCATATTTGGTTGCAAGTGGGTCGATAATAATAATGGCGTTCGAATTGATGAGTCAGGATTCTTGCTTGTTGATTTTAATAGGGTGGGATACAAAGACGAGCCTTTTATTTTAGCGTCGCAAGCTCAACAAGTGTTTTATGTCACCGATCCTTCTGATGATAAATGGTCTGTTGTCCTATCGACCAATAAAATAAGTGATGATAACAACAATGATGAAGATGTTGGTAATGATCTTTTATTTGCAACATCACAACAACCACATGAAATTGATTCAACTGATGATGGTTTATATCTTAGAGATTATCATGATGAGGGAATTTGGATTAATCCATCGTTTCGTATTATAAATGGACAAACAAATGTGAATCCCACCAGGAAAAGAAGAAGGGCATCTTAATGTACATGTTTAATTGTTTTATATAAGCCATGCATGTAATCTGAATTATTGTTGTAATATGAATTATTGTTCTATTCTGGTTTTATTGTTGTAATCTGAATTATTGTAATCTGAATTATTGTTCTATTCTGGTTTTATTGAATTATTGTGGTATTATATAATCTGAATTATTCTGGTTCTATTCTTGTTTTATTGTTGTCTAAGAAGGCAAGCATAACCAGTGATTCAATTAGGACTTAAGTTTTTGGCTTTTGGATAGTTTGGTTGATGGGTGGGGGATAAGGGTCTTTGGTGAAGTGCATGTTTATGTAAATTTGGACAATTTCAATTCTCAAAAATATGTTAATATTTATAATTAATGTACCTAATAAAGTAAAAAAATATAGGTTATATTTGTTGTTTGATGGAGACCTTTTACAGCGCTTATGTGAACAAGCGCTGTAAAAGGCTTTAAAAATAATATTCATCAGATACCTAACATGACTTTCTCTAACAGGATTTTCTTCAAACACCTTGTACGCATCATGGGAATCCCCAAAAACACATTGTTAACAAAAACATCAGACCCATTGTTAACAAAAACATCAGACACATTGTTAATAAACCCATTTTTCGCAACATGGCAATGAACCTGAAGATCAAGTTACGATTTAAGAATGAAAGGGAATGTAAAGAGATAACAAGGGTGTTGAGGTGGAGATTGAAAGAGTAAGCTTTGATGTTTGAGGTGGAGTTTGGTGAAGAGGAAGATATTTTGGTGGTGACCAGTTACTACTATGTGGGTTTTGCAGAGCTTGTTTAAAAATACATAACAAAACACAAAAATAACATAATAAGGCCTTTTACAGCGCTTCTTTGAACAAGCGCTGTAAAAGGATTTAAAAAAAAACATTATATAACATACTAAAACAATGAGGTCTTTTACAGCGCTTGTTGGGAAAAGCGCTGTAAAAGAGTCTTTTAAAAATTTAAATAAGGCATTTTACAGCGCTTCTTTGAACAAGCGCTGTAAAAGGCTTTTAAAAAAAACATTATATAACATACTAAAACAATGAGGTCTTTTACAGCGCTTGTTGGGATAAGCGCTGTAAAAGAGTCTTTTAAAAATTTAAATAAGGACGCCTTTTACAGCGCTTTTATAACAAGCGCTGTAAAAGACTTAGGCCTTTTAGAGCGCTCTTTGGAAAAGCGCTGTAAAAGGGTTATAAAAAAGTGCTGTAAAAGGGTTATATATATAATAGTAACCTCTTCAGTTTCCTCTTCATTATGTAAACTACACTATCATCTCAACCTTCATCGTTCTTCTCTTCTTTTGCAAACCCTATAATCGCGTCCATTACGAACTGTATTTCCACGATCATCTCCTTCATTTCGAACCTTATTTCCATCCAAGATCATTTCGAACCTTATATTTTCATTGAAATACGTAACCCTCATTACGTATTTCTTCAAAACCGTTTTTCTGTGAACTTTATTGCTGTGAAATTTCTCCGTTCGCTCTTTTCTTTGCATTTCATCTTTCTTCGAACCATTATTCAGGTATTGATGTTATTAATTTTTTGTAATCATTAAAATGCATGTTGAGCTTGTTTAAAATATATATACTGATACATGTTGAGCTTGTTTAGAATAATGCATGATGCATGTTGAGCTTGTTGATGTTATACTAAACTGCATGTTGAACTTGTTGTAGTTAAATGGATACAAACAGAGATTTAGAATGTCAAAATGAAGAAGTTGGCACCAGTAAGACTTATGAAAATGAAGTCAAACGTGGTGCAACTATAATGCAAAATGTGATTAAAGCAAGGAGCAATGGCACCAAGTTTGAGGTAATACTATACTATACTCTGTTTGCTGTGTATTTTTTTTAGCTTTTTTTAATAACATGTACTTACTATATGAGTTTATTAGGTTGGATGGAATGAAAGTGGTCAGCCAGTTGACCCCCACAGCGCAATGTTTGTGAGCTACATTGGGGCTGTTGTTCGTCAAAATATTCCAATCACGATTGACGACCGGAGAGATAAGACATTGAAGGATGCCAAAGATATCATATGGAATGATATTCAAGTAAATTTTTTGATCCAATCTTTTGTCATTTATAAATATTTTCATTTAAATACTTTACTTATAATTTTTTTCATTGCAGACAACTTTTGTCCTTGATGAGGGACGAAAGAATTACGTTTTGAGAGTTGCTGGCAAAATCCATCGGGGATTTAGATCGCATCTCTCAAATTTCTATCTTAAAGATAAAGAAGGAAACACAACAGCTGAACCTCCAAAGATATATCGACATTATATATCAAATGATGAATGGAAAGCGTTTGTTTCCAAACGTACTGACCCCGCGTTTGTCGTAAGTGATTAATTTATTAGCATTTGTATGTTTTATTATTCATATTCGTATCGTATTTTAAATTTTTACATAATTGCTATTTTTTTATATAGAATATTAGTAAGGCAAATCGCGAGAGGGCAAGCAACCCGATGCACCCATACAGAAGATCACGTATGGGATATGCACGTCTAGATAAAAAACTTGTAAGTCAATGTAACATCAATGATGAGGGAATTTGTATTATAAACTATAGTTTCTAACTAATATTTTGTTTTAACGAATAGCGACAAGAGACCCAATCCGATCAACCGTTGGGTCGTCAAATCTTGTGGAAGGAAGCTCGGGTAAATAAGGATGGAGTGGTTGATAACGAAAATGTTCAAAAAGTAATAGAACTTTGTGTAAGTAACGAAAATGTTCAAATAAGGATGGAGTGGTTGATAACGAAAATGTTCAATATTGTATTTATCACTTGAATACTTTTTAATATTGTATTTTAAAAATGCTAATGAACTTAACTATTTTAATGTTACATGTATTTTAGGAGACCATCTCTCAAAGTTCTGAAAATGAAGAGGGCAACAAGGCTAGTTGCAGGGACATTTTGGGCAAAGTTTTTAATGTTCCTGAATATTCCGGTCGAGTTAGGGGGGAGGGATTTGGCGTAACTCCCAAAAGCTTTTTTCCTCAAGAGAAGCGCCAAAAACCTTCCAACGAGGAAGTATTAGAGAAGCTCAAAATCCTATCTGAGCAAGTGGCACAATTGGTGAATACGAACAAAGACAAGCAACTTCCGGATCAGCTCCAAGGTGAAATACAAATGGAGAGTGAAAGCGGGAGTTGCAACGTCGGTTTGAAAATTATTTCCGAGGTAATTAATTACTTACTTGCTTATGTAATTACTTATGCATTAAACAATATTATATATTAACTGTACTTATGTTTTAACTATTGATTTAGGGTGTCACTTCATGTTTTCTATACTTGTCCTCGCCCACTCATCGGAAGATGGGAAAAGGAAAATTGTACAATACTTTGGGAGAAGTATTGCACAATACTCCGATCCCAAAGGGCCATGTCAAGGTATCGCCTACTGTTGCTTTCGAACCAACTGCACCGTTGCCGATACCGGACAACGATGGAGATATGCAGACATTGGGCGAAGCTATTGGTAGTTACGTGGCATGGCCCACGAACCTTGTTGCCCTCATTAAAAGCCCTCCAGAAACAAATCAGTTACGTCTCCCGATAAGGTTTGTCACATTTATTGCATAAGCTTTGTTAATTTTTTCAGATTCAATAAACTAACATTTAACCTCATTTTTGTAGGTCCAAATAAATAAACCACCCGCACATCCAAAAAAAGGCAGCAAACCTCAAAAATTGGAGGTTAATAGAGCTGCCAAATTACAAAGGTCGGAGGCCAATATAGCTGCCAAATTTGCAGCAATAAAAAAATTGGATCGTGGCAAATCAGTCGCTGCTGCTGCTACTCCTAAAATAAGTCAGCCACGCCTTGGTAAATACGGGGCGTGTCTTGACATCCAAGTAAAAAAGAACCTGTGCAGTAGCGACGATTCGCGCATGATACACATGAATAAAGAAATATTCGGAGAGGAGTATGAGGAATTGTTCGACAAGGAGCACGTATACGAACTTCTCGAACATAAGGAGCTCAGTGCAACTGTAATGAGCTTGTATATATGGTAAAAAATACTTTTAATTGCATTTATTGATAATTAATTAAATGTATTGGTAATTAATCTAGTTTAAAATTTTCATTGAAGGTTTTTGCATGAGAAGGTCGTGTGCTCGAGGAAATTATCGAATAAATACTCATTCTTCTCTCCGCATAAAACGTCCATGTGGAAACTCGATGAAGACAATGTAAAGAAATACATTGTAAATATGTTTTTAGGAAATATTTCAAAGGATAAATTGTTCTTAGCACCATATAATTCAGGGTACGTAATTTTATCTTTTTTAATTGATGAGAATTTAATTTATTAGTTGTGTATAAACAAAATTGTTTAACCAATTTTTTGTTGTTGTAGGGCACATTGGGTGCTATTTGCAATCAATGCCGTCTCTGAAGTTATATACTATTTGGATCCCTTGCATGGCGATTACAACAATCACTCCGAAATCAAGACTTTGTTCAACACGTAAGTAATATTCATTTATTTTTGTTACACATATATATAAATAAGTGTTTGTTCATGCTAAAATAATCACATTTATTCATTTGATAGTGCATTAAAAGTTTTTCGAGCTCAAAGAGGTGCGGTAGTGTCGAAGCAAAAGTCTAATAATATTACATGGATCCCAATAATGTGCCCTCGTCAAACAAACAACATCGACTGTGGGTACTACGTATTGAGATTCATGAAGGAGATTGTTGACAAGAATAAAACTATTATCCCAGAAACGGTACGGTATTTTGATTATATGATTTTCATATATAAATTATCTATATATTTGATACTAACTTAATATAATATGTTCAATTTTTATATTGCAGTACTTTGAAAATTCCAGTCCATCATATTCTGAGCAAGATCTGATGGAATTAAAGGAGGAATGGTGTGAGTATGTGCTTGAAATGAAAATTATTTGATTTTCTGGGAAATAGCATGCTGCTGGGCAAGGGATCTGAATATTATATGGTGCATAGTTATTATATGTATATGATCATAGGACAATATATAAACATGCATATGAATATGTTGTAAATTAGGTTCAATGTATATTTAATTACTTATGTTGTAAATTACTGTGTTACAAGATAATATATATGTATCATATTGTGTGAACTGATTATGTTTTAACTGATTATGGGCTCTGGTTCTGGTTCTGGTTCTGGTTGTGTTACTGATTCTGTTTCTGTTTTAACATGCACATGAATATGTTCTAAATTACTGATTCTGGATGTGTTGTGTTGTGTGAACTGGTTCAAACTAATTTTGGATAAAAAGATAAAAGACAACGCTTTATAAAAAAATGCCATAAAAAGCTAAAAAACGCTTGTTACAGGGTAAAAAAAAAAAAAACACCTTTTACAGCGCTTGTTATAAAAAGCGCTGTAAAAGGTATACCAAATATGAATTATGGGTATGCCTTTTACAGCGCTTGTTACAAAAAAGCGCTGTAAAAGGTACCCCAAATATATGAAATATGGGTATGCCTTTTACAGCGCTTGTTACAAAAAAGCGCTGTAAAAGGTACCCCAAATATATGAAATATGGGTATGCCTTTTACAGCGCTTTTCCAAAAAAGCGCTGTAAAAGTACCCCAAATATATGAAATATGGGTAAGCCTTTTACGGCGCTTTTTTGTAACAAGCGCTGTAAAAGGTGCATAATAAGCGCGCGTTATAAAAGGTGCCTTTAAGAGCGCTTTTTTAAAAGCGCTGTTGTATCTTTTACAGCGCTCGAATCCACAGCGTTTTTTTTTGAAAAAGCGCTGTAGAAGGCTTAAAAAAAGCGCTGTAAAAGGCAATTTTTGGCGTAGTGGTAGTAGAGTCCAAGAAATTAGGTGTATAAGTGGGATCTTGTTGTATAACCAATGAATAGGTTTTGCTTAAAGATGGTAAAGGTTCCATAAGAAGAATTTGAGTTCTAACATTTCCATAGTTGTCATTGAGGCCCTTAAGAAAGAAAATTACATATTCTTTGTGTATATAAGTTTGCACAGCTGAATTGTGAACTCGGATTACAAGAACAATGATTTATGCACGTGCAAGAAGAAATAAGTAGTAAAAATTCGAATTCATCCCAAATTATCTTTAAATCATTGAAGTAATTTGAGAAAGAACGGTCACCTTCTTTGGTTGAATGAAGATCCATCCACAATTCTAAAACATTGTTGAAGCAAATAGTGCTTTGAGAAATTTGAGGATATAAATTTCTTGTAATCCAAGATACGACCATCTTGTTGCTCATTCCCATAACTCAAATTTTTGATCTAGTGGAGGCAATGACAAAAAATAACCATTGATGAAGAAGATCTTGTTCTTTGAAGATAAGGCTCTCTTCATTGACAATAACAATGACCAGGTTTTCTCTTGGGTGAAATTATACAAGGATGTGATTTATATACTAATGGATACAACTGTATTATAGAGGAAATTGAGAAACTACCTATAAACTAACTAACTGAGGTACTAACTTATAGAAGTCTAAATCAATATAACTAAACTATAGCCGACACAAAAAGCCAAATTCTTTTAGCTTTTAGTGAATATATATATATATATATATTTCCCTAATATATTCATAAATCTTCTTATTAACACAAGCATCACATATTTTATAACAATTACATAAATTAATTTTTTAATGTCTGACATAATATATTTTTTATGAAAAATCTTTAAAAAGTTCTTTATCTTATTTATTTATTTATAAACATTTAATCATTTTTTTTTCTTTTCTATTTAAGTCATTTTTTTTACCTTTTTATTTTTATTTTTTATGTGATTACTTTATAAGAAAATTGAGTTTTCAAAGAAGAAAAAACAAGAACCTAACAATATTGATCTTCTTCAACCAACATCTATCTACAATCCATCCAAAAACATAACCAACCAACACCATCTCATTTTTCCTCTAAAGCACAAACTATGAGTAATTTTTGCCATAAGTTTTGTTTCCCATAAGACCCATTTGCTCCAAATTCACGCTCACACTCAAATTAATGTCAACACAACCCTCATTCAATACCCACAATTTCTTTTAACTTCTTATTCTACATAATCTCTCTTTCCTGTTGTAAAATCCTTAAACTATTACTCAATCCAACTCTTTATTCTCTCCGTCAATTTTCATATTTGGATGTGTGTCAATTTGACAATTTTTAATTACTTAGTCATTAAACTATAAAATACATCAATATATCCCCTAAAATATCATAAAAACAATAATTTAGTCACAACTAGATAAATAAATCGATTAACACATGTAAATCACTAAACCGACATTTCACCATGAATTAAAGCTAGTGTTCGTGCATAAACATATATAATATAAACAAATAAACCAATTAAATAGTATGGAAAATGAAAAAACATTTACTTGTTTAGTTGATGAACTAAATTATATGGTAGGATACTTTATGGATAATAATTATTTATTTTCATAGTTTAAGACATGATTTTAAATTGTAGACCAGATAACGTTATACAAGTGTAATATTTCAATTGCAATTGTGTTTGCGTTGCAACAACCACAACACCTGCAATAACAGTGAGTTTATTCGCGACTACAATCTAAAATTATGACGTTATACAACTGTAATATTTCAATTGCAATTGTGTTCGCTGTTAGACCCATAATTTTAAAGTGTACCTTATGTATTTTAGTGTAATTTTTGGTATTGAACTCAGAGGCTTTTTAGCCAAAGTTATTAACATTTTGGAGTTTATATGACCAAGAAGATATTTAGATGCCCAATTAGAATTACTCGTCGATAAATAAATTAAATTAACTGCAGTGAATCTTTTACGAAGAGTTTAATGCGTTATGGGTGAAAGGGTAATTTAATAAATGTCTAAGGATTTTGAGATATTTATTAATTATAATTAATATATATATATATATATATATATATATATATATATATTATATAAAGAAAAGGAAAGGAAGGAAATAGAAAGAAAAGAAATAGAAAGGAAAGGAAAAGCAAAGGAAAGAAAGAGAAAGGAGAGAAAGCAAAATTTTTCCATCTTCTTCCTCTGCTCGCGTTAAACAACCATCTCCCCCCTTCTTCCATTTTCGCTTTGCTTTGCTTCCTTTTGCTCAAGAATAGAAACCCAAGGCTTAGTGGGTGATAGGACAAGGATTACTCAACTTCACTCTTCCTCTTTGATCCGAAAACGAAGAAAAACGGTTTAGAGATTTCAAAACCGTCAAACACAAACCTCTCCGTTTCTTCTAGATCTAAGCTTCGTTTCGCGAAGGGATAGAAGGAAAATTTGCTCACCACTACACTACGGTGCTAGTGAGCTAACTTTGGAAGCGACGTCGCGAGCAAAGTTTTTACCGGAATTGATCGTGGTGCCGTAAATCGACGTTAAAGCTAACGTTAAGGTAAGAGCTCCTTCCAAACTTTTAGTTTGCATTTAGGGCCTTATCTGTGGTTGTGTGGAAACAAATTTTGTTAGGATTGGAGTATTGTTTTGGGAAAAATGTATCTAAGGCTTTATGGGTAAAATCTTAGAGTTAGGTTTTGGTTATATTGATGAATGTTTCATGGAAAATGAATTTATCTCACGTATGTATGATTTTGAATAAATGAAATTTATTGTGTTGATTTGTGTGCATCGTACTTGGCGTGTTCATACTTGATGGTTGTTGATTGATGTGTTTTGGTGTGAATTATGGATCGAATGAGAAAGCATGTTTGAGTTTGTTTTGGGTGGAATTTGAAACTATTAAGTTAAACGAGTATTAAGAATGGGGAATCTCTTAATGTCTTGTTTACTTAATGTGTGTTTGAGAAAATCTTTTAAGTTAACTGGGCATTAAGAATGGGGAATCTCTTAATGTCTGGGTCACTTAATGTTGTTTTGAAAATCGTTTAAGTTAAAAGAGTATTAAGAATGAGGAATCTCTTAATATTTCTGTTTGCTTAATGTTTTGTTTAGAAAATCATTAAGTTAAATGAGTATTAAGAATGGGGAATCTCTTAATATCTGCGTTTACTTAATATCGTCGTGAAAATGATTTTGTGGAGAAATGAATTGTTGTGTTTTGGCGTGAATGGTGTAATAAATTTATGAATACGTTTGAGTTCGTTCTGTGTGGAATTTGAAAACCATTAGAGTTAAACGAGTATTAAGAATGGGGAATCTCTTAATGTCTTGTTTACTTAATGTGTGTTGTTTGTGAAAATCGTTTAAGTTAAATGAGTATTAAGAATGGGGAACCTCTTAATGTCTCGTTTACTTAATGTTTGTTTTGAAAATCGTTAAGTTAAATGAGTATTAAGAATGGAGAATCTCTTAATGTGTCGTTTACTTAATGTTTGTTTTGGAAAAATCGTTTAAGTTAATTGGGCATTAAGAATGGGGAATCTCTTAATGTCTTGGTTACTTAATGTTGTTTTCAAAATCGTTTAAGTTAAATGAGAGTTAAATGAGAGTTAAGAATGTTTTGGTGTGAAAATCGGTTAAGTAAATGAGTATTAAAAATGGGGAATCTTTTAATATCTGCATTTACTTAACGATCGTTGTGGATGGAGTCAGTGTATGCTCATGCATTTCATTTTGGTAAATTATGCTGACTCGTGATAGGTGGCACCTCGGTAAACAGTATTGACCCGTGATAGGTGGTACATTTACGATTTACGTTTGGTAAGTTGTGCTGACCCATTATAGGTGGCACCTCGATAAACAGTACTGACCCGTGATAGGTGGTACGTTTACGACTTACGTATCTTGGTGAATTGTGTTTGTCCGTGAGAGACTGCACATGTGTTTGTCCATGAGAGACTACGCCCTGGTAAATTGTGTTTGTCCGTGAGAGACTACGCCCTGGTGAATTGTGTTTGTCCGTGAGAGACTGCACAGGTGTTTGTCCGTGAGAGACTACACCCTGGTAAATTGTGAATTGTTGGTTCATTTTGTCTGTGTGGGGATTGTCGCGTCAAGATGATTCCATGTGGTTTGTTGGTTCATCTTGTCCGTGTGGGTATTGTGTTATAAGTGTTAAGTGTTATGTTTTGGAATTTGGTGATAGCATGTTTGATTGCAATACTATTTCGAAACTCATGATGTTGTAGTAATTGTGTTATAAGTGTTAAGTGTTATGTTTTGGAATTTGGTGATAGCATGTTTGATTGCAATACTATTTCGAAACTCATGATGTTGTAGTAATTGTGTTATAAGTGCTAAGTGTTAAGATTTGGGATTATGTATGAATGTGATTGAGTTAGTTTATGTATTTTTGGAAGATTACGCAAGGAAATCGATTGCCCCAATCGATTGGATCAGTTACAGGGACTTCTCTAAATTGATCAAATCGATTTGTCAAATCGATTTTGTAATTTGTCCTTCAAAACCCTTTAAGAAATCGATTGAATGAATCGATTGATACGTCTCCTGTTTTCTTGAATTTTGAAAATGTATTGAAGAAATCGATTGACCAAATCGATTTGGCTATCCAGGAACTCAGCCATTTGACGAAATCGAATTGCCAAATCGATTGGCTTCAATACAGGGGCTCTGTCTTTCACGAAATCGATTTGCCCAATCGATTGCCCAATACAGGGGATCAGTCTGTCACGAAATCGATTTACCCAATCGATTGATGTAAGTTCAGAGTCCAATTTTCACTAAAAACTTTCAGGAAATCGATTTGCCCAATCGATTGGCTCAGTGGAAAATCTTATTTTGAGTTAGATAATTGATTGCTCAAGTGATTTATCAATGTTTTGGTCAGTTATGTATTACTTGATGGATTGAGAACTTTATTTGATTTCATTTACATTTGGCAAGCATTATATGTACCTTTCGCATATGGAAAATCCTTTTAAGGTGCATGCTTAGTTGAGAGGATATTTTGTACATTTAAAAACTTAAATGTTATGTGTTAACTGTTAATTTTGGTTGGTGACCCTTTACAACTATTGTGAAAATCTGGGCTTTGCCCTCAGATGAGAGCCAGGATGATCCTACCGGTTCGTACCCTACAGATGGGAATGTAGATGGGAATGCTTGATTGGAGCTATGTTAGGAGGATCTCACGGGGCGCGTGGAGATCATTCAGGGTGTTTAGTTGTTTTGTAAAATGATCAGACTAGGTTGACACAGAGGGAACAAATGTCTTTCTTTTGGGTTGCTTTTATTTTTAAACTGGAAGACTGTACCACTTTTGTTATGTAAACATTTTAGATTCATATTTTGAGAACTTTTTCCGCTGCTTGTAAATTATAATGACTTAATTATTTATCCAAAGGTGTTACCTTATTTATTTCTCTGGTTTATTTTAATTTCTTTTGAAAAAAAAAAATACACCTTCGCTTTGAAAAACGGGGTGTTACATTCGCATTGCAACAACCATAACACCTGCAATAACAGTGGATTTATTCGCGACTACAACTTAAAACCATGACTTTTCTACAACTGTAATATTTCAATTGCAATTGTGTTCGCATTGCAACAACCACAACACCTGCAATAACAGTTGATTTATTCGCAACTACAACTTTAAACCATGACGTTATACAACTGTAATATTTCAATTGCAATTGTGTTCGCATTGCCACAACCACAACACTTGCAATAACAGTGGATTTATTCACGACTACAACTTAAAACCATGACATTATACAACTGTAATATTTCAATTGCAACTGTGTTCGCATTGCAACAACCACAACACCTGCAATAACAGTGGGTTTATTCGCGACTACAACTTAAAATTATGACGTTATGCAACTGTAATATTTCAATTGCAATTGTGTTCGCATTGCAACAACCATAACACCTGCAGTAACAGTGGATTTATTCGCGACTACAACTTAAAACCATGACATTTCTACAACTGTAATATTTCAATTGCAATTGTGTTCGCATTGCAACAACCACAACACCTGCAATAACAGTTGATTTATTCGCAACTACAACTTAAAACCATGACGTTATACAAGTGTAATATTTCAATTGCAATTGTGTTCGCATTGCAACAACCACAACACCTGCAATAACAGTGGATTTATTCGCGACTACAACTTAAAACCATGACGTTATACAACTGTAATATTTCAATTGCAACTGTGTTCGCATTGCAACAACCACAACACCTGCAATCACAGTGGATTTATTCGCGACTACAACTTAAAACCATGATTTAAGGATTAAACAATTAAAAGTAGTCAATAGACAAACATCTAATAGAGAAATTGATAGAGGGGCTAAACATAAGGATTGATGAATAATATAAGGATCTTTTAGTAGGTTTTAATAATTTAAAGATCAATCTGAAGAGAAAGTAATACTTAAAAGACTAAACTGATGATTTATTCCAAAAATAATAGTGGACAAATTTCAATCTCCCGTTCCTTAAATCATTTTGTTGGTTCTTTTTCTAGATTTTAAGAATCCTAAAAAGAGGCTGAAGAAGAGGAAAGTGCTGAGTTTTTTTTTTCTTTTTTTCTTTTGGATCTAATTAAGAATCCTACAAAATTAATTAAGGTTTTCGTATTTTTAATATAAAAATAGTTACAAAATAAAATTATTATTAATAATTTTGTATTGATTTTTCACCTCATTATTTTTAAAGATTTGTCAACATTTTAAAAAAATAAGTTTTAAAATGTAAATAATCTAAACAAAAAATAAATAATATAAAAGAGTAATCTTATAAACATTCTAAAATATAAACGATTTAAACGAAAAACTAAATTATTATCAATAAAAGATTTTTTGTCTGTTCTATTTTAAAATCATGATTTATATTTTATCACCTCTATCTACTACTAATCAAATTTTATAGAAATACTCTTGTTTAAAAGTCAATATACATCTTGTGCACGAATTACTACACTACTAGTACTATTCCTTTATTCCAAACCACTCCATTTGAACCAAACCACAGGCAGGAAGTAGTCAAGAAGAATCATTTGGTGAAGATGTGGTCCCATTTATCATCACAAAGTCAAGTTGATATTTGACAATAGCCATGCAAAACGACAATAAACCATCAATTATTATTATTTATTTAGAACCCAAACACATCAATTGGTTGTTGATAAAATAGCTACCATAGGATGCTTCCTCTCTCCATCTAGGAATCTCAATAGAAACCCCCTTTTAAATTTTTGAAATAATTTATTTCATCATATCTTTCATTATAACCTCATATTTATATCCTCTTCACTCCTTATTTTCCACTCAACAATTCTTCTCTCTCTCTCTCTCTCCATTCCAAATTAAGCTCACTCCTCTCTCAATCTCTAAAAAAAACAGAACAACCTTAATTTAGAAATATGCAACAAACATTTGAATCCACCTTCAGTTTTTGCAACTCAAACATCCTAGAAGATCAAAACTCAATTTCTGAAAGCCTCAGTATCAGTGATTACTTTCAGCATACCCAACAATTTCCTATTAACATGTCACAAACACAAACTCCTCAAACCTCTTTCTCAAAACCTCCAAGACAATCTTCAAATCTAAGCAACAGAAAACCCTCTTTGAACATCACAATCCCTTCTTCCATAACCAAATTACCTCTTTCACAACAAAACATTGAAAAAAGTGACAACACAAAAAATACAAAAGAGGAGGAAAAGCACTATAGAGGTGTTAGAAGAAGACCATGGGGAAAATATGCTGCAGAGATTCGTGACCCTAATAGAAAAGGATCAAGGGTGTGGCTTGGAACATTTGAAACAGCCCTAGAAGCTGCAAGAGCTTATGATAAAGCTGCTTTTCAGATGAGAGGAAGTAAAGCCATTTTGAACTTCCCTCTAGAAGTTGTTTCAATTTCTAGTTGCATCAACGTTGGTGAGAAAAGGCAAAGAGATGAAGGAAGCAACTATGTTGAGATTAATAATAATAATCACAAGAAAGTGAAAAAAGAAGAAGGGGTTTCAACAATTTGTCCTTTGACTCCTTCATGTTGGAAAGGGTTTTGGGATACTGATGTTATGGGAACTATCTTTAGTGTACCTCCTTTGTCACCATTATCTCCACTCATGATGGGTTATTGATATTATTAATTCATCATAAGAAAAGATGCATATAGTGCTAATATAGTATATTTTGTAGGTGAAGATTAATAGATATTGGTTGGTTTTACTTTTAGTGTAAATATAGGAAGTTTGAAGTTAGTGTTTAGCTATTTGATTCATTTGTTTATGTTTATTTGGTGAGAGAATATTGAAATTTGTTCATTCGTTTATTGGAGAAATCATAGCAAGATTTGTAACTTATGTTATAATTCTGCAGTTTATTAGTATAATTATTACAAATTACATAAACAGCTTCTCACACTATGATACGCCAATACATTTTGACAGGGAATTCATTTCCATAAAGTAAATTCAATGCATGATGACTCATTGTACATGTAATAATGAGAAACACAAAGAAACCAGTTTATCAACACTACTCTTTTTGAGTTGTTAAAAATTTAAAATCCTCTGCAGTTACGTGATCCTGTTTTAGCAACAGAGATGATTATATAGTTAAAATTGGTGATGGACTCGAGAATAATAATACTAGTGCTTTTTAGAAGAAGGATTGCAAATTCTCCGAATCAGATTAACATCCTCGAGGAATTAAGGTACCCGAATCCACCAAGTTTGCTGGTGCGACTGGTGAATCTATTGTAGAACATGTGGCTAGGTATCAGATTGAATGTGGGGATATGACTAATGAAGAGTATTTAAAAATGAAGTATTTCCCATGTTCTTTCACTGAAGATGCTTTTACATGGTTTACTACTCTCCCACCAAATTCAGTCCCAAGTTGGGGCTATATGGAAATTGTTTGTCATGAACAATTGACGATTATATTAGTAGATTCCGTCAAACGAAAACTAGGTGTATGACTATGGTTCTTGCATACGAATTAGTTCAGATGGTTGTTGCATGTTTGAGTTACGCAATTCGAAAGAAAATATGGTCAGCCAACAATTGAGAGACATATCTCAATTGGCTATAGTGCTAGGCAAATTGAAAAACTAAATCTTGAAAAAGAAAGAGAGGCGAACATGGTCCTAAGGTTGATCAAATATTTGATATTCTTTTGAAACATCAACAAATATTGTTAAGTGAATGGCACAAAATTCATAAATACACTTCAACATCACATTTGGGGATAAAGTCATTTGATACGAGTGAAGTATTATACCATGCATATTTCATAAGAACTTCTAAGTATTATGAGTATTATGAGTTCAAGCTCTAAAGACAAATCTATGAAAAACATTTGAATCAATTGACTGTACAATGACAATCAATAAAGCATTGTTAGGTTTGAAATTGCAATACTATGCATCTACAAAATCAACAACTACAATTTTAATGGCTATCTCTAATGACTCTTTTCTCAAACCCTATAAACGGAACTTCATTTCAAACGAAGAGACTGACGAATACAAAGATCGTGGAGAAAACCACAATAACATCATGGAGAAATTCCTCATGAAACAATTCTAAAGAACATTATGGGAAGCACATAATAAAAATGATTTGGTGAATCCAAGATCATTATGGGACAAACTAAAAAATATTTAGAAATTGATTCATCATAATCGAATTGGGAGTCGTAATGATGGAAATGGTGAAACACGCCACAATCGGAATGGTTATCTCACATTAATGAATATACTAAATATTCATTCCTAGGTATATTCCATTACGTTAAATGGAAAAGAAACAGAATAGAAAACACGAAATACAATAGAATTATGACGAAATATATCTGTCTACAACTTCCATTGCATTATGACCAAGTTAGAAACCGAATATGAAAGAAATATCATTTGGAGTTGAAATACGAGCCGTAAATAATTGTGTTATCTTTCCAACATATTACGAATCACACAAATTGGAGTTCTAGAACATAAGATATGCTTGAAATAAGAAAGATATACCGTTTCAATAAAACTATAATTTTAGCAAAACCCAACGTTGTTTTATGGTTTTTTTGTTGGTCTCCTTCAACGTACTTAATGAACTAGTGATCTTATCACTCTCCTTCTTCAAAATCCAAACCTGCATAAATAATTAATAGAGTAAAAACAATCTATCTTCTTATATCTCTTTTGCTTTTGCAAGTTGAATTTTGCCCTTCCCTTCTCTCAAAATGATCATTTTTCTCAATATTCACTTCTACTTTTCTCTCATAATTTTTCTTCTTGTCTATTTCATTTTTCTCTTTTCTTCCCTTTTCTTTGCTCTCAAAATTTCCTTCTCCTCTACTCTTTTCTTCTAACTTTTTCTATCTATTTCTTTCTCATTTCTCTCATTGATCTCTTCTTCTTTTTCTTTCTTTTCCTTCTCCACTTTGCTTTAGATTTTCAACACTCTTTCAACATTTTTTTCAAGTATTTTTCCTTTAATCCTCCTTTCATGGATGTGCTTCACAAACTACGGATCATTCAAAAAGTCTCTAATTCTTATCTCTTTTTCTCTATCCTCTTTTGCATATTATTTTTTCTTGATTTCCATGATACACAAATTGATTTGAACCTAAGCTATGATACCAAATGATAAGAATCTTAAAGACTTCATAATCGAATAGAGAGTCTTACCAAGTGATTTATCCAAATAAAATGACAAAATAAAAGGAAAAAGAAAGAAACAAGCATGTGTTAGATTGAGAAAATGAAGAAGGAAGACACCACAACATAGAAGATTGATAAGTCAATTAGGAATCACCACAATGGTAAGGAAGCCATTAATAAGATTCAAGAAAGTTTCAATCCAAGAATTCAAAGAGGAGACCTAACTCACTCATCATTCTCATTAGATAAATTCTAATTCATTTTAAATTTATGCAAAATGAGACTCTTACAATGTCGAAAACCAATTCTCTAGACCCATATTAGAATTACACCATTTAACTAAAATTATTACAATTCAAATTAAACACAAATAAACCTAAAAATTATTATAAAATATTGACTTGAAATATTCTTTGTTTTTCCTCGTAATTAGCTCATTTTAGGTCTTCATCGATCATTCTCTCCTTCTTAGAAGAAATTCGACCTCGAATTTAGCTCAATCATAGCCTACAAAAAGAAAAATTCAAATCAAAGACATGAAGAATAATGTTAACGTTACCACCAAGATCAAATGGAAATTGTGAAAAATCAGTTAATGTGCCAAGTAGGTGAATGACAACTCCACTTCCTCGAATTGGAATTGATGACAAACAAGAAGTTACTTTGTATTTTCCAAGGCTTCAAAGCAAGTTAAACCTCTTGGATATTTATTTCATCATAAACAAATGAAGCTTCATTTTGAAACAAGACAAGTCTCTCAGATAAATTAAGAGTATCATATGGAAGTTTAAAAGATTTGGCAATAATAGAAAGAGTAAGGAGAAGTGTAGTAGTGCAACCATCAACTAATTCCACATAAAAATATTTAGCTTTCATAAAAAATCTCAATCCTAACTTTATTTTTAACACAAAAGTAAGTATTCAAGTTAAGCAAACAAACTCTTCTTAAGAACACATTCTTCAAAACATATGTCATGAATCAAGTTGACATTATAAAGTACAACAACACATTATCAAGAATATTTAGCTTTCATAAAAAATCTCAATCCTAACTTTATTTTTAACACAAAAGTAAGTATTCAAGTTAAGCAAACAAACTCTTCTTAAGAACACATTCTTCAAAACATATGTCATGAATCAAGTTGACATTATAAAGTACAACAACACATTATCAAGAAAGTCATTCAAGTCTTGACTCATAATTCCCAAATCAAGTTTAGAAGAATAGTATTAATTAAACACTTCATGGTTCACGGTTTAACACTCAAAATAGACTTATGAGAATAACACAAGTTAGACATTTCAACATGAAAATTTGCAAAACTAGAAAAAATAGGAGGAAGAAACTTCCCAAACAATTTAACAAGAGAGACATCAGTTAAAGTTGTAGAAGAATTAAAGTTGTTAGAATTCAAATCAAGAATGTTCATGCAAGTATCCTTTTAAGAAACCTTTGGCCAAACACCTTCAACTTCAATGGATTATGGGCATTCCTCTTTTGTAGACATATCTTCAAGCTTTTGAACATTAGGATCAACAAAGTTAGACAAATAGTTAAAGTCAATTTCTTGTCATTTGTCCCTCAATTTCTTTTCTTCTTCATCTTTCTTTTCTTTAATTTTCGCTTTCTCTCTCAAGGCTAGCTCATCTTTTTCCTCTTCCTCTTTCTTTTCTTTGCTTCTCTCTCAATACTAGCTTCTACTTTTCTTGCCACTTTTGCAAATCCATTTTCATAAAGATATTTCAAATACTCCGAATCCATTACAAAATCTCTAATATATCCATGATATGATATACTTCTCTTTTTTTCTTCTTTCTTCGTCCTCCTTTTTATATTCTTTATGTCTTTTCTCTTTTGCATACTTTTTATCCTCTCTCTTAAAATCTATTTGCCTCCTTGTTTTTGTCGTATCTCTCTTTTCAAATCTCCTTTCATCCTCACTATAATCTCTATCTTTTTCTTTTTCTCTATCTCTTCTTTTATACCTCATTTTCTCTTCATGATAATCCAAACACAATGTAACAAGTCCACAAAAGCTATCAACACAAGTGTTTCAAGAAGGAAATATCTAAGACAAAAATAAGAAAATTTAAAATGACAAACAAGAAAAAGTAAGTTAATTAAGACACACTCAAATAGAATATTAAATTCATTTTGAACAAAAGCTATCAATTAAACTAGATGAAAATGATTTTCTATAGTGGATTCAACAGGTCGAAGGAATGATTATTGTTGGTGCATAATTGGGGTTCACTACAATCCTATAGTTGATATTTTACTGATAATAAAACAATAAGAACAAATATCCCCTAATTATGTTTGTTAGTGTGTAGATTAAGTTAGAAGATAAGATTTATATCAATGATTGTCTATTTTAAGATAGCATACTTTATGAGTAAATTAGATATAATAATATGGGTATTAATTAATAAAGAATATTATTATTTAATGAACAAGTAATTATGTTTACTAATAGAGTAACTCATGATATAACGCTAAAAAGTAATTATTCCTATCCAAGTCAAATCAAATAATATATAAGTGAATGAATGATCCTCTGATCACAAAAGAAAATAGCCGAAATACGATCTTCTATCTTTGACAAAAGTCAACTATAAGTCAATACTTTTATTGATCGTCTAAGTCAAAGTACAAAAATAGTATCTTAACCAAGTCTCTGAGAAAGTCCACACTCTAATAAAAGAACAATCCTCTTATGAAGAAAATGAATTTGCAAATTCTATGAGGCTTTATTATCTCCAATAAAGCTATCACTTGGAAAAATCAATGTCTCTAGTTAATAAGTCAACGTTGAAGATTTATTAACTTATATATTCTTTGCCCTAAACTACCCCTACTCAGTCACAATAGTAAGCACTCTTCCATCATACTATCCTTGTTGCTTACCTTGCTACATCATAACTTGCAAGTTCTCATGGCATTGCTCTCCCTGAATAATGGTTTCCAGTCTCAGGTACAACTAATCACTTGACTCATGATCTCTCAAATATATCTCAAGATTATTCTTATTGTAGTTCTTCCCAAGTTCAAATGAAAAATGGACAAGGTTTGCCAATTAATTCAATTGGTACCTTAACTTTTTCTTTGACATTGCACCCTTATGTCACCCTAACTCTGAATGATCTACTTCATGTTCCTTTAATTACTTAAAATCAAAGTTTTGTTTTCAAGTTTTTCCATGATAATAAAGTGTACTTTAAATTTCACCTCGCCTCTTGTTTTTAAAAATCAAAGGTTCTAATAATACTCTTCTTGAGGAATATACTCTAACTTCCCCTAACTCTCACAATGTTCTCTTTGAACTAATGCACACTGATTTGTGGGGACTTTCCCCCTCTCCTTCCTTATATGAGTATTCTTACTATATTTCTTTTGTTGATGCATGTACTAAATTTAACTGGATTTATTTTCTCAGAACTAAGTCTAAAGCTTTCAATGTCTTCAATTTTTTTTTTACTCTAGTCGAAACTTAATTTTGCACAACTAATTAATTTTGATTTTAATGATAACAAATTTTAATTAGACAAAGACCTAATTAATTATGATTTTATTAAGTGATCTAATATGTGCTCTTGAGTGTATAATCATAAGACGAGTTTTAATGAAGCTTAAATAATTTTTCAAAACAAATTCATATATGAGCATGTTCATCGTCCTTAGAACTGAAAGTGTTAATCATTAGTCTCATTTATTGAAGATCAAAGGATACTCATTGCTGAAAGTTAAACCTAAATGGAAAAGGGAATACGACTTTCATTGTTCAAACAAAAGGAATGTGGACCATAGTACAAAAGAACATTCTTTGATTAGCACAAAGAACAAAAGGAATATTATGAAAGGGACAAACTGACATATTCACATTTACAAAGAAAAATCCACACTTTTTAAAGATTTGATTTTGTTTTTTCAGTCATACTCTTGCATGTTCACCAGATTTGAGATCATTCAGACATGAAATCATTGAGAAGAGAATGTTGTGCATTGCAAGTACAAAGAAAAGTTATTGCAAGCCCATACATCATACTTTACAACTCATTATAGGTTTTCACAAGCGCTCCAGAGAATGATCAAGCTCCTATATATGTTCATACAAAAAAGGATGTCTTTATATTGATGAAGACGTCTTCATACAAACAAATGAATGATCATACACATCCTCAAAGAAGAGGTTGACTGCCTATAATAAAGACAAAATTTACCTAAATTGTAGAGGACGTTCGTGCAGCTTAGTCTAATAAGGAGCCTTCCAAAGTCTATAAATAGTAAGTGCTTCAAGATGCAATCTTCAAGAGACTGTAATCAATCCTAATCCATTTAAAGTGCAAAGCTATCAAAATTTTCTTCAATTATCACGAAACACATTATTGCTCTTTGTAATAGACTTTATAATCATTTGCATGTTTTCTTAGTTCAACCTATATCCATAATGTTGTAATATGATATCATCATTATCATCTTGTTTTAAGCATCATCAAGTTTATCTTGTTGAGAGTAAACTTGAGTGACTAGCTGTAAGTATCATCAAGGTTATCTAATTGAGACAAAACTTGAGTGATTTTTGTAAGTCTACTAAGGCTAAGAAAATACAAGTGTATAATCAAGTATGACTAAAGGATTAAGATTAAGTAGAGAGGTTGCTCAACTTACTAGTGAAAATATCACAAATTGTGAGGACTCGATTAACCCATATTGGGTGAACCAGAATATTTTCTTTGTGTGATTTCCTTACCCTTGTCTTTTATTATTCAGTTTTTACTAAATCACACTACTATTAACTTAAATATAATTTTGTTCGTCAAACTTCTCAAAACACGAGTAGGTTCAGTGTACTGAGCTAACATTTCTAAGTTTCATCTTGAGAAAGAATTTTAAAGTGTATATTTTAAAGGGTCACAATTCAAACCCCCATTTATTGTAATAATTATATTCACTTCATATGTGTGTTTACTTGGGGCCCTCTCTAAATCATAGAGGTCGCAAATGTATGAATAATGATGGTAGAGTTTGTATATCCAAAGCTATCTTTTTTAATGAGTTTCACTTCCCTTACCAAGACTTATTTCCCTCTACAACTACCATGTCACAACATATCACTAATATTCCTAGTATCATCGCCATGTTGGTTGACCCCTCACTTTATCCATTGAGTCCCTTTCATAGCCCTACCCTTGCACCTATGCCTCTACCTGGCCTTGCTCCTTCAACATACCCAACTCATAGTCCTTTTCTTGGAACCACATCCCTTGACTTCATCCACACTTCCTTTCACTAGTTATGATCTCATCATTCCATCTTCTTCTCCAACTCAAACCATTGCACCTATTCATCCTCCTAATCCTCCAAACAAATTCCTACTTAAATCTCATCCAATGGTCACTCATACTAAGATAGGAAAGTTAAAGCCTAAAATTTTTCTTGCTAATATTGAACCTTACACAAGCTCTTGTTCAACACCATTGGTTTGATGTCGTGCAAACTAAATACAATGCTTTACAACATAATGTTACTTGGTCATTAGTTCCTTTATCTCCACACAAACGTGTCATGGGCTGCAGATAGGTTTTCAAGGTCAATGAGGACCCTGATGGTTCTATTAATAAGTACAAGGCATGTTTGGTTGCAAAGGGGTTCATTTAGGAACTTGATTATGATTTATTGAATCTGTTCCCCAATCAGAAAACCTACTACTATTCGAGTGCTTCTCATTCTTCCTCTCACTCATAAATGAGATATTCAATAGATTGATATTAATAATGCCTTTTGAATGACATTTTACATAAGGAGGTATATATGGTGCAACCTCCTGGTTTTCAAACTCAAGACAAGTCTTAGGGTTTGTAAATAACATAAAGTTCTTCCTTTATCGTTCTATTAGTGGTGCCTTGTAATCTACGACACTCACTAGTCTTGAGCTTTCCTTCAATTTTACTAAGGTCGACAAGTTTTTATCCTCTTCTTTTGAGGTTCAATGACAAGTTGTGAAACAAATCTTGAGGTATCTTAAATGAACTTCTTTCCAGGGTCTCTTACTACTATCTATCATTCCTTGCTGGAAATTGTCTTTAAGAGCTTATAGTGACTCAAATTGGACTAACGATCTTGATGATATGCGTTCAACCTCAAACTCTTGCATTTTTCTTGATCCAAACTTTGTTTCATGGAGTTCTAAAAAGTAACCTCTAGTTTCTCATTCCACTATTGACCTAGAGTATAGAGGCATCATGCTACTTCAAACCTCATGTGGTTGCAGTTGAAGGAGCACAAACACAAGACGAGGGGTTGAATTGTGTTTGTCTAATTTTGAAACTTTTTTCTTAATTTAAATTTTGATTCTAGTTTGGTGACCTAAATGTTTGGCCTAATCAAAGCCATTAATAAACAAGCAAAGTGAAATTAAAAATAACACACTAGATTTTATCCTAGTTCACTACCAACTTGGTATCTACGTCCAGTTCCTTCACATAGAAGGATTTTTCCACTAATTCAAAACTTGAATTACAACAACACTTCACCCTACAAAGTCTTTCTTCTCTAAACAACTGAAATCTACAAACTTTCTGAGGAAAACCATACATTGATTCTACGAGTCAAATATTATTTACACAACCTGAAACTTACAGATTGTTAGAAGCAAACTAAAGCCACTATCGAATAAGATTCACTGTTTCAAAGGGGTGACACTGTTTCTTGCTTCTTCTAAGAAGATTCATTAGAATGATTACACATTTACAACGAAGCACTAAGCACTAAATAATATAAAGTTGAATGAGTGTTTTGCTAGAAGTTAAAACCTTAAAACCGTGAATACTTAGAAAATTAAGCTCTTGTGGTTTTTCAAAATAACTTTTGTTTTTAGGATTTTTGAGTTTGTGTTCGTGTTGTACATACTTCTTCAGCCTTGTACCACTATTTATAAATAAAATTAGGATTCGTGAATTTATTGTTGAGTTTCTGAATCATATCTCAAATTCACCTTGGTCAACCGAGATTTCTTCCAAATATAATTTTGATTGATACGATCTTGATATTTTGACCATTAGGCAACTTTTTATTTCCCAATCTGATATGAGTAATTCTTCTAGAAAGATATTGTGCATATTTGTTCATATTACTATTGATAGGACCTTTAGAAGTAAGGATACGACTAAGTCTAATTTAGTTTGTTTCTCAATCTATCATAGTCTTTGACCTTCCATTAGAGTTATTGACTATTCTCCATTAGAATCACTGAATTTTATTCTTCATAGTCATTAACTTGATTGTTGAAATCAATTGTTGGGATGCTTGAACAACCTGAGTTAGAGGCAGATGCAAAGCTGCATGATTTAGAATTAGTGTCATGAGCAACTTTACATTTGTTGCATTATCAGAGTCGGTGTAACTTCAGAGTATGTTGCGTATCTGAGGCAATACTCTAGAACAAGTTGCAGTCTTCAGAGTCAACATAATATATGCTTCATATGCAGACTTGAAGATAGTAGACTTTAGAGGCACGAGCAGAGGTAGATGCACGAACTTTTATAGTGAGTATGTTTTTCCGATTTCGTTGATTGATTTGATTTCGTTTCCTCTAATATTTTTACTTCCTTTAGTGGTATCCTCTGATTATCCTGCTCTAATTGTTGCGCACTTAATGAAACCATTAGTGCAATAAATTATTCTCACAAAATATCTTTGTTAACTTTAAAACCACATAGAGGAGTTGTTCCTGCAGTCAAACAACAGTGCCTTTTATATGAATTGAAGATTCATGTTTACACTTTTGTTCTCCTTTTTGATAATTTGGCTGCAATATTGTTGTCTCGGAATCCCATTTTGCAAGTTCAAACCAATCACCTTGAACTTGACATCCATTTTGTGCATGAGAAATTTGTGGCTAAGTCTCTTCAAGTTCAATATGTGCTTACCAAGGATTAGATTGTTGATGTCTTGACTAAGCCTTTGTTGACTAAGCCTTTGTCCACCGCAAAGCTTTTGGAATTTAGAGACAAGCTCAAGGTTTTTGCTTCGAAGCAACCACCTTTAACTTGTAATTAAAGTAACGTAATTAGAACACAGTTAGGGGAGTTAAAATACACTTATAATATTAATTGAGTTAGTTACAATGTTGATGTGGAATATGGAATTAATTGGAGCATATTGATAAATTATACATCACTACTTCAATTAAATAGTTCATGAATTGAACTACATATTTAAAAAAAAAAAAAAAAAATCAGTTAACCAAACTAAATTCAAAAGTCAATTTAATCATTTTAAAATATTTTTAACCTCAAGTGATATTTTTTTCATAGAGAAT
>JBBPBR010000005.1:37861961-37877425 GCA_037974775.1 Cicer pinnatifidum
AATTTTTGAAAATTTTTTTTCTCGAAAAAATATCAAAAAATTTTGAAAAAAAAAATAAAAAACATTGTTCTCTTGAAAATATTTTGAATTTTATTTTTTGAAACATTTTTTCTCAATTTTTAACGGGAAATTTTTTACATCTACTTTTTCAAAATTCTTTTATCGAATTTTTATTTTGAAAAATTCACTAAAAAACTAGTTCGAAATTGATTTTAATTAAAATCTTGTTCAAAATATTAAACTAATTTATGATTATAAATCAGTTTCAAATCGGTTTTGAACTGAAACTTGATAAAAAATTATTCAGTTTTTATGAAAATAATTTTCATGAATTGAACAAAATCATTAATGTAATCTAATTTAGTTATTTTTTGGACTTTGAACACCCTAAGTGTAAAGATTTGCAATCAATGTAATTTTGTTATGTTTCTTTCAATTCTTTTAAAGTCTAATAATCTAATCAACTAAAAAAATCAAATTTAACCGCCAGACTAAACTCCTAAACTACTAACTAAAATATTTAATCTTAATATAATGTTTCAAACATGGAAACCACAAACAAAACTAGAAATGATTTCATCCTTTCTTTATCAATGGCTTAATTTCGATTGGATTGAGTTTGTTAAAGAAACACAATGGAGTGTCCATCGCAGTCATCTCTGTCTGCTGCTGAAGCGATGACTAATGTGGAGTTTTAAAACTTGCAACAACCCTTATCCACTCCACACCCACCTGTAATGTATAATATGTTTAGTCAAAATTAATCATACTCCGTGTCTTGGTTGCGTCCTCAATCATACATCTAAGCGTTTGATATATACACAGTCACAATATTCCTTACATATTATTTATTATTTAAGAGTTAAATATATTTTTATTCCCTAAAAATTATAATTATTTATATTTAACTTTTAACAATTTTTTTTGGGGAACTATTGGAGGACTAAAAAATATCTATTTCTGTAAAAAAAAATTAAAATAAAGACTAGAAGTAAATATACATTATTTTGAAATTTAATTTAAAAAATTGTTAATTTATACATAAAAAATATATTTAACTCTTTATTTAAACATCAATCATAAATAATTCCATACGTTTAAAGGACTTATAATTTTTTTAACTCGAAAAATAGATGAAATTAATAGTCATTGTAACCTCTGCTATCCCTTTTATGAATTTAACATTACTTAATTATTTAGAAAAATTAAATTAACACAAAATATAGAGATCAAAACTGTAAAAAAAATTTGAAACATTAAAATCGATTTTGTTATTTAATATTTGAAACATTAAAATTGAAATTTAATTCAATCGTTTTTCTTTTCAATTTTGTCAATTATCGACATTTTTTTTAGTAGTAATGGAATTTGTGATTTATTCCACCGCAGATCCAACACGACACAAGATTATGCTTGGTATCTTCTTTTTTGTTATTCAAAGTTATGATTCGAGAAATAAAAATAAAAAGAATTTATTCTATATGGGGGAAAGGGGTTAACAGAAGTAAAATTTGATATATAGGTAATATTTAATAGGAAACAAATTTGAATTATAACTAAATCTTTTATTATTTTGTTTTTTAGGCGAGCTTTGTATTTGGATCTCATTTCTTTAGAATATGAGAGTTAAAACAAAAATATAGATAAATAAAAGTTGACTTTTTGTATATTAAAATGTCGGATTTTTTTACCAATATATCTTAGTTTTTAGGATTGTTAACTAAAATACCCCACTTTTGAAGTTGGTTACCAAAATATCCTACTTTTTAGAGATTGTCTGAAAACTCTCCTTGGTAGAGCGACATGTCAAATAACCATTTTTTTTCCACTAGTAGGAGGTCGTTGGATGGAAATGCGACCTCCCAAAGGAATTTTACAATTTTTTTTAAATGTTTTTATATATTTTATGTAATTGTTAAATAATAATAATAATAATAATAATACATTAATAAATATTAATAATAATAATAATAATTATTATTAATTATTGTTATTGTTATTATTAAAAATTGTTATAGTTAAAAATAATTATAATTAAATTAAAAATAATTAAAAATAATTAAAATTAAAATAGGAAATTAATATTATAACTATTAAAAGTAATTAACATTAAAAATAGTAAACTATATTATAAATTTAAAAGAAAATAGATTAATAAGAAAAATTACATTAACAACATGAAACAAAATACATTAAATTAATTAAAAAAAAATACATCTTATTAATGTCCACCTAAATGACCTCCAGTTCCACATCTAGGATTTCGTCGAACTCGTCTAGCCCTTTGAACGAGTTAAGGTTCTTGTGGTTCATCCTGATTATTATCTTGAACGTTAGTTGTAGGTGGATTAGAACCATTATCAACTTCCATATAAGTTTGAGACGGATTATTATACATGGAGTCAAAGACAGCATAAGCCGACTCAAGGGTTGTGCATTGAGTTCCAAACAAATTATAAAAAATTCCACTTCTGTTGGATGATCAGGGGTTGGTATTTCTGGAACCGGAACATAGTACTGAGTCGTTGGTGGATATGAAACTTCTATAGTAGAGACGTGTATATGAGGTGATGATAGAGACGGTTGTATCATGTTTTGTTGTTGTGAACTTGATTGGGAGGTCGACGGAACATAAGGATACGACGGTGGTTGCAAACAGAGATCACAGAGATATTATTCGACCGATATAAATAATTTGGTGTGCTGTATAAACCAAATCATATATTCTTTGTTGTGGCATAAAAGACCTTATACGGTCATTTACTCAAATTTGATGTATAACTTTTATTTAATGTATTTTTTTAAAATTTATAATATGAATTTCCTATTTTAATTTAATGTATTTTATTTTATGTTATTAATGTAATTTTTCTTATTAATGTATTTTCTTTTAAATTTATAATATAATTTACTATTTTTAATTTTAATTACTTTTAATAGTTATAATATTAATTTCCTATTTTAATTTTAATTAATTTTAATTTAATTATAATTATTTTAATTATAACCATTTTTAATAATAATAACAATAACAATAACAATAACAATAATTAATAATAATAATAATAATAATAATAATAATAATTATTATTATTATTATTATTATTATTTAACAATTACATAAAATATATAAAAGCATTTAAAAAAATTGTAAAATACCTTTGGGAGGTCGCATCTGATGGTTGATATGACTTCTAATGTGTTAAAAACGTATATGACAGTTTATATGCAATTTCCAAAATTACAAAGCAATTTAACAAAATGCAATTTTATTAAACAAGAATCAATCACAGTCCCAAAGAATTGTTCTTAAGCAAAGGTTCACAAGTACATGTATGATCAAATAACTAGTGCAGCAGATACTTTAATTGTTAAACAGATTGATCAAGATAAACCGTGCCAATTTTAACAATTCAAGCAATATCAATTAATCCAGAATTATGACTAACGCATGAATCAAGATTAATCAAACAATCATACAATGCAAGATTAAAATAAGAGCAAGGGATAGAGAGTAGTGCACCGCGATTTTTATACTGGTTCAGCGGTCGTTGTGATGGCCTACGTCCAGTCCCGAATTCAAACGATTTCGGCCTTTTCAATAGAATCTTGTAGAGTGTTTTACAGATGTTCCAGCGCTCCCGGCCTATCAATCTTAAAACCCTCTCCCTATTCTATCTTTTACAAACACTGTATCCCAGAGTTCTTCTCTGAACTCTTCCAAGATCACAGCAAAGTTTCTTCTTGATGAGCCCTCTCAACAACGAAGATAACTACCAGCTTCGCTGCAGGATTTTTCTCAGTTCTTTATTTACAGAATATTTGTTACAAAAAATCTAAAAAGAAGAAATACAAATTCTGTCTCAAGCGGTCTTCTTCTCAAGTTCTTTTTCTCAAGCAATGTTTTTCAGGTCTCTATTGATCATGAATAATGGTTGGTTCAAGTCTGAAAAAGGAATATCAAATGTGAGAAAAAGGTTATTCAAAAGTTTGTGCAAACGTTCTCTGTTATGAGTTCAACTGTTATGAATATTGTGTGAGTATTATTGTGAGAAGAAGAGTTTGAAAAACGTTTATATAGTTTCTGAAAAACAACAGACACATCAATGTACCAATCGATTGATTAATGTTATAAAACTGGCTCAATCGATTGTCCAATCGATTATCGCGAGTCTTGTTTTTCTTGAATCTTAAAACTGCATAAACTAATCGATTATTTTAATGCACATTTTAGAAAATTATTTGCAGTTCATATTGGAATCGATTGCATAATCGATTAGATGTGTTTTGTTCCAACAACGAGATTAAAACAATTGATTACTTAGTCGATTCAATATATCACATAATCGATTCGTTAATACACATAATCGATTTGACCATAAACTGAATGTTCTCTGTAACTTAAACTTTTTGTTCCAATCGAGTGTCCAATCGATTTGGATTATTACAGAGAGCTATCAATTTCAAGCCCAATCGATGTGCCAATCGATATGGTGCTATGTTTGTGAAAAAATGATTTACCAGTTGGTTCACTCAATCGATTGCCTAATCGATTGATGCCAAACTTATTACACAAGAAATTTGTTCTAATGGATTGTCCAATCGATTATGTTTTTCACAGACCATGTTCCTTTTGAAAGCTTATTTTTGAAATCGATTTGCCAATCGATTAGTGTATTAAACAGCTTGGCTCTGTGACTTGCACAATCGATTTGTCAATCGATTCTCATAATCAGTTTAGTCTCTGTGATTTAAACAATCGATTAGCTTGCTAAAGGCTTGCTTCTGACTTGCACAATTGATTTTCAATAAATGTGCCAGGCGATTGCCTAATCGATTGGTTCCATCACATACTATATATTTACATACAACCCTATTATAAAATCGATTTCCTAATCGATTTGCTAAGTGAATTTTCCAGCTTTTGTTGCTTCCTTGAGTTCAAAGCCATTGTCTCAAGTATGTAGGGTTGAGTTGTTGTTCCTGAAATCTTACTCAATTTAAAATGTTAAAATTTCACAAGATGTATGAACATTGTATGTTTGTTAATTATGTCAAAATCAAGATCAAGGGGACTCAAGTCCAACAATCTCCCCCTTTTTGATTAAGTGACAAACATACAATTTTCACTTGAGTAGTACATTTCAAGGTATAACATTACAATTACTATATATAAAAAAATATGCTCCCCCTAAGTATAAGCAGTATGTAATCAGAGCATGCTATTCACAAATTGAAGTTGGGGTGGGAGCTTAACACAAGAAAAACATATTATCACATTTGCAGTATCAAAGTTATCTAATAGTATCAGAGCAGTGGTATTAGAAATAACTGTATCAGAGCGATCTGCAACATCACTATGTAACACTATCAGAGCAACAATTTAATTGTTAGCCAATATCAGAGCATATCAGATCAATTAACAAAAATCATATCAGTTTGATGGTAGCAGATTAACTTCAAACATAAGTAATATGTAATTCAGGGTTATAAAACATAATACAAGTTATAAATTCTCTCCCCCTTTGTCATTTAATGCAAAAAGCACACAATGGAGAGAGCAGCAGCAAATACTTTCTCCCCCTATGTCAGTAAACATCAGCACTGGTGAGTTGGAGAATAAAAAAATATAGCAGATTATGGTGTAAAAAAAATATCATGTTATCAGAGAAAAATTATACCAGGTTAACAGAGCAAAAAGAATGCAGATTGAAACAGATTATGGCAGTAGATCATAGAACAATAGAATAAACGTGCTCATTTTTCATAAAGTTCATAAACTGATACACATAGCAAACAAAAGATGTACAGCAAAATAAGAACGTTGCAACACAACACATAACCTAAACAACTAAACTCCTAAAATGGGTTGTTCCTCACTATTAGCTAAGGGAGAGGAGAGACCGTTGTATTTCCCTCAGCAAGTGTCTCCTCAACGTGAGGTTCAGAACTATCTAGGGTAGTTGGATTTGGTTCCTCTGCTGCTTGCCGGCCAATATTCGCAACATCTTCAAAAGAGAGCTTGATGCCTAAATGCGATTGAATTGCATCAACATCTTGAACAACTGAGGTCATAGATGCCCGGAGTGTCTCCAAAGCGGCTTCTATTCGAGCATTTGAAGCTTGCATCTTAGCGTTGTGAGCTGCCTGAGCTTGCATAAACTCCAGCAGCTTGGCTAAGCCCTCAGTATTGGCTGCAACAGGTTCATCTTGCTCCGCTTGTGGCTGAGCTGGTTATGTAGTCGGCTGCGGTCGAATCCAGATGACGTGCACTCTCTTCAATTGCATTTGATTTACACTTGTTTCACAAAGGAAGAGAGTATTTTTAGAAGATTCTTCATTGACTAATGACACTTTGAAATATCTCAGAATCTTGGTGATCAATTGTGGGTAGGGAAATACCAGCTATCCCTGTGCTGCCTCCAACATGTGCCTGAGCAAAATCCATGTCCAGCTCATCTTGAGCTCTTTGGACAACCCCTACAATAGAATCAAGTCCAGCTTATGGACGACGGCATGGTTTCTGGATCTGGGGACGAGCATCCGGGTCAAGGTATACATCAGCATCCGATGATGGACCTTCATTTGACCAATCGGCAGCGAAATAGTTTCGACAAAGCCGTCGACCATCAAGTCCTTCACAGCGGTGTGCCTATCAAAAGACGTTTCCCATTCTTGGTCTGCATCTTCAGCCTCAGAACTGCCATCAACTGAATTCCCATGGAAGGGCAGTCCTGACAGGTTTGAGAATTCATCAAAAGACATGGATATTCTCTTGTCGTTGACTTCAGCCTTGAAGCCATTGTTAGTAAGCTTGAAGGTGGAATAGAATTCCCTAATCAACTTGGGATAAGTGTCAAGTGTGGAGGAGAGAAAATTTTCAAGACCATGAAACCTCAAATGGTCTTGAAAAGTAAATCCATCTGAGTCAAAGTAGGTGAAATCCACAGCTCTAGCCTCATGGATTTTTCTTTTTAGAAAGTCAGGTGGGATAACGGATTATGCAGATGTATCTTTGGAGGAAGGAGCTTTCTTTGGAGGAGGAGAAGAAACCGTTTTCTTCTTTTTCTGAGGAACCTCCTTCATAGCATCAGCCATGAGCTTCTCAGCAAGGAGCTCCTTTCTCTTCTTAGATTTCCCTTGATCAACTGCGACAACTTTGCCTTTGTCTTGGGCAAGAATTTTGTGAGTATGGATTGGAACCCGTTTTGAAATTGTTGGTGTGGGAGAAGGGGTTCGCCCACTCGAAGATGAAGAAGGTGATGGAGTTCTTGGTTGGGTTTGTTTTACATGAGCCATAGTTATGTGTGTTTAAATGGAAAGATATATCAAGGATGGTTTGGAAGATGAAGATGATGAGAAAAACAGCAGAGTGATATTGAGAAAAACTGGAAATTTTGAGATGAAATCGATTTATGGTTTAACAGGGTTTAAATACACCTCTTCACAATCGATTGCTTAATCGATATACTTAAACCCTTGCCCAGGTCAAATCGATTTCCAAATCGATTATGTTACCGTTGTTGGGGAATGGTAATCGATTGGGTCATGATTACACTGTAACGGCTAGTAAAAATCTGGCAACGGTCATTTCGTGAATCGATTCCCAACTCGATTGTCTAATTTACTCAATCAATGTCCCAATCGATTGTGCATATCAGTTCCAAAATTTGCTAATCTTAGCATTGATTTAGAAATCGACGCTCGGGATAGAGTCTGGAAGGTTTTCACAATTTTGAAATCTGGGGCTAAATAAATCGATTTAGCAATCGATTATTTAAAGTTCAGATTTCAAAACATTTGAATCAATCGATTTCGCAATCGATTCTTTGAATTAAATGCCAAGATATTAATCGATTAGCATGGGAAGAGTTCAAGCATCAGAAGCTTCCTAGGTTTGCCAAATCGATTATCCAATCGATTATCGTGTTTTCTATTTTTACAAAATAGTCACTGTATGGCATAAATCAATTGTGCAATCGATTGTGTAAAACCAATATCCAGTGTATTCACAGGATAATCGATGTATAAATCGATTTAGCTTAGGGATCAGATTTCACTAGGATCAATGATGCCCAGTTTCATCCTAATGTGAAGGAAGCTTTCTCTTGGTAAAGCCTTGGTAAATATGTCAGCTAGCTGCTCAGCTGTATTGACATATTCAAGCTTGATGTTTCCATTTTGAAATTGGTCCCTTATGAAGTGATGCCTTATCTATATGTGCTTGGTTCTAGAATGCATCATTGGATTCTTAGTAATGCTAATAGCACTTGTGTTATCACACATGATAGGTACAGTTCCTAAATCAACACCAAAATCAGAGAGGTGTTGTTTCATCCAAAGGATCTGTGCACAACAACTTCCAGCTGCAATGTATTCAACCTCAGTTGTTGAAAGTGCAATGCTGGTTTGTTTCTTGCTAAACCAAGACACAAGGTAATTTCCTAGTAAGTGACAAGTATCTGAGATACTTTTCCTATCTAGTTTGCATCCAACAAAGTCTGAATCAGAATATCCAACTAATGTACAAGTAGATCCCTTAGGATACCACAAGCCTAGACTCTTAGTCCCTAATAGATATCTGAATATCCTCTTTACTACACTAAGGTGAGACTCTTTTGGATTGGATTGGTATCTTGCACACATGCAAACACTGAACATGATGTCAGGCCTGCTTGCTGTAAGATAGAGCAATGATCCTATCATTCCCCTAAACCTTGTAACATCTACAGGTTTACCCTTCTCATCCCTATCTAAGTGGTTTCCTTGACTCATGGGAGTATCAATGGACTTGAAGTTATCAAAACTGAATTTCTTTATCAAATCATTATAGTATTTAGTTTGACTAATGAAAATGCCTTGCTTGCTTTGGTTAATTTGAAATCCCAAGAAATAAGATAGTTCACCCATCATTGACATTTCAAATTTACCTTTCATTAAGTTTTCAAAATCTTTGTACAATTTATTGTTTGTAGATCCAAAGATTATGTCATCAACATAAACTTGGACCAGCAAGATGTCATTTCCATTAGTCTTTATGAAAAGTGTCTTGTCAACGTTTCCTCTTAAAAAATTTTGTTCAATGAGGAAGTTGTTGAGCTTTTCATACCAAGCTCTTGGAGCTTGTTTCAACCCATAGAGGGCCTTTGTTAGCTTGTAGACATGATTAGGAAAATCAAAATTTTCAAAACCAGGTGTTTGGCTAACAAAAACTTCCTCTTGGAGGTCACCATTGAGAAAGGCACTTTTCACATCCAATTGATAAAGCTTAAAGTCCATTCTACAAGCATAATCAAGTAGGATTCTAATGGCTTCTAATCTAGCTACAGGGGCATAGGTTTCATCAAAATCTATTCCCTCCTCCTGATTATAGCCCTTAGCTACTAGCCTAGCTTTGTTTCTGGTTATCACTCCATTCTCATCTAGTTTGTTCCTAAACACCCATCTTGTTCCTATGATGTGCTTAGTCTCTGGTTTAGGAACTAGGGTCCACACCTTGTTTCTCTCAAACTGGTTTAACTCCTCTTGCATAGCAAGTATCCACTCACTATCTAATAAAGCCTCCTTAATGTTTTTGGGTTCAATCTGAGAAACAAAGGCTGTAAAATTGTAGAAATGTCTAAGGTTCTTCCTAGTTGCAACTCCTTTAGAAATGTCCCCTATAATATTGTCTATGGGGTGATTTTTATTGAACTTCCATTCCCTAGGCAAATCATCAGTCCTTAATGGTTCTACACAGTCAGTACTAGTTGGAGGTACAGGTTCAGTTGGTTCTAATTGTTCAGATTCTACAACTTCATCCAAAGAAGCATCAACTATAGAAAGAGTGTTGTTCAAGTTTTCATTAAAAGGTTCATCAAACTTCACATGAACTGACTCTTCTATGATTTTTGTTCTTTTGTTGTAGATTCTATAGGCTTTGCTAGTTTGGGAATAACCTAGAAAGATACCCTAATCTGCCTTGGGGGTCAAACTTACCTAGGTGGTCTTTGCCATTGTTTAAAACAAAGCACTTACAACCAAAGACTCTAAAGTAAGAAATATTTGGCTTTCTACCCTTGTACAACTCATAGGGAGTTTTCCTAAGAATTGGCCTAATTAAAACCCTGTTGACAACATGTGTGGCAGTGTTAATTGCATCAGCCCAGAAATACTTAGGAATATTTGAGTCTTTAAGCATAGTCCTAGCTAATTCCTCTAAAGACCTATTTTTCTTCTCCACTACACCATTTTGTTGTGGAGTCCTAGGGGGTGAATACATATGATGGATACCATTCTGTTCACAGTAAGTATCAAAAGAATCATTTTGGAATTCACCTCCATGATCACTTTTGATTGACATTATTTTCTGACTAGTTTCATTTTGTACCAAGTTTGCAAACATTTTGAAAACAGAAAAAACGTCACTTTTATGAGTTAGAAAGAAGGTCCAGGTGAATCTAGAATAGTCATCAATTAACACGAACCCATACAGATTACCTCCAAAACTTCTCACTTGGGATGGACCAAAAAGGTCCATGTGAATCAGCTACAAAACCCTATTGGTTTTGACCATATCTATTGGGGGAAAAGAAGTTTTAACTAGTTTACTTCTTTCACAGGAATTACACAATCTATCCTTTGTGAATTTCCTGTTTGGGAGACCTATGACTAACTGCTTACTTACTAGTCTATTTAAATGATCTATATGAATATGCGCTATACGTTTATGCCATAACCAAGTCTCATCTGAATTAGATAACAAACAGCAGATTGTACAAGGCAAAGAATTAAAGTCTAGCATATAAATGTTATTAACTCTATCGCCAACTAACCTTATACCTTTGTCATCTTTAAGCTCAATTATACAAGAATGTGGTGAAAAGCTTACTTGGAAACCATTGTCACAAAGCTGACTTATACTTAGAAGGTTGTGTTTTAGCCCTTCCACGTATAAGACGTTGTTGATGATTGCAATTGATTCACTGCCTATGTCACTAACACCATAGATCTTACCCTTATTATTGTTACCATATTTGACAAATCCTCCATCTTTTAGGCTTAGGGACAGGAACATTGACTTGTCCCCTGTCATATGCTTTGAGCACCCACTATCAAGGTACCATTGGTGCCTTGTGGATCTCAAGCATACCTGTAACAAAATCAGAATTTCGTTTTAGGTACCCAATATAAATTGGGTCCTGGGGGGTCAGTTTCAAACTTTGGTGTCTTGACCTTCCAAATTTGTTTACACCCTCTTTTGACAAGTTTTTTAAATTTGCAATTGTAAACAAAATGTCCTTTTCTACAACAGAAATGACATGTGACAACAGAGGACGCATACTGTTTTGGTTTAATATAGACACTATGCATATGACTAGATCTACCATACTTCTGGTTATGTTTAACATTCCTATATCCAATTCCATGTTTATTGTGATTCTGTTTAACATGCATATTTGATTTATAGCCTAGTCCAGATTTCTCATTGAAATTCCTTTGATTACCAAGAAGCATGTCTAACTGGTTTTTACTACTGTTAAACTTCTCTAGATCACTATACAATGCATGAGTTTCCTTTTTCAGATTTTCATTTATATCCTTAAGGGACTCATGCTCAAGTTTAATCTCATTTATATCCTTAAGGGACTCATTTCTATTTCTGTTTTTCCACACTCATAACAGGTTATTGTCTTGGTGTCATTTGTCTTAGAACTTGATGGTTTTCTGAACTTGTTGTCTTTCTTTTTCAGAAACTTTTTGAACTTTTTGACAAGTAACCCAATCTCTGATTCTTCATCAGTTTCACTGCTTGACTCATCCGAGCAGCTTACTTGTTCAGCTTTTGATTGGTGTGCTTGGACTTTCAAAGACAACCCTTTCCTTTTTCTGTCTGTTTGTTCAGCCTCATTGAGCCTGTGCAATTCCATTTCATGCTCCCTCAGTTTACCAAACAGTGTAGCTATCGCCATACTTCCAAGATCCTTGGATTCTGCAATGGCAGTAATTTTTGGTTGCCATTCTCTAGTTAGGCATCGCATGACTTTGCTGATTTGTTGTTCATTGTCAATTTCCTTTCCTAGTGCATTCAAGTTGTTGACAATGTGTGTGAATCTGGTTTGCATGTCATTGACTGATTCCTCTTTCTTCATGCTGAATAGTTCGTACTCATGCGTCAATGTATTTACTCAAGCCCTTTTCACGTCAGTGGTTCCTTCATGTGTCTGTTGAAGAGTGTCCCACATCTCCTTTGCAGTCTTGCAGTTTGAGACCCTGAAAAACTCATCAGCAGATAATGCAGAGGTTATTATATTCTTAGCCTTAGCATTATAACCTACCTTCTTCTTATCATCCTCAGACCAGTCAGCTCTGGGTTTAGGGATGAAAGAATTATCAGTTCCTGCAATTTTTGGCACATAAGGTCCTTCTAAAACATCATCTAATATGTCTATGCTAGCTGCTTCTAGGAAAATCAACATCCTATGTTTCCAGTACATATAGGCGGCCCCATTAAAGGCAGGGGGCCTAGCCAATGAAGCACCTTCACCTAAAAACTCTACATAAGTCATCTACTTTTTATGAGAAAAACTCTAAAAAAAAGACAGGCTCTTGATGCCAATTGATGGTTGATATGACTTCTAATGTGTTAAAAACGTATATGACAGTTTATATGCAATTTCCAAAATTACAAAGCAGTTTAACAAAATGCAATTTTATTAAACAAGAATCAATCACAGTCCCAAGGAATTTTTCTTAAGCAAAGGTTCACAAGTACATGTATGATCAAATAACTAGTGCAGCAGATACTTTAATTGTTAAACAGATTGATCAAGATACAACATGTCAATTTTAACAATTCAAGCAATATCAATTAATCCAGAATTATGACTAACACATGCAATCAAGATTAATCAAACAATCATACAATGCAAGATTAAAATAAGAGCAAGGGATAGAGAGTAGTGCACCGCGATTTTTATACTGGTTCAGCCGTCGTTGTGACGACCTACGTCCAGTCCCGAATTCAAACGATTTCGGCCTTTTCAATAGAATCTTGTAGAGTGTTTTACAGATGTTCCAGCGCTCCCGGCCTATCAATCTTAAAACCCTATCCCTATTCTATCTTTTACAAACACTATATCCCAAAGTTCTTCTTCGAACTCTTCCAAGATCACAACAAAGTTTCTTCTTGATGAGCCCTCTCAACAACGAAGATAACTACTAGCTTCGCTGCTGGATTTTTCTCAGTTCTTTATTTACAGAATATTTGTTACAGAAAATCTAAAAAGAAGAAATACAAATTATGTCTCAAGCAGTCTTCTTCTCAAGTTCTTTTTCTCAAGCAATCTTTTTCAGGTCTCTATTGATCATGAATAATGGTTGGTTCAAGTCTGAAAAAGGAATATCAAATGTGAGAAAAAGGTTATTCAAAAGTTTGTGCAAACGTTCTCTGTTATGAGTTCAACTGTTATGAATATTGTGTGAGTGTTATTGTGAGAAGAAGAGTATGAAAAACGTTTACATAGCTTCTGAAAAACAACAGACACATCAATGTACCAATCGATTGATTAATGTTATAAAACTGGCTCAATCGATTGCCCAATCGATTATCGCGAGTCTTGTTTTTCTTAAATCTTGAAACTACATAAACTAATCGATTTACCAATCGATTATTTTAATGCACATTTCAGAAAATTATGTGCAGTTCATATTAGAATCGATTGCATAATTGATTAGATGTGCTTTGTTCCAACAACGAGATCAAAATAATCGATTACTTAATCAATTCAATATATCACATAATCGATTCGTTAATACACATAATCGATTTGGCCATAAACTGAATGTTCTCTGTAACTTAAACTTTTTGTTCCAATCGATTTGGATTATTACAGAGAGCTATCAATTTCAAGCCCAATCGATGTGTCAATTGATATGGTGCTATGTTTGTGAAAAAATGATTTACCAGTTGCTTCACTCAATCGATTGCCTAATCGATTGATGCCAAACTTATTACACAAGAAATTTATTCTAATGGATTGTCCAATCGATTGTGTTTGTCACAGACCATGTTCCTTTTGAAAGCTTATTTTCGAAATCGATTTGCCAATCGATTAGTGTACTAAACAGCTTGGCTCTGTGACTTGCACAATCGATTTGTCAATCGATTCTCACAATCAGTTTAGTCTCTCTGATTTAAACAATCGATTTGCCAATCGATTAGCTTGCTAAAGGCTTGCTTCTGACTTGCACAATTGATTTTCAATAAATGTGCCAGTCGATTGCCTAACCGATTGGTTCCATCACAGACTATATATTTACATACAACCCTATTACAAAATCGATTTCCTAATCGATTTGCTAAGTGAATTTTCCAACTTTTGTTGCTTCCTTGAGTTCCAAGCCATTGTCTCAAGTATGTAGGGTTGAGTTGTTGTTCCTGAAATCTTACTCAATTTAAAATGTTAAATTTCACAAGATGTATGAACGTTGTATGTTTGTTAATTATGTCAAAATCAAGATCAAGGGGACTCAAGTCCAACAGCATCTCCGCCCAACGACCTCCTACTGGAAAAAAAAAAAAAAGTTCTTTATTTGGTAACCAAATTCAAAAGTGGGGCATTTTGGTTAACAATCCTAAAAACTAGGATATATTGGTAAAAAAATTCAAAAATGTCATTTATTTAATGTACAAATTTTTAAATTGAATTTTAATTTATCTATGCAATTAAATGAGATAGAGAATAATTTAAATAATGAAATTGAACTTTTTAATGAGATTAACAAAATTAAATATAAATAGTTAATTATTAATAAGTGTACATATGCTTACTTTGGTTTATATATTTTTACTGTGAGTAAAATTTATATAGAATTAAGTGTAGCGAATGAAACTAAATTCATATAATGTTGTAAATCTGAAATATTGCTAGAAGAAATTCCTATATTTAGTTTTCGATGTGTTTCGAATATAATTACATCTGACAAAAAAAAACTTATGAGAAATTAAAACAAAAGATTATGTTTTAAAGTAGCTTTATCATTATTTATTAGAAAAAAATATTCTGGACACTCATACGCTTAAATAATATTTTTATTTATTTATAGTTTAGAGTAAGTGGGTAGTGCAATAGTCCAAAGTAGAGAAAATTTTATTATTTATTGAGTATTTATAAAAAGATTTATATTTATCCCAATTCAATAAAAATAGCGAGATCGAACTCAAAAATGTGGATTCAATGCTTCTTTTTAGGATTAGACCAAACCATTTTGAGTTACTCAACTGACACTTTTTATATAAAAGAAATTTAGTGTACTAGTCAAAGGAAAGGAATACTTTAGGATTCACTAAACACTTACAAATTAATTTATATTTACTTCCTATTAAAATTATATATTTTAATTACTAGTTTAGGAGATTAATTAGTTAATTAAATTTAGTTTTTTTTTTCATTAGTTGGTTAGACTTAATTAGTAAGTTGATT
>JBBPBR010000005.1:37878391-37977162 GCA_037974775.1 Cicer pinnatifidum
AATTTCAAAAAGATAAGGACTGATAATTGTTTTTATAGATATAAATAAATAATAAATAATAATAATATAATTACTGGGAGAAATAAGTATATAATATTTAAAAAGTTATAAAATTATCATCAATTTGAGAGGGAAAATTTCCACGTAATATGGACCAATATTTTGTTTTTTAAAAAGAGTAACTAAATAAATAATAACAAATCATAATGTAGACAACGTATAAATATTTATAAAATTGTCATTAATTTGAGAGGAAAAACTTTCATGTAAAAAGGATATGGACCAATAATTTTTTGAGAAGGATAATTTACATGTAGAGACTTAACAACTTTTAAGTTTTAGTTTCTTCACAAAAATTTATAGCTAGATAAATAACAATAAATAATAACAATGCAATCAGCGGGAGGTTAGTTTGAAAATAAATAATAACAATGCAATTAGCGCAATTTCAAACTGTTTCTCAAACTTTAGCTCATTTGATCTTAGTCTGAGTGCCTAAGAAGTTTATTGCACACAACAATAAAATAAAAGATGGATTCTAATATATATCCTAAATCTATTAGCAATAGTCAACCTACATGTGCTCATTAAAAGTGACATTTATGTATGTGTTTGGCTAGATAGGTATTACATTATCACTCTAAATTAAAGATGGATGTGGGGATATTTTGATTAAACTGGTCAATGCAGAGATACTTTTACATATTAGAATTGGAATATTAACATTTCTGTCCCTTTTTCTTTGGTCTAAAGCATGGATATTTCAATTATAATACAAAATATAATATATTCTTTTTATTTATTTTCATTTCTAATTAAAAGTTAAAATAATATATATTAAAAAAAAAACTCTGCTTGTCCATCGCACTAGTCCATGTAATGTAAAAATAAATTTAAATTAAAAGTATTTATAGAAACTTTAATCCAAAGATACACTATTATTATAATTAATAATTTATGATTAATAATTTATGATTGTATACCTTAAATGCCTTAATAATTTATAATTAATAATTTATGATTAATAATTTATGATTGTATACCTTAAAAATTTCTAGTATTTTTCTTGTTGGCAAGTTTATGATTGTATAATAATAAAATTTAATTTCTTTATATTCTTATTTGATACCTTAAATGCCTTAATAATTTTATTCAAATATGAAAACAGATTCATCCAACTATGATTGATAAGAGTTGGATTGACAAACCATTGAACTCAAAAGAGTTCTTAAATGGAGTCAAACAATTTTTGGATTTTGCCTTTTCAAATTCTGCAATGAATGGAAAAATTTGGTGTCTTTGTATTTCATGCAAATTTAGTCATAAGGGTGATAGAGTTGAGGTGTCTAGTCATCTCTTACAAATGGGTTCTCCATCCAAGTACACATTTTGGTACATGCATGGGGAAAAATGTGTGCAATCCAATGTTGAGTTAGTGAACCAAGTAAAAGAAGCATTAGATAGACAATATCCAATGCAAGATATGTTGAATGACGTATTGGTGTCATAGATGATCAAGGAACTCAAGATGATGGACGATCAAATATTCCTAATAGTAACCCCCCTATCGGTGCAAATGGTGCAAGCTATGAGGATTTTAAAAAAGTTAGAGAGTTGATGGAAGATGGGAATCAAAAACTTTATAATGGTTGCACAAAATATAGCAAATTGTCATTCATTGTTCGTCTATATCATATTAAAGTTTTATGTGGTGCTACTGATAAGACATTTTCAATGATCATTGAGCTTCTAAATGATGTTTTTCCCCATGCTAAACTACTGGCACCTTTCTATGAAGCAAAAAAAAAAAATGATTAAGATGTTAAGTCTAAGCTATGAGAAAATTCATGCATGTCCAAATAATTGCATGTTGTATTGGGGATCATTGGAGGATGAGAAGAGAGATAAATGTAAGAAGTGTAATATGTCTAGATGGAAATCAAATGAAAATGATGGTGGTGAAAGTCATGTAACAAATTTCCAAAAGAAAAAGAAGCCAAAACCCGCTAAAGTACTTCGATACTGCCCACTTATACCTAGGTTGAAAAGGTTATACATGTCTCCTGAAACATCAAAGCTATTGAAATGGCATGCTATAGTGGCAAACCCTGATGGATTGTTAAGGCATCCAAGAGATAGTAAAGCATGGAAAGACTTCGATTCATTGTATCCAAACTTTGCTTCAAATCCTCGTAATGTAAGACTTGGATTGGCTACAGATGGTTTCAATCCATTCGGAACTTTAAGTTCTACTTATAGTGTTTGGCCTGTGATGTTGTACCTTTATGACTACCCTCCATGGTATTGTATGAAGCAAACCTCTCTTATCATGTCAATGATAATTCCTGGCCCTAAGATGCCTGGTAATAGTATTGATCTTTACCTACAACCTTTAGTTGCAGAGTTAAAAATATTAAGGAATGGTGTGGAGGCTTATGATTCATCTACGAATGAAATGTTTCATATGCGTGCTAGCTTGTTTTGTACTATTAGTGATTTTCCTGGTCTTGATAACTTATCTGGATGGAATACACACACATTGTTTGCTTGCCCATCATGTATATTTGATACAGAATCTAAAAGGTTGAAATTTGGTAGAAAAAATTGTTTCATGGGGCATCGTCGATATTTACCACTTGATCACAAGTATAGGTACAACAAACATTCATTTGATGGATCTTTGGAGTTTAGATCTTCCCCTGCTCCAATGTCAGGTTCGGAGGTGCTTGAACAAATTGAGGAATATAGTCGCAAAAGGCCACATGATGAGGCTACGAGTGAGGAAGGCCCACCACTACAATGGAAGAAAAGTAGTATCTTTTGGGGTCTACCTTATTGGTAGCATAATCTTATTTGTCATTGCCTTGATCCAATGCACATAGAGAAGAATGTTTCTGATAATGTATTGTTCACGGTACTTGACGATAAAAATCGAACAAAAGACAATCTTCAAGCTCGTAAAGACTTGCAAGCAATGGAAATTAGGGAAAAGCTTCATCCATATCCTAATTCCTCTAAGTTCCCGCAATCATGCTTTAAAATGAAAAATTCAGAGAAAGATATCTTCCTACATATTCTAAAAAATGTGGTTTTTCCAGATAATTACGCATCAAACATTTCTAGATGTGTTGATGTTATGAAGCGTAAGGTATCGGGTCTTAAAAGTCATGTTTCACACATTCTAATGGAACATCTTTTTCCAATTGCTTTTAGAAAAACACTTCCTAAGGAAGTTAGTTCTGTGTTGGTTGAACTATGTAACTACTTTAGAGAAATATCAAGCAGAGTTTTAGATGTAAAGCATTTGCAGAAACTCCAACAACGAATTGCTTTGACCCTTTGCCATATGGAAATGATATTTCCTCCATCTTTTTTCACTATTATGGTTCATTTGGTCATTCATCTTGGAGAAAAAGCAATGATTGCCGGTCCTGTGCATTATAGATGGATGTATCCCGTTGAAAGGTATATTGTATTTTGTATTAAGTTAATTATAAATTGCAATTGTTTTATGTTATTATACTTACATCCTCTCATTTTTAGAACCCTTGGCCATTTAAAATCATATGTTCGTAACAAGGCTGCACCAAAAGGTTGTATTGCTGAAGGATACATTATGGAAGAATGCCTTACATTTTGTTCAACATATTTTGAGGACGGTAATGTTGAAACAAGGTTCAATAGGCCAAGGCGCAATGATGATGACAATGGGATTTTTGCTAGCAGTGAATCCACTATTTTGTCGAATTTATTTCCTACATCAGGCAAGCCTGTTGGAGCTTCCAAGATTTTTTCGATTCCACAATTGGAGATGATCCAAGCTCATCGCTATGTATTAGCTAATTGTGAATTGGTTGATGCATTTCGGGAGTAAGTTTTATATTTTTGCATATACTTAATTATCATCTCAATATCCATTTCTATACCAAATGTACTAACCACAAATTCTTCATGTAGAAAGTGTAAGATAGAAGTTGCTAGAATGCATCGTGGCAAAAGAAATGCCTCAAGAGTTGTGGAAGAATATGTTCACAAAAATTTTCACAAATGGTTCAATGAATATGTAAGGATATCTATATATAGTTTGACTTAATTTTTCATATAAAAATCTTTTATGTTTATAATTGTTATAATACTTTTTAAAATATTGCTAGGTTGCAAGAAAAGATGATCCATATATTACAACTGAAATTGAATGGCTTGCTAAAGGACCAAATAACATTGCAAGGAGATTTGATCGGTATAACATTCATGAATTTAAGTTTCGAACAATGAGCAAGGAGCAAGGATTAAGAACCCAAAATAGTGGTGTTGTTATGTCTGCTATTACTCGGAGATTTTCAATTAGAGGAGAACCTATTGAAAACTCAAGTAATGACATATATTATGGAAAATTAGTAGACATTATAGAACTTGATTACTTTGGTAAGTTAAGGGTTGTGCTATTCAAATGTATTTGGATAGACACTAAACCTAACAAGGGAGTTAAGATAGATAAATTTGGCATAACAAGTGTAAACTTTTCTCATTTGATTCACACCGGTGTGAATGAAGTGGATGAACCATTCATCCTTGCAAGTGATGCTAGAATGGTATTTTATGTTGATGACCCGGTTGATCAAGGATGGTCTTGTGTTTGTCATATGAAGCCTAGATATATATATGATACGGGAGAAGTGAACCTTATGGAATCACAAGAGCCAATAATGGAAGACATACCTTTTTGTGAGCAAAATATTGAGAATATTGAAGAACTACAATTAGTGCGAGACGATATCAATGAACAAGAAAATGATGAAACAAATATTGAGAAAGATCGTAATAGTTGTAGTGACAGAGATGATTGAATAATAGTTGTAGTGATAGAGATGATAGAGATGATTTAAGTTGTGAACTTTGTAATTTTGTCATATTTCTTTTGCTTTTAAATAGTATTCTATATAAGACTTCATATTTTTGGTGTTTATGTAATGCACATATTATCTTGTGAATCATTTTGAATACATTTTAGAAATATGTTTTATCTCGTTGTTATAAAATTTTGCAGGTGTTTGATTTGATATGGGAAAAATGCGTAGGTGTTAGGGACAAGAAATGTTAGAATGGTTACAAAGACAAGAAAATTCAAATGATGTGGAAACTATCCAAGATCAGCCCCAACAAATCAACAACAATCATCTTGAGGATCAATTTACAGATGTAAGCTTGATAGATATTCTGTTGGAGGATGATGTAGTTGGGCCTTCACCAAAGCCAAATGAAACTGAATCACAACAAAAAGAGGAGTCATTACTTATCAAAGTTAAAGGTAAAAAACTCATATAATTAAATTTGTTGTCTTATTTTGTGGTGGTTGTACGAATATTAATATATTATCTTAATTGAGTTATTATTATTATTTGCACACTTAGATACTTCTACTGGAGAAATTATAATTCGAAAAATGGTAGTAAATCAAGTTTGGAATCTAGAGAAATAAAAAAATATTATGGTTGAAATTGGTGCTAATGGACAAGGCAATGATAATGGTTCAAATTTACTTGTGAGATTTCTCGGCGAACTTGCTAAAAAATCAGCATTTTGTCCTATATCTGTTGAAAGATGGGATGAAATTTCAGAAAAGAATAGTAAAGCAATTTGGAACTGCATCAAGGTTATTATCTAAACTCCGTAGAACGTTTATTTTTATTCTATTTCTTTGCATTGAAGATTGATATGTTTATATAATCTTGTAAGGATCATTTTGTTTATGATTATGCTGCTGGTATCAAATGGACATGGGCAACCCTAGGAGAAAGATGGAAGGCCTATAAATATAAGTTACGATGTAAATACTTCTACCCTAACAAAAGTAAGGAAGACCTACTTGCTATTGATCCTCTTGAGCCTGAAAATGATTGGATTGCTTTTGTTAATTACTATAAAAAACCACAAATGAAGGTATAAATTTTTATTGCATTAATTTTACAAAGTAAACAAAGTACATTGATATTTTATGTTAAATGCATATATTGACTAGCATTTGAAAATTGTAGAAACTTAGTGAGCAAAATATGAAAAATCGAAAGATGCTTAAAGTCTCACATGCTGGCGGTAGTATGAGCAATGCAAGAAGAGCTCGTCATATGGTAAGTTATATCCAAAACTATTATTTTTGTAATATATTAAAGTATTTGTATATGAAAGTTTGATATTGATTTATATTTTATTATTATCTTAGAAGCTACAATTAAATAGACCTGTATGTCGTGCTGAGGTTATATTGTCAAATTAAAGAAGTCCCTGTAACTTATCCAATCGATTGGGAAATCGATTTCCCTGCATATTCTTCCAAAAATACATAAACTAACTCAAAATCGTTCATACACAATTCCACATCTTAACACTTAACACTTATAACACAATTACTACACATCATGAGTTTTGAAATAGTATTGCAATCAAACATGCTATCACCAAATTCCAAAACATAACACTTAACACTTATAACGCAATAACTACAACATCATGAGTTTCGAAATAGTATTGCAATGAAACATGCTATCACCAAATTCCAAAACATAACATCTAACACTTATAACACAATACCCACACGGACAAGATGAACCAACAATTCACAATTTAACAGGGTGTAGTCTCTCACGGACAAACACCTGTGCAGGCTCTCACGGACAAACACAATTCACCAGGGTGTAGTCTCTCACGGACAAACACCTGTGCAGTCTCTCACGGACAAACACAATTTACCAAAAACGTAAGTCGTAAACATACCACCTATCACGGGTCAGTACTGTTTACCGAGGTGCCACCTATCACGGGTCAACACAACTTATCAAACGTAAATCATAAACGTACCACCTATCACGGGTCAATACTGTTTACTGAGGTGCCACCTATCACGGGTCAGCATAATTTACCAAAAACGTAAGTCGTAAACATACCACCTATCACGGGTCAATACTGTTTACCGAGGTGCCACCTATCACGGGTCAGCACAACTTACCAAACGTAAATCGTAAACGTACCACCTATCACGGGTCAGTACTGTTTACCGAGGTGCCACCTACCACGGGTCAGCACAATTTACCAAAAACGTAAGTCGTAAACGTACCACCTATCATGGGTCAGTACTGTTTACCGAGGTGCCACCTATCACGGGTCAACACAACTTACCAAAAAACGTAAACCATAAACGTACTGCCTATCACGGACCCGTACCGTTTACCAAGGTGCCACCTATCACGGGTCTGCACGGTTTACTAAAACAAACATTAAGTAAACAAGACATTAAGAGATTCCCCATTCTTAATTCTTATTTAACTTAAACGAATTCCAAAACAAACATTAAGTAAACGAGACATTAAGAGATTCCCCATTCTTAATACTCATTTGACTTAAGCGATTTTCAAAACAAAACACACATTAAGTAAACAAGACATTAAGAGATTCCCCATTCTTAATTCTCGTTTAACTTAATGGTTTTCAAATTCCACACAAAACAAACTCAACATACTTTTACATTCAATCCATAATTCACACCAAAACACATCAATCAAAAAACATCAAGTATGAACACGCCAAGTACGATGAACACAAATCAACACCATAAATTTCATTTATTCAAAATCATACATACGTGAGGTAAATTCATTTTCCATGAAACATTCATCAATATAACCAAAACCTAACACTAAGATTTTACCTATAAAACCTTAGATTCATTTTCCCCCAAATCAACACTTTAATCCTAACAAAATCCTTTTCCACACAACCACAGATAAGTCCCTAAATGCAAACTAAAAGTTTGGAAGGAGCCCTTACCTTCACGTTAGCTTTAACGTTCGATTACGGTACCGCGAGTAAATCTGGTAAAATCTCCGCTCGCAACGCCTCTTCCAAAGTTGGTCCATTAGCACCGTAGCACGGAGGTGAGCAACTTTCCCTTCTATTTCTTCGCGAAACGAAGCTTAGATCTAGATGAAACAGGGAGGTTTGTGTTTGACGGTTTTGAAATCTCTAACTCCGTTTTCGAATCCGGGAGGAAGAGTGAAGTTGAGAAATCCTTGTCCTATCACCCACTATCAATTTTTGAACTCAAAGGAAGCAAGAACAACCAAAATGGATGAAGATGGAGGAAAGGAGGAAGCTGGCTTCGCGTGAGGCAGAGGAAGGAGATGGATTTGTTTTCTTTCTTTCCTTCCCTTTTACTTTCTCCCTTTTTCCTTCCTTTATATTTCTTTTCTTTCTATTTCCTCCTTTTTTTTTCCTTCCTCTCCTTTTCTTTATACATATATATATAAATATATATATTAACTATAATTAACAAATATCTCAAAATCTTTAGATATTTATTAAAATTACCATTTCACCCATAACCTCTCTAATCCACTTTTGTCAAAAATATAAATCCTCGTCGCAACTCAATTGATATATAAATTTTTCTGCAACCAGATATATTTATAACAAAATTGCCCGGTATTAAATCCTTCGTAACGGAAGTAAATTATTTCCTGACAAATAATTTTAATCCAATTTCCAAAAATATATTTTCGGCCTTTAACTCACTAAATACCGAAAACTGGGTTAAAAGCCTAAGCAATTTAACACAAAATACCCTAAAATGGTATAACTTAGGATTTAAAATTACGGGTCTTACATATGTCGTGCTGAGGTTATATTGTCAACTTTGCTTAAAAAGAATGGAAACTATGTGAATGAGGAAGGAAAATCCATTGCAGTAAGTAAAAAAGATAACATTGCTATTGTTTATAAAGTATTTGTTACCTGCTAGTATGGTGAAATTTATCTGACTTTTATTTCTCTACTAGGAAAAGATATCAGAGAACTTGTCTCAAGATCAAGAACATGTTGCCACTGAAGGTGTTCCATCAAAGATTAATGCATATCCAGATGATGTCATTCGCAAAGTGTACGGAGCTGAACATTCAGGTCGAGTGCGTGGTTTAGGTGTTGGTGTTTGTCCCACGAGTGTTTTCAAGACGCGCAAATATTTCACGCAATTTGAGAGTGTTGGTAGCTCTAGCCAAAAAAATGTTGAGGAGTTACAAAAGGAAGTGCACACTTTGAAAGAAAAGCTAAATGGATATGAAGAGACTAAGGAGCAACTTTCACAAACACAAGATCAACTTAAAGTTCTCCTTAATTTTATGCAAAGAAAATTTGGTGATGAGTTACCTACTTTCAACCAAGGTTTCCCTTCACCTTAGTAATATAATTTCTTATAATATATAAATATTGAAGTTAATAAGAGTTTTTGCACTTAGATCTATACTTTAAGTCACTAGCAAATATCATGTTCTATTTGTTGACATAGTGATTGATATTATTAAAATGATACTCATTCATTAGTATTAGTTAGTAAACAAAATATTTACATTATGCTTTGAATTGACAGGTTCTGATTCTCATAATTAACGAGTAAAGTTCATCTTGATTTTTGGACTACAAATGGAAGAAATATGCTGCTATTCGGATTGCAAATGGAAGGAATGAATGTTTATTGGATTGTTTTGGTTTTGCTCTAGACTATTTTGATGTCGTCAAATTTTTTTGTATGTTTTTATTAGTTTATGTATAAGATTTTAGAATGTTTGACTACTTTGATCAAAGTTTTAGAATGTTAATTAGTTATTTTTGTTGGTATAAACTATTTTATACTTTTATATTAATGATGGTTTTAGAATGTTAATTAGTTATTGTTGCTATATTGATTAATGATGTCTTCCTGCTATTACAATGTTTGATTTGATTCTATTGTTAAAAAGGTATGACAAAAACAAGAACAAACCTGCAATTGATATTAAAAAAAAAAAAAAAACATTTAGCTACGGTTAGCCCGTAGCAAATGCCAAAACAAAATATTTGTTCATTTTATCATTTAATACGATTTTAGTCATGGATAACAGTAAATTAATTGTGGCTAAAAATATGTTACCACGACTCTTTTAGGCGTGGCTAATATAAACTTTAACCGTGGCTAATAAATTGCGACACCCAGCTACGCCACGGAAATGATTAGCGTGGCTAACGTTATTTGCCACGGTCAATTGAAAATTTTGCCACGTTTAGAAATATGGCTAAGTAGCGTTTTTTTTAAGTGGCGGGAGGTTAGTTTGAATGTAATAAGAGTAATTTAATCAATAAAATAATTTTCTCTTTTAAAAAATAAGGACCCATTATCTTTTGTAAAAGAGGTGATTAAATAAATAATATAGGAAAAATAAATAGATAAAATACAAAAATAAATTTACAAATGAAAATAAGAGGTGGATGAGAGACCCAGACCCAAGTCAAGTAGGACAATGTCCAAGTTGCAACAGATTTTTTTCTTTCGATAATCTCAACATCTATGTCGTTGTCTAAACTCTCAACTCCCAGTACTATTTACTCAATTAATTCAGTTTCTCTAATAATGAGAATATGCGAAATCAACTTGCATACACATCACTTTGGCCGTCATTGATGTTTCCCAAAATCTCTCCAACATCAATCACCATTATAACTATTGAGCTCGTGTCAAGATTCAAATTTGTCACAGTAACACGTCAACTTGTAATAGTATAAATAATAATAATATTATCTTACATAAATGTAATTTTTTTAAAATAACTTAAAACGTTTGAAAGCTTTAATGAAAGTCGTCTTTTTAAAATTGAGAGTAGTTTTCTTTCAACACTAGCTCTTCATAGACTAAGTTTTTATCATGAAACTCTATCTATCTTTCTTCTCGATTCTATTATTGAAGACATTACCTTCATCTCTAAACCGTCAACATTACTTCCAAGCCTACAATTACTTTTTTTAGACCCGTAGATTAGCCAACACATATTTTTAATATCAATTTAAAAACTAATCTCTAGCTCATGCTTTCCAATATAATACTCCATATCTTCAAATTTAATTGTAAGGTATGGTAACAATCTCTTAAAATTATTTGGGATCAAAGGGTCGTTTATTCTTACAATGAATAATCACTTATATTATTAAGGTTTCTTTTTTCAATATCCTTTTTTCTAAAATTTTTTTTTTTAATTTTATATACTAAAATATTCCCTTTTTATGTTCCAAATGGCAATTTTTCAAAGGATTTAAAAAAAAAATTAATTAATTTGTTTTTAATTTTTATTCAAATAACAAAAATAATATATATATATATATATAATTAATAAAATATATAAATATAAATTTTAAATTACGATAAAATTTTAAGTTACGATAAAATTTTAAATTATATAATTTATTCATAAAAAACATCACAAATTTTATAAAAATTATAATAAAATTTATGTCGAAAGTAGCTTATAGTACCACATTGCTAATATTTTCTCACACGTACGGGATTTTGACGACGCATTGGTACATCACATATTATCCTTTGCATCAAGCGAAGAGAAATTATTGTATAACACATTCATCACTCGTCAATGTAGTACTGCAGGTCACCTTCGACATTAATTTTATCGTAATTTTTGTAAAATTTGTGATGTGTTTTATGAATAAATTATGTAATTTAAAATTTTATCGTAATTTAAATTTTATGTACTTTTATGAACTATATTAATTATATATATATATATATATATATATATATATATATATTATTTTTGTTATTTGAATGAAAATTGAAAAATATTATTTGAAAAGTCGCTATTTAAAACTTGGGTTTCTTTAAAAAAGTCGTCATTCTAAATAGCTACATGTAACTTTAAAGAAAAAAGGAATAATTTAATATATAAATTTGAAAAGATAATAATTTTTGAAAAATGGACTATTTAAATAAAAACCCAAATTATTAATCAGCATTATTTTTTTTAATGCCACAAAAAACAAATTTCTATTATAGAGCATTCCACAAGAATCTTCTCAATAATATTCTCTAAACCCTTATGCCATTACTCGAAAATATCAAACATTAAGACATATTTGTCCTTAGTTTTCTCCAAAACATCAGTTCATGACACTACTTATGTTATTCATCCAAAACTAACAAACTGTATCAAACACTACAACATCATTGCCAAACATAGAGACCAATTACTTCAGGTCATCCAAATTATTGACTAACTTAGAAACTTATGTTGTGATACACTAAGTATTCACACACTTCTCAATTTGAGTTCTTGATCATAGAATACTTATCTCCAATCTAAATGATAACTTTATGCATGAGACAAAATATACTACTTTGCCACTTACTCGGTCCTAGTTGACTAAGGGTCATAAAATTAAATTTCTGGTCTTAAGATCAGTATCTAAGCTTTAACTAATATATTCAACCATCCAAATGATTCACATTTTCCAGGTGTTCACCAATCTCTATTGAGACAATTGAAGGTTATTCTATCAAAATCCTTACACATTCTTACGCTCTACTATTTCAATCCTCAATTAATGAAATCATACAAATCAGTAAACTAAAGATCAACTCTAGCATATTTAAATCCAAGCCGATGTGGCCATTCGATATCCATTGTTCAACCTCAAATCAATATCGTTCCTCACTACGTCCCTCCTAAATCATACAGGGATATCACCTATCATCGCATCAACTTAGCCTTATACCTATAGATATCATGAAATTTACCCTCATTGATGTAGGTTTTGAATCTAAGATATTTCAAATATCAAACCAGTGGCGGAGCCAAGAATGAATATTATGAGGCCTTGATCAAAACTCAAATATTTAAATAAAAAGTAGAAAATCATTTTGGTTTCCTAAAAGTGTGAGGTGCAGTAACTATAATATTGAAAGTATCAAATTTAAACACATCATTAAAATTCTCTTTTGTTAGTAATTTTATGGATAAAATTGACTAATCAAACACACATTTGAGAAATAAACTAACTAATGAAAGACACATTCAAAAATTTCTTAATAATTAACTTATCATTGGACCATATAATAATTGACTATATAAAATTTAAAGGAATCTATAAAACTTGGGGGACCGTGACACGTGTCGACCCCCTAACTTCAAAAAGTAGACATTCTCTTCCTATACTCTTATCAAGTATTGTATATTATCTAATTTCCGAGGTACACCTTGCGTATTAGAGACCCATCGGTGGCATCAAACCCAAAAGTATCATGTTCACTACTAGAAAAACAGGATTTAGCGTCGCCCAAAAGCCTACGCTAATAGACCAAAAGCAGACGCTAACGGTGATTTAGCGTCGGTGTCAGGTCCAGGCTAAAACAGTCGAAGCTAATCATTAGCGTCGGCTAAATACCATTTGACGCTACACCGACGCTATTTATAAAATTGAAACATCTGACGCTAAAAATGTCAGTTGCCACGTCAGTTGGGGGAAAAATAGTTGCTAATCTTTGTTCTAAAAATCAGAACTTCTAATCTTGGTTCTAAAAATCAGAACTTCTAAGCAGAACTTCTAAAACCAGAATGTAGAACTAAAAATCTGAAACCATAAATCTATATCCATTGTTTGAAATTGAAAACAAATAAGAGAAAACGTCAAACCAGAAATTCTAATATTGGGAAAAAAAATGTGAACGGCTACCTTGAGAGTGCGACAACGACACTTACATTGAGAATCGACCACATATGAGAGTTCGACGACGACACTGAATGGCGACGGGTTCGAGAGGGTCACAGGTTCGAGAGGGGGACAATGATGACTCTGAGAGTGACAGTGAAGGTCACAGGTTCGGCGACAATACTTACGACATTGAGAGGAATGAGAATCGGTGTAGGGTTCTAAATTTAGGGTTCAACGATGAGAAATAGTGAGAGAAGAGTTCAAAACTTAGGAGAAGGGTTCAAAACGTAGGAGAATGGTTCAATCTGATTGGATTTTCTAAGGGCACAATCTGATTTTACAAATAATATTAAAAAAATTAAAAATAACCTAGCGTCAGCCACTTCGACACTACATATTAAAATGAAAAATAAAAAATTAAATGAATAAACTAGCGTTTGATTTAATTTACTTAGCGTCGGCCTGGCCGACACTAATTGTCAACAAAATTGGAAAACAACATTTATTACCTTAGCGTCGGCTATACCGACGCTACTTAGCGTCGGAGTCAGGGGCCGACGCTAAAATCGACAACTAAAATGCAATTTTCTAGTAGTGGTTACTAGTCCAAGTTGTTGCTTTGCTAAGCTTCCATCATTGTCGTGATTTGATCCACTATGTTAGAGCCATTGTGGGTTGAATAACAATGACCCTAAATTATTTTGATAGCAAAAATTCTTTTTGTGCTAACAATTTATAGCACTAATAATTTAAATTAAGAGTGTTACTCCCTGGTCACAAACCTCAAAGAACTTACGTTGCATCATTTGATGATTGGAGAAGATAAACATAAAGTGCAAGGGAATGCTATCAAAAATATGTTACGTTATGTCTGACTTTGAGAAATGCGCTCTCAATACGCCTTTTCTTAAATTTGTTAATACAGGTTCACTCTGATAATTCTATGTCTAATAACCTTGGTATAAAAATTGACCGTCTAAACAACACTTTGATAAAGTCAAAATCATGATAAATTCAATACTTTGATAAAGTCAACACTCTAATGAACTTAACTTTCTTATAAAGTCAACATTTGAACATCATATGCTCACCATAAAAGACTTACCATTTGACTGGAGAAACGCATGATATCCTCTAATAGTGTCTTCCTCTAGTCTTTATGCAATTTCTATCAAGATATGCTAAATCAAAAAGATGGATTTGGACAAGTTTTTAATGCCAATTCAAGATCTCTGAAATTTGATATGAACTATTATTTTCATATGTTGAATTTATGCAATCACAACAACATTCAGAAACCCCAAGGAACTCAAAGTCTCTCTATAAAAGGATTCATGATAATCACTAAGAAAGACAAGAAAGTGAAAAGAAAAACAAGAGAAAAACCTATTCTCATCATAGATAAAAACTCTTGTATTAGTTGTAAGTATTGAGAAACATAAAACCCTTTATGAGAGGAATTATTGTAAACACTCTTGTGCGAGAGTTTTCCATAAAATCATCTTAAACACTATTGTAAGTTGGCCCACCAATGGCTACTGCCCTCAACAACTTGACTGTACTAAACTAGAAGGTTGAACAAACTTGAACACGATCAATTTGACTAGAAGGTGTTTAAAAGAAATGTGATATATGATGGAAATTATTGGATTAAATCCTTCAATGTGAAGAGACTTGTGTTTTCTTTGTATCACTTTACTTTTCTGTTTACGTGTTCTACTCTTTAACATTACCAGTTTATAAATTGTTTTTCAAAGTTATTTTTGGATACAAAACATAATTCCAAAACCTCTATTTCTTGTGTTTTTCCCTCTACAATTGGTATCAGGTCATGACCTCAAGACTGAACACATAATTGTATATATGTAAAGATCTTATTTTTTAATTATGAATAACTTTGATTATGAAGTTGTTGGAACCAAATTGATTTTCATTTTGTGGTTTTGATGTTAACGAAGGTATTTTATGAGAAAAAATTTCTTAGGCTAACGGCTTTATTAACTATGCAGCAATCAGAATAAGAAAACTAGATGAAGTTACCAAAGTAAGTAATCAGAGGATGGGATAAGAGAAACACAAGCATACACGTATGCCTCTGAACATATGCCTCTCAAAGCAATGTGCCTCTAAAGGTGTAAGACTCTTAATTTTAAATTCAAATTTATGTATTATGGGAAATTTTGTACTGAATTTTTTAGGCTTTTTAGCCAACTTTATGGCATTTTGTGAGTTAAATGCAAAAAAAATATCTTTTTGGAGACGCGATTAAAATTATTTGTCGATGAATAATTTTATTTAATTACGGTGAATCTATTGTCGAAGAAATTTTTTTTTAAGATGCAGCATTTTTCAGAAAAATTCATCTACCGATTGAATTGCGGCGAGAGTAAATATTTTTATTTGAAAAAAAAGTAATTTGTGATGTGATAGGAGATGTGATTTACGTGGGTTTATGGAAAATGAATTTGGTGGGTTATGTGTAAAAATGTGGAGTTTCGAAAATGGGTGATTCATGAGTAAATTTGGTGTAAAATCGTGGAGATTGAATTTGATGTGTCTGAGTATGCTTTGTGGGGAATTTGAAAAACCATTAGTGTTAAATGAGTATTAAAAAGAGGAATCTTTTAATAGCTGCATTTACTTAATGAATGTGGTGAAAATAGTATGAGTATGCTCATGCATTTCATAGTACATGGTGACCGCGATGGGGCCATGGTGATAGTGGTGACCGTGATAGGCTACGGGATGATGCCATGTGAATTGTTGGTTCATCTTATCCTTGCGGGGATTGTCGTGTCGTGCTGATCTGTGAGAGATTGCACTCTAGATTGTGTTGATCTGTGAGTGATTGCATTGTAGAAAATTGTGCTAGTCTGTGAGCGACTGCACTCTTGTATGTCGTGCTGGTCTGTGAGAGACTGCACACTAGTAAATCGTGCTGATCCGTGAGAGATTGCACTTATGTAATTAGTACTGGTCGGTGAGAGGCTGTACAATTATGATTTACACCCCTCGAGGAGGGTTTTGGTTTGGAATTCTGGAATCATGCATTTTGACATATACGCATTGCATTAGGGTGCTTGGCACGCGAGTCATGTTTGTTATACTATGATGATTGTATATACATTTTCGATTGTTGTTTTGATTTGCCGTAATTGCTTAGAGGTGTGAAGTTGGATTGATGAATTTTTGATGTACTTATGTGTTCATAATTGATGTTATGAATATTCAATGTGTAATTGAGGTGTGAATTTGTGGAGATTAATTTGGTGTTAATTATATGTTCATAATTGATAATATTAATGTTTGAAGTGTTGATTGAATCAGAGTCATTTTAGAACTGAAAATTTGCATTTTCTCAGTTGTATTCGGCTACAACAGTGCAGTTTGTTAAAACTTCGTTTTTCAACACCGTTTATGCCTTTTTGGACATATGAAAACCCTTTCGAGGAGTATGCTAAGACGAAAGGTTCTTTTGAGCATTTGAAATTATAAGAATTTTGCTAAGTGATATTTGTTAATCTCGATTGGTGACCCTTTACAATTATTGTGGACATTTGAGCTTTGCCCTCAGATGAGAACTAGGATCGTCCTACCTGTAGGTACCCTGGAGATGGTCACGTAGTTAGACATACTTGACCAAAGCTGTGTCAGGAGGATCTTGCGGGGCGCGTGCAGATCACCAGGGTAGTGTAGTTTTGTAGCATGATCAGATTAGGTGGTTGTATAAGGACTAGATGTCTTTTTCTTGGGATTGTATTTATTTCATTTTGGAAGATTGTATCTATGCTTAAACTGTCTGATGACTTTTCTTTTAATGGGTCCATGTTTCACATTTTGATGTGACATGGGGAAAGTAGAGATTCTTGGGGCAGTGCTTTTATGCAGGTGTCTGTCGAGAATACTCCAAGGGTATGAGCTATGTCTGATAGCTCTCATAGCCCCGTTGTATTTTTCTATTTAAATACTTTGGATTTTGTTTCAAAAACTATTTCCACTGTTTGTAAATATTGTTGACTTTTGTCGTTGTGTTACGACTTAAATATTTCATCCAAAAGTATTTCTTTCTTTATTTCTTTGTTTAAAAAAAAAAATACACTCGCGCTGTTAAAAATCGGGGTGCTACAAAAGGTTACGAAGACTTCCTCTAATATTTGGGGTATGTAGACTGTGTTTAATAACTAGGTCTAAAGAATGCCTAAGACTACATGAAGAATGAGTTTGAAGCATGCCTTTGAAGCTCTTATGTGCCTTTGATGTGCATAAACTCATCATGCATGTGAAGAGTCCATATCAAACTATCATTAATTTTGAAGAGATTGTTCAAGTCATACATTCGAAGCTCATATTCCACTGATCAAGAAATTGCAACACACTCCAAATGTTGCCTATGATACATAGCCTCTAATGTTGCACTAACTTTGATGATTCGATAATGTGATTCAACCAAAGCCACTAATTATAAGTCATTCAATTCTGCTTTTGGATATTATTATCCAAGAAACGTAGTGTCTAACTTCAACAAGAAAGTCAATGGCTCTGATGGAAAGTCAACAACTCTAATTGAAAGAATTAACTCTTAAGAAAAACTTAGTTGAATCAATTTTTTTGAAGATCCAAGAACAAACATCAATCCATTATTGCTCCAATCAATCAAGAGTATGAAGGAATATTCACATGAATAAGTTTTTGAACACAATATGAAATTAAATATTAGTCAGAATTATAATTGAAGGAAATAATTAACCAAGGAGAAAAAAAGATATGGTCAAAATATTGTTCACAAGAAGATATCACCAAAATTTTTTTCACAAGAAGATATGGTCAAAATATTATTCACAAGAATATATGACCAAAATATTGTTCATAAGAAGATACACTCATAATTTGTTTACAAGAAAAAACACTCATAATTTGTTCACAAGAAGATACACTTTCGTTCAAAATAAAGGTATGATCCAATTGCAGATGAACCCTAATCTATTGTATAAATAGATACTCAAGGTTGTAGATGAACTCATAAACTCAGAAATCCATACAATTCAGAAGATAAAATATTTAAGAGCTCAAATTTCCTAAGTATTCAAAGCTCAAAGGTTTAAGTTCTAGAGAAACCCTTGCTCAAATAAATATTTTATAAGTTATTTAGTGTGAAAATTAATTGTAAAAATCTTGTTAGTAGAAGCAAAACACAATCAATTCCAAACTTGTGTAACCCAGCCTAATAGTGGTTTTAGTGTTCCACAAACAATATGTGGTTTCTAGGTTTTGTGGAGAAGACTTGACTTGTAGGGTCAACGTGTTTGTTTACCTCAAAAAAATTTTAGGTGTCAGGTTGTTTTGAGAAGGCTGACTTGTAGGGTCACGTGCTATGTAATTCAAGAATTTATTAGTGGATAAATCCTTCTTAGTGAGAGGACTGGATATAGCTACCAAGTTTGTGATGAACCAAGATGAATCCGCTTGTGCCACTTTACTTATTCACTATTTACTTTACTGTCGCCTCTAGTTTCTTTAAGTCTAATTGCTACTACTTATATTCTAAGAAAATCACCAAACCTGAAACAATTCTTGAATAAAAAATTAAAAAAAGAAACTAACTTAGACAAACACAATTCAACTTCCCTTATCGTGTTTGTACCTTCAGAAGTTGCTTGTGGAAATGTTAACCTGCTTTCCTTATTTGACGAGAGAGATTTGAATACTGGAAGGATCGCCTGAAAAGTTTCTACATCTCACATGATTCTAAACATAGGAAATAGCCGAAGACGACTATGAAGTTCCTAAAGATGTTCATGGTGTTGAAATATCCATAAATGATTTCAATGCTGAATAAAGGAAACATTATAAGATCCATCATAAAGTCATAACTTTTATGATACGTGCTATCACTTTCAAAGAATTTAAAAAATGCAGCAATAGAAAAACAACAAAAAGCATTTTCGATTCCCTGGTCCTCAACTATGAAGGAAATAAACAAGTGCATGAAGCTATGCAAATCTTTTTGTTGGGAAGTACAAACCTTTTTAGATGAAAAAGGATAATAATATTGAGAATTTTTTTTCTAGATTCCAAATTCTAGAATCTGGATTAAAGGTTATCCAAAAGAGTTACACTATATTTGATAATGTAAAGAAGATCCTCAAATGTCTACCTAACAAGTGGAGATCAAAAGCAACAACAATTCAAGAGGACAAAGACCTTAACAATTTGCCTATAGAAGAGTTTACGAGTTCACGAGTTCACTTAGATCCCATGAGATTGAACTAGTTGAAGATGTACCAAAAGGTAAATCAAAATCTTTTTCCCTCAAATCCAAAGGAAACAAAGAAAATTCCAAGGCAATGCAAGCTAAGGAGGACTCATAGGAAAGTGAATAAGAAGATCAGAGTGAATCCTCTGATGATGAGAAGATATCATACATATAAAAGAAAATTCAATATTTGTGGAACAATAGAAGGACATTCTTCTCCAAAAAGGATTTAAGATGATCAATCAATAGAAGAGAAAGAAAATAAAAATCGATGAGAAGAAAATCTTCTACCATGAATGCAAAAAACCAAGACATTTCAAATTAGAGTGTCCTAAGATGGAGAACGAAAACTCTTAAAGAAAAGACTTCAATATGTAGAAAAAGAGTTTAATGGCTACTTGGGATGACTTCGATGAATCCTCTGATGAAGATGAAGAACATGCAAACATGGCCCTGATGGCAAATGTTTGTTCTAACTCTAATTATGACAATGAATCTGTTGATGAGGAAATTGAGTTATTGTCTAATGTATCTCTGAATGAACTTATAAACATCATAAATGAGTTTTTGAAGAAAATTGTCAATGTCTCCTCAAAGCTAAAAAATCTAATAAAAGCTTATTCCATGTTAACAAAAAACTATAACTCTTTTGAAAAAGATTTTGAAAACATAAAAAGGGAAATTCTAACTCTAAAGGATAATGTCTCAAAAAACTCAGATATAAGTGTTTGTAATTCTATTAAGTATGCAAAGGCCTTTCAATATTTTCTAGCGAATGACATAGATAGAAGCAACCATGCTTATAAGATCCATGATAGCAAAATAAACATAAAAGGTATTGACTCTGAAGAATTAGAAGAAACTCCAAAATTTAACTTACTTGAAACTATTGGCTTCTGTTGCTTAAAGAAAGGCCATGATAAGAGAACAAGCCTTATGTTGAAAATAGGGAAAGACAAGACACATTTTAGAACTAACAAACTACGACCCTATCAAATGTGGGTAGGGTAGCTAAGAACAACTAAATCTATCTTGTAGTTATCCTTAGCAAAAAAGTTGAAACACCAGTCATGATATTTGGATAGTGGATGCTCACGACATATGATAGGATAAAAGTCTATGTTCTAAAACATGGGTCTCAAGAAATGAGGATTTGGAAGAAATTAGAAGGGTAAGATCATAGAGTATGGCACAATACGTAATGGCTATATTCCTTCTATTAAAAATGTTCTACTTGTAAAACGACTAATGCATAACCTATTGAACATGCCAACTTGAGATTAATCTCAAAGTTGAAAAAACTATATCTAATTAGAGGTTTGCAAAATCTAAGATTTGAATCAGAATTTCTTTGTGAGACATGTGTGAAAGGGAAACAAAATAAATCATCATTTTCTTTAAAGAATATTGTTTCCACTTATAGACCACTCCAACTTTTACATCTTGATTTATTTGGTCTAGTAAGAACTATCTCTGTTAGTGGTAAAAAGTATGGACTCGTTATTCTTTATGACTGCTCCCGGTAGACATGGGTAATGTCCTTAAACACAAGGACGATTCACATAAAATTTTCACTACCCTCTACAAATAATTGCAAAATGAAAGGTTTATGTATTGCAACTATTCTTAGTGATCAAGGTAGTAAATTTGAAAATAAACCTTTTTGAAAACTTCAGTGAAGAGAATGAGATTCTACACAAATTTTCTTCTCCTCGAACACCACAACAAAATGGTGTTGTAGAAAGGAAAATAAATTTCTCCAAGAAATGGCACGCACCATGATTTATGAAATGAATGTTGCCAAAATCTTTTGGGTAGAAGAAGTGAACATTGCATGTTATATTCAAAATATAATCTATATAAAACCTATTCTTAATAAAACACCTTATGAACTTTGGAAAGGAATAAAATCCTAACATTTCTAATTTTCATCAATTTGGTTGCATATGTTATATTTTGAACATCAAAGAGAATTGTGGCAAGTTTGATTCACGACCTCAAAAGTGAAACTTTTTATGATACTCTAAAAGCTCTAAATCTTATAGAGTATAAAATTAAGAGACATTGATTTTTGAAGAATCAACCCATTCTAGATTCGATGACAAAAATTCTGACCATAAAATGTCAAAGCTCGATGAAGATTTTACAAATTTAGTGATCATAGAAAAATCAGAGGAAACACCAAAGTTTCTCTACAAATAACTTGAAGATGTACTTGACAATACAAGGACAAGTAATGATGAACCGTCCACAAGACAAAGTCATTAGAAACCTAAACAACAATGGAAATATAAATAATCACATCCAAACTATTTGATCATTGAAAACTTAAGTGATCCTATGAAGACCATATTTTATGGATGAATTGTGGCCATGCATGAAGAACTAAATCCATTTAAGAGAAATGATATATGAAATCTTGTACTTAAGTCCAAAGAAAATAAGTCGATCGAAACCAAGTAAGTATTCATAAACAAGTTAAATGAGAAACGTGAAGTAGTTAGAAATAAATCTAGACTTGAAGCTCAAGGTTATCCCCGAAAGGAGGTGGTGGTCTCTCTAGACCAACCGTTGACGGTTCGAACTCTATAAAACCCAAGCATAAGAATGAATGCATGAGCATACCTTGATTCTATACTCAACAATTAGTAAGTAAATACAATTATTAAAAAAACTCTACTTTTAATACTTATAAAAACACTAATAATCATCTAAAATATTTTCACAAAGCCTACTCATGACAGTTTTCATTAAAATATTTACAATACACCGTAAACATGCATCTTACCATTTATGAACACACAATCACATTAATTATACAAATACAAAAATCATAACTACTTATCAACAACATGCTTAATATACATACGAAATAGTCATGTATAAACAATTTAACATCAACAACAGCCGCAATAGTAATGATCAAAATTTATTCCCATTGCATGTGTAAACCATGTGCTTAATTTAAGCACATGGTTTACACACTTCAAGCTTACACATACACTTATGTTCAAACATCTACATATACTCTACATGTGAGAAACTAGAAAATTGAAAGGATTCCTTACCTTGAAAACTTTCCGTCATAGCAAACACGTCTACTCCTCTCAAATTTCCCGCACCTTAGGAATTAGATTTTTAACACATCCTAACTTAGACTAAGTTTGGATACGCTGTCCAAAAAGTCTCTCAGTTTTGCTTCTTGCTAACTAAATATTTCTCAACCGAAGTTAAATGAAAGCAGATAACCTCTTTAGAAATTGGACCAAATCTCCTTCAATTTTGAACTCGAATCGAAAGATGACATTCCCCTAACATCATGAAAACTTTACTAAAATCCAACTTATTTATTTTTAAATAGTCAACATAATCATGTGTTTTCCACATCAAACTCACTTTATTTTTAAACTTTTTTTAGAAAAATGGTCAATATCTACTTGTTTTTTTTTTTTCTCTCAAAATCATCTTTCAACACATATACAAAATATCTTGGAGTTAAAAATTCATCTAAAGACATCTATATTATACTCTTGCCTAGCAGGCAATTACCGACATGAAAAATCAATTCAAATGGTTCTAGACCACACAAAAATTAGAGAGAAAGGTGGGTCCTTTTGGTCCACGCAAAACATACTACGTAGTAATAAAATATCTAAATGTTTTTCACAGTTTTACTTTATGCCACATCACTAGCCTTTCCCCCCAAAATATTTATCTCGCAAAATATAACATCATAAAATGAAAAACTAAAAATAATTAAAATTTCAAAATTTAAAGTAGTGTATTTATATATTATTATTATTATTATTATTATTATTATTATTAAAAACATATATAGGTACAGTTTCAAAACAAACTATCCGAAGATAGTTTCAAATTATTTTAAAGAACAAAGATAATAACAATTATAGTGATCAGTTATATATTGGCATTCCTATTAAAAACTTAATCCGATTAGCTGAACTTACGTAGTCTCGAAAAAAATAGTCACCCACACATAAAAACAACAAAACCAGAAAATTATACTTTTGGACACTGATAAGTAAATTAATCAAACAAGTACTGATTAATTTTAATTTAGATTTCAATCAACAAGTGAGTATTCACTTGAATTTGATATTTTAAATATTATAAAAATATATTTTGTCAAAAATTTAATTCTTGAAATCGGAATTTTATGAAACAATCTTAGATACTTAAATTGATTTATTGTTTGAATATGTGTTCTTTGAATAATTATTTTATAATGTGTTTTTGAATGATTGTTGCTATTTTAAATTTGAATTAAATATGATAATTTTAGTACAATTTTGTGAAGATGATTTTTAAGATTGATTTTTTTTAATTGTATATATTTGAGATGAACTTATGCTCTACATGAATGAGTCTTGTACTCCATAATTATTTATTTTGGATGAGCTATGTGCTCTATAAGAATGACTCTTGTACTCCACATGAGATAGTTTTGAACTTCACACGAATAAATCTTTTGTTCCACATTAGATGAACTGGTGCTCCACATGATAAGATAATACTCACTTTACAGAAGTAGTACATATCTTCATATAACAATGAGACACTGTTGAATTGATTTATTTATTTTTTATAGAATAAATGTGTATTTGATTTATCTTATTATTATACATGTAAATTATTGTTGATTTCAAGAGGATGATTTTATATTAATTATTTGAAAGTAATTGTTAATTTAGAAAAAATATATATATTAATTATATGTTTAAAGAATATTTTTTGAAGAACACATGTGTTTAAAATACTGCGATAATTGATAAAATACATGTTTTAAAATTGTTTGCACTATTCATTGAGATTTCATATCTCATTAAAGTGTTTTGAGATATTGAAATTATAAAGGTCACGAGCTTAGAGGTCCTACACTTTTTGAAGAATTATTTAATTAGTGTACATTATTAATCAGAAATAAGCAGAGACATAGTTTTTATATTGGAATTAGTTATTAAATGTTAAATTTTGATTGTGTTGATTATAAACGAATTTTCAATTGTAAAGACCTACTTAAGGATTTTACATATTATTTATTTCAGACAATTAAATTATATATTATTAATACTTTATTGTCTTATATAAAAATAAAATATTTTTGCTAGTTTTAGAAATTATCAAACGTAATTAGGTGTTACAACGCAACAGCTCACATATATATTTTATCAAAATTAATTTCCATAAAAACATTCGCCGATAATAAAAAATTACCATCTATTCTAATTACTGACAATATATAAAACCTCCATTTAAATTTTTGTGGGATTTAAGGTCGGTTGAAAATTTAAACAGCAGATATATTTTATCCGATTCATCAATATTGTTAAAGGTTCAACCGAATATTGATCAATAATAAACAACTCCAACTAACTGAATTTTCTTACCTTAAAATTAACTTAGTTCAGTAGTGCCGACAAAGAATAGCCAATAACTTTCACTTTTTCATTTTCTTCTAACTCCTCTTATATCCCATAAAAGTGCAATCTTTTTTCCTGATACTTTGAACACCAACACCGATAATGGAGATAATTTTTCTTTTGGATTAAACCATACCAATAGATACACAAGGCCAAACCCCAACTTTCTTATCTTGAGAATTAGGTTGGTTTCAAGAACTATAACTCTTACTTGTTTGGATAATAACAATATTACTTTGTTTTTAGTGTGCAATTTTCAAAATAGGTAATCATGTATGAATTCATGTTTCATCCTCTTATGTTTGATCTAAAGTAAATGAAAACCAATACTACGTTTTTGTTTTCCATAATCTAACGATGGAGAACATGCTCTAAAACGCACCTCTCGCGATTCTACAAGTGATTGTCTTCCTCTGATAATGACAACAAGCATATGATCTATCTGCCTCTGATAATCACAACAAACATCTAATCTTTGTGTCTCTTATTATCACAACAAACATTTGATTGTCTAACTCTGATAATAGTCACCACTCTATTAAGTAAACACTATAAAAAGTCAACGCTCTGAGGAAGACAAACCTTTTGTGCATCCTCTACTAAACAACCTGAGCATCTATGCGACATATTCTAATAAAAAATATTGTCTACTTCTTTTATCAACATATCAAGATTCACATATTCCATTTCAAGGATATATTAAACAAGGTTTCATGGTAAATCATCTCAGAATATTTGATACGAAACTTCATGATACATACTAATTTCTTGCAATTAGGAAAGCAAAAGCACAAACAACTCTCATTGAAAAGCACAAGCAACAAGGTACCACAAATATCTATAATATCTATAAAGAAACCCTAAAAATATCTATAAAAGAACGGGCAACTCTCATTGAAAAGCACAAGCAACAAGGTACCACAATAAGCACTATATAATCGTCTTTGCACTCTTTCTCTTTATTTTGTCTTGTTTAAGTGTTGAGAAATAAAACATTGTAAATTGTAAAACCCTTAGTTTTAAATTCTAATTTATGTATTTTAGTATATTTTTGGTGTTTAATATTGTGACGTTTAACTCAATTTTACTTTATTTTGGGAATTACGTACCAAAAATATATTTTGTTAGAGTTGGTAATATGTTTAATATATGCGTATATTTATATATATATTTTGAGACCTGTTTAAAAATTATTTTTCGGAGAATAATTTGTTTATGTTATGAAAATTTAAAATCGGACAATTTTGTTAAAAATATCTCTAATTGCTAAAAATTTTATCTGTTAATTGAGTTGCGACGAGAGTAGATATTTTTATCAAAATAGTTTGAGATATGTGTAAGAGTTGTTAGATATTTGTTGATTTGATTTTAATTATAATATATATATATATATATATATATATATATATATATATTTTAAAGTAACCTAATTATATATATTTTGTATATAAGAAAACAAGAGGAAAGGAACAGAGGAAGAAAACCAAAAACTTTTCCCCTGCATCGCCAGCGAATCATCCTTCTCCCTTCACTTTCTTTTGCTTTCTTTCGGTTTCTTTTGCTTCAAGAAAAGAAACCCAAGTCTTGGTGGGTGAGAAAGAAAAGATTTGCCAGCTTCCTTCTTCTTCTCTGATTCGAAAACGAAGGAAACTATGTTAGGGGTTTTCAAAACCGTCAAATACAAATCTCCACTTTTCTTCAACTTCTGAGCTTCATTTCGAGAAGTGACAGAAGAGAAAGTTACTCATTGCCACGCTGCGGTGCTAGTGAGCTAGTTTTCGAAGCAACATCACAAACTTAAATTTTACCAGAATTAATCTAGGTGTCGTAATCGCTGTTAAAGCTACCGTTAAGGTAAGGTCTCGTTCCAAATTTTTAGCTTGTATATAAGACGATATATGTGTATTTTTGGAGTTGGAATTTGGTGAATTTTATGTGTGATTTGGTGGAAAAGGAATTTAATTCATTTAGCTATGTTTTGAGGAAATTAAATTTGATATGTTTGAGGTGTGGTTTGTGAAAATTAATTTGGCTTGATTTATGTTTGAAAATATGGAAATTTATGGGTGATCGATTATTGAACTTGGTGTGGATTTTGTGGAATTTTAATTGATCGAATTTAATGTGAATTGTGGATTAAATTTGATGTGTGGTGATGGAAAAAGTATGCTTGAGTATGATCTGTGTTGTATTTAAAAAATCATTAGTGTTAAACGAGTATTAAAAATTGGGAATATTTTAATAACTGCATTTACTTAATGGTTGTGGTGAAAAGAGTCAGAGTATACTCATGCATTTCATAGTACATGGTGACTGGATGGGCCATGGATATAATGGTGACCGGATGGGCCACGAGATAATGCAATGTAATTTGTTGGTTCATCTTATCCTTAAGGGGATTATCGCGGCTTGCAGATCTGTGAGAGGTTGCACTCTAGAACGTGTTGATCTGTGAGGTATTGCACTCTAGAAAATAGTGTAAGGCTTGTGATAGACGACACTTTAGTAAATCGTGCGGGCCTGTGATGGGTGGCACGTTGATAATTAGTATATATAAGGCCTTTGATAGGCGGTACAACTATGATTTACGCCCCTTCGAAGAGGGTTTTGATTGGGATTCTGGAATTCATGCATTTTGGCATATACACATTGTATTAGGGTGCTTGGCACGCAAGTCATGTTTGATATACTGTGATGATTGTATATGTATACTCAGTTGTTGTTGCGATTCTGCGTAATTGGCAAGTGTGATTGTTTGGATTTGTGTGTAAGTGTTGATTGATTACGGAACCATTTCAAAACTGAATTCTGCATTTTTCTGCAGTTGTATTCGAATACAAGGATGTTGTAGTCGTATACAGTTGTGCTTATTTTGCTCTTGACTTATGAAGGAACACTGTATTCGATTACAAGTATGTTGTAGTTGAATACAGTTGTCCTAATTTTGCTACTGACTTATGAATTAGCATTGTATTCGAATACAAGGATACTGTATTCAAATACGACAGTGCAATTTTGTTAAAAACATCATTTTTCAACTTTGATTATGCATGTTTGGCATATGAAAACCCTTTCAAAGAGTATGCTAAGTTGAAAGGTTATTTTATGCATTTAAAATTTAAATGCTATTTGATATTTGTTAATTTCGGTTGGTGATCTTTACAATTATTGTGGAAATCTGGGATTTACCCTCAGATGAGAACCAGGATCATCCTACTGGTTAGTACCTTGGAGATGGGAAGGTAGTTAGTCATACCTGACCGATGCTGTGTCAGAAGGATCATTGTGGGGCACGTGGAGATCACTCGGGTTATATAGTTTTTTGTAGCATGATCAGATTAGATGGTTGTATAGGGATTAACTGTCTTTCTTTTGTGGATGTATTTATTTCAATTTGGAAGATTGTACATATACCTCATATTGTCATCTTGAGTTTTATTTTCATGGGTCCTTGTACCACTTTCGATGCGACGTTGGGAAGTTTAAATTCTTGAGGCAGTGCTTTTGTACAAATGTCTGCCGAGAATATCCCAAGGGTATGAACTATGTCTGATAGGTCTCATAGCCCCGATGTATTTTTGTTGTTTAAATACTTTGGGTTTGTGTTTCAAAAACTACTTTCGTTGGTTGTAAATTTTTTTTGACTTTTGTCGTTATGTTGCAACTTAAATATTTTATACAAAAGTATTTCTTTCTTAATTTTTGAACTTTGATTTTTGTTTGGAAAAAAAAATGGGTTGTTACAATTGTGGTATCAGAGCTTTGGTTTTGATTTCTTTGGGATGTGGAGCTTTCGGTTATAGATTGCAGGTCAACCTGTAGGTTGGGAGTTTTTATCTAATCATGCATCCGGGTAATTTGTTTGAGTTGTCAAGTCAGGGGTAGTTATTATGTGTTGATGTAGTCGGAAGTTAGTTTTGGAATGATTTGAAGTGGTGTTAAGACTCTTCTTGATGATGGTTTTATAGGAAACGATGCCACCAAGAAGGAATGATGCTCCAAGAGTCAACGTTAATAGGGATGATCGAATAGTGGAAGCTATGAATAACATAGTTGCTTCTATTGCTGCAGAGACTGCTGCCAAGACTATGCAGGATCTAGAAAAAAGGGGAAAAAAGATATGTGCTACTGAGTCAAGAGGATTGGAAGATTTTCGCCGTTACAATCCTCTTAAGTTTAAGGATAACGACAATTCAGAGAAAGTGGATCAGTGGATCCAAGAAGTGGAAATGATCTTTGAGATGATTAACTATCAGGAAATAGTGAAGGTCAACTATGCCACTTATCTTCTATGAGGGGATGTTGAGTATTGGTGGAGGAGTACAAGGTTGTTGATGGGACCAGCTCACGAAGAGGTGAACTGGGAATCATTCCAAGATGGACTTAAGTATGAGATCCAAGACTCTGTCTTACCCTTGAGAATTCAATGTTTCCATGTTCTTGTGGAAAAATATAGAGAAGTTGAGGATATGAAAAATAAGAGGGCTAGCCGAGGAGGGAATTTTAATTCATGAATGCCTAGTCGAGTGAATTATTAGAACAACAAGGGAAAACAAGTTTTTAAACCTTATAATCTACCACAAAATAACAACGGGGGGCAGAATTGCATGGGGAACTCGAATTTCTAAAGGCAATTGGGACAAGGAATTCGATGTTTCCGATGTAAGGAAGAGGGACATTATGCTAATGTTTGTACCTCTAACGGACATACTTGCTACAACTGCCAGAAGCCAAGGCACATTGCAAGGGATTGCATGACTCTAAAGGTAGAACCAGTTGCGAATATGACTAGGGCTACTCGTCGTACTGCTAGAGGACGCGTTTATTGCGTGAGTGCTGAAGCTGGAAATCCATCTAGCAATCTGATTCAACGTGACTGTGAGATTGCAGGTAATACTCTAATTACACTTTTTGATTCGGGGGCAATCCATTCCTTCAGTTCTATGGATTGTGTGAACCGTTTGAAGTTATATGTGTCGTCTATACCTTTTGATTTGGTTGTTTCCACACCTGCTAAGACTTTGACAGTAAATTCTGCATGTTTACATTGTCAAATAACTATCCAGAATAGGGATTTCTTGATTAATTTGATTTGTATACCTCTATAATCATTCGAGGTTATTCTCGGTATTGATTAGATGTCGTATCATTATGTGATCCTGGATTATGCTCGCAAACTGGTTCTTTTCCCTGAACCAGGAGTTGTTAAGTATCTATCTGCTAGCAAACTCGGCGTGTCACTAAGGGAAGGAACTCATGAGTTTTTGTCTTTGGCTAATGTGGAGGCAAAGTTAAATGTGAACATAGAGGATGTGATGCTTGTCAATGAGTACCCAAACGTATTTCCAACATAAATTCCAGGATTGCCACCGGTAAGAGAAGTGGAATTTTTTTTATTGATTTGCACCCAGGAACCGAACCACTTTCAATTATGCCGTATCGAATGTCGCCATTGGAATTAAATGAGCTCAAAGGCCAAATTGAGGATTTATTGGAGAAGAAATTTATTAGGCCAAGTGTATCACCATGGGGAGCTCTGGTGTTGCTAGTTACGAAGAAGGATGGAAGCTCGCGCTGATGTGTGGATTATAGACAACTTAATAAGGCGACTATTAAGAATCGTTATCCTTTGCCACACATTGGTAATCTGATGGATCAGTTGAGAGGAGCCGCGATATTTTGGAAGATTGACTTGAAGTCGGGTTACCATTAGATTCGGGTAAGGGAAGGAGATATTCAGAAAACTGCTTTTAGAACCCGTTATGGACATTATAAATATCTTGTTATGTCGTTTGGAGTTACCATTGCACCAACAATTTTTATGAACTACATGAACAAAATCTTTAGTCCATTCCTAGATAAATTTGTCGTGGTGTTCATTGATGATATATTAATTTATTAAAGGACTGAGGAAGAAAATGGGGAACATTTGCACCAAGTTCTTGAAATTTTACGTGAGAAACAATTGTATGCCAATTTGTTGAAGTGTGAGTTTTGGCTTAAAGAAGTGAATTTCTTAGGACATGTGATAACCAAGGAAGGAATCGTTGTGGATCTGGTAAAGATTGAGACAGTTCTTGCTTGGAAACAGCCTCAGACTGTCACCGACATACGGAGTTTCGTAGGACTAGCAGGGTACTACAGGAGGTTTACTGAATGTTTTTCTAAGATTGTAGCTCCATTGACACAACTTACTAGAAAGAATCAACTGTTCGCATTGACGGAGAAGTGTGATGAAAATTATAAGTTACTAAAGAGAAAGTTGACAACCTGAATAGTAATGGTATTACCGCAATTAGAAGAACCATATGAAGTTTACTGTGATGCGTCTCACCAACGTTTGAGATGTGTTCTGATGCAACACAACAAAATTGTAGCTTACGTCTCAAGGCAATTGAAGATTCATGAAAGAAACTATCCTACTCATGACTTGGAGCTTGCTGCTGTAGTTTTTGCATTGAAGATCTGGAGGCACTATTTATATGGATGCACGTTCACATTGTTCAGTAACCACAAAAGTTTGAAATATTTGTTTGATCAGAAGGAATTAAACACGTGTTAGAGAAGATGGATGGAGACTCTCAAGGATTTTGATTTCACACTGCAGTACCACCCTGGGAAGGCCAATGTAGTGGCTGATGCGTTGAGTAGGAGAAGTGTATCAGTGTCTTCAACAATGATGGCTAGACAATAAGAGTTGTGGGAAGTTTTTAGAGACTTACACTTGAAGTTAGAGTTTGCGCCAAGAATTTTGAAATTCGGAATGATTAAGATTTTGAGTGGACTACTTGAAGACATTGTGAATTCTCAAGTTAATGTCTTAATTCAAGAGAAAAGGAACCTAATAGTGCAAGGGAAGAAAACTGAGTTTAAGATCGGACTAGATAATATATTGAGATGTAATGGTAGAATTTGTGTACCAGAAATTACAGATACGAGGAAAACAATTTTAGAAGAGGCTCATAAGAGTAAATTGAGTATTCATCCTGGAGCAACAAAGATGTATCAAGATTTGAGGTAGAATTATTGGTGGCCAGGAATGAAGAGACATGTAGCGGAGTATGTATCAACTTGTTTAACTTGTCAAAAAACGAAAGTGGAACATCAGCGACCTGCTGGAATGTTGAGACCTTTAGATATACTTGAATGGAAGTGGGACAACATTTCCATAGATTTTATAACTGGATTACCGAAAACAAGGAGAAAGAATGATTCTATTTGGGTGATAGTGGATTCATTAACTAAATTCGCACACTTTTTACTAGTAAAGACCATCTATAAGATAAATAAGCTAATTGAGATCTACATTGCTGAGATTGTGAGATTACACAAAGTACCGTCCATTATCGTATTAGACCGTGACCCAAAGTTCACATCACACTTTTGGGGAGTGTTGCATCAAGCGTTGGGAACAAAATTAAGATTGAGTTCAGCTTACCATCCACAAACGGCAGACAGACTGAGAGGACAAATCAGTCCTTGGAAGATTTATTGAGAGCATGTGTATTAGATGGTTGAGGAAGTTGGGATGATGTACTTCCATTGGTTAAGTTTACCTACAACAATAGTTTCCACCCAATTATTGGAATGGCACCATATGAGGCTTTATATGGGCGCAAGTGTCAAACGCCTTTGTGTTGGTATAAGGACGGTAAAAGTATGATTGTAGGATCGGAGATGGTACAATAGACTACAGATAAGGTCAAGAAGATAAAAGAGAAAATGAAGATTTCACAAAATCGTCAAAAGAGTTATGCGGACCAGCGTCGCCGACTTCTAGAATTCAAACAGGGTGACCATGTATTTCTAAGAGTCACGCCTACGATTGGAGTTGGTAGAGCCTTGAATTCGAAGAAATTGACTCCAAAATTCATTGGACCATATCAGATTTCTGCATGAATTGGACCTGTTGCTTATCGGATTGCATTGCATCCGATACTATCCAATATTCACGACGTTTTTCATGTGTCGCAATTGAGAAAATACCTAGCAGATCCATCTCATGTGATCGAACCAGACACAATTCAACTGAAGGACAACTTGTCATTTGAAGTATTACCTGTAAGAATTGATGACAGGAATATTAAGCAATTAAGGAACAAGGATGTTTCGTTCGTCAAAGTGATATGGAACCCAACTACAGGAGATGCGACTTGGGAATTGGAGAGCCAGATGAGGGAACAACACCCTGAGTTGTTTATCAACGCGTAGTTTCGGGGACGAAACTAATTTTAGAGGTGTAGCAATGTAAGACCCTTAGATTTAAATTCTAATTTATGTATTTTAGTATATTTTTAGTTTTTAATAGTTGTGACATTTAACTCAATTTTACTTTATTTTGAGAATTAAGTACCAAAAATATATTTTGTTAGAGTTGGTAATATGTTTAATATATATATATATATATATATTGAGACCCGTTTAAAAATTGTTTGTCTGAGAATAATTTGTTTAAGTTACAAAAATTTAATACCAGACAGTTTTGTTAAAAATATCTCTAGTTGCTGAAAATTTTAATTGTCAATTGAGTTGCGACGAGAGTATATAGTTTTATCAAAATAGTTTGAGATGTAAGTGAATTGATGTGTGTAAGAGTTGTTAGATATTTGTTGATTAGAGTTTAATTAATTAATATATATATATATATATATATATATATATATATATTATAAAGTAACCTATATATATATATCTTAAGAAAACAAGAGGAATGGAACAGAGGAAGAAAACCAAAAACGTTTCCTTTGCATCGCGAGAGAATTCTTTCTTCTTTCTCTAATTTCTTTCTTTTGCTTCAAGAAAAGAAAACCAAGTCTTGGTGGGTGAGAAACAGAAGATTTCCCAACTTCCTTCTTCTTCTCTGATTCGAAAACGAAGGAATCTATATTAGGGGTTTCCAAAACCGCCAAACACAAATCTCCGCTTTTCTTCAACTTCTGAGCTTTATTTCGAGAAGTGACATAAGTAAAAGTTGCTCATTGCGACCTTGCAGTGCTAGTGAGCTAGTTTTCGAACCAACGTCACGAACTTAAAATTTACCGGAATTAATCGTGGTGCCGTAATCGCTGTTAAAGCTACCGTTAAGGTAAGGGCTCCTTCCAAATTTTTAGCTTGCTTATAGGACGCTATATGTGTATTTGTGGAGTTGGAATTTGGTGAATTTAATTCATTTAGGTTTGAGGAAATTAAATTTGATGTGTTTGAGGTGTGGTTTATGAAAATTAATTTAGCTTGATTTATGTTTGAAAATATGGAAATTTATGGGTGATTGATGATTGAACTTGGTGTGGATTTTGTGGAATTTGAATTGATCGAATTTAATGTGAATTGTGGATTAAATTTAATGTGTCGTGATGGAAAAACATATGCTTGTGTATGCTCTATGTTATATTTGAAAAATCATTGGTGTTAAACAAGTGTTAAAAATGGGGAATACATTAAAAAATACATTTACTTAATGGTTGTGAAGAAAAGAATCAGAGTATGCTCATGCATTTCATAGTACGCGGTGACCGGATGGGATACGGTGATAGTGGTAACCGGATGGGCCACAAGATGATGCCATGTTATTTATTGGTTCATCTTATCCATAAAGGGATTATCGCGTCGCGCTGATTTGTGAGAGATTGCACTCTAGAACGTGCTGATATGTAAGCAATTGCATTCTAGAAAATAGTGTAAGGTCTGTGATTGGCGATACTTTAGTAAATCGTGCGGGCCTATGATGGGTGGCATGTTGATAATTAGTATAAGGCATGTGGTAGGCACTACAATTATGATGTACGCCCCTTCGAGGCGGGTTTTCATTGGAATTTCGGAATAATGCATTTTGACATATATGCATTTCATTAGGGTACTTGGCACGCGAGTCATGTTTCATATACTGTGATGATCATATATGTATACTCAGTTGTTTTTGTGATTGTGCCGTAATTGGTAAGTGTGATTGTTTGGATTTGTGTGTAAGTGTTAATTGATTGCGAAACAATTTCGAAATAGAATTCTTCATGTTTCTATAGTTGTATTCGAATACAAGGATGTTGTAGTCGTATACAGTTGTGTTGATTTTGCTACTTACTTATGAAGCAACACTATATTCGAATACAAGGATGCTGTATCTGAATACGACAGTGCAGTTTTGTTAAAAACTTCATTTTTCAACTTTAATTATGCATGTTTTGCATATGAAAACCCTTTCAAAGAGTATGCTAAGTTGAAAGATTATTTTGTGCATTTAAAATTTAAATGCCATGTGATATTTGTTAATTTCGGTTGGTGACCTTTACAACTATTGTGGAAATCTGGGCTTTCCCTTAGATGAGAACTAGGATCATCCTACGGTTTAGTACCTTGGAGATGGAAAGGTAGTTAGTCATACCTGACCGATGTTGTGTTAGAAGGATTATTGCGGGGCACGTTGAGATCATCTGGGTTGTATAACTTTTTGTAGTATGATTATATTAGATGGTTATAATGGGATTAATTGTCTTTCTTTTGTGGATGTATTTATTTCAATTTGGAAGACTATACCTATATCTCATATTGTCAGCTTGACTTTTATTTTGATGAGTTTTTGTACCACTTTTGATGCGACGTGGGAAAGTGTAAATTCGTGGGGCAGGACTTTTGTACAGGTGTCTGCCGAGAATACCCCAGGGGTATGAGGTATGTCTGATAGGTCTCATAGCCCCGATGTATTTTTGTTGTTTAAATACTTTGGGTTTTTGTTTCAAAAACTATTTCCGATGCTTGCAAATATTTGTTGACTTTAGTCGTTATGTTACGACTTAAATATTTTATCCATAAGTATTTCTTTCTTAATTTCTGAAATTCGATTTTTGTTTGGAAAAAAAAAACGGGTTGTTACGTAAATACCCTCTTGTGAGAATTATTTAGAAAACCCTTAAACATGTTCTTTTCTAACCTAGCCTTGTTGTGGTTGCATCCCTTAACAGCTTGACTGTACTAAGCTTGAAGATTAATAAGACTTGAACACAATCATTTTGGCTAGTTGGTAGGGGTGGGAATAGGCCGGGTCTGAGCCTGATCTACGGCCTATCATAGGCTTTTTTTTGGCCTGGTCTGGAAGCCTTTTTAAAAGCCTTATTCACATTAAAATATTCAATTGATCTACTCATACCACATGATGCTCTCCACATACCAACATAAATGTACATATTTATATATATTAAACAAAAAATAATTTTTCTATCAAAATTATTTTAAAAAAAATCTAAAACAAACGTCCTTTAAACCCTAAAAAATAATTTTTAGTTTCAAAGAATATATATTTTTTTTCTGAAATAAACGCACCTATTATTACCTCTTAAACAAATATGGAATGACTACAGAGTGATTGACTAATTGAACGACTACCGAATATGGAACGACTACTGAATATGAAACGACTATCAAATATAGAATCGTTACCGAATATATAATGACTACTGAGTGATTCCTTAATTGATAGAATTTTAAATAGAAAATAATATTATTAATTTAATAATAAAAAATAATATTAATATAGGTCGACTTGTCAGGCCTAATAGATTTTTTTCTAAGCTTGAGTATGACCTATTTAAATTAATATGCTTTAAAAATAGCGTGAACCTAATCTTTTTATTAAATAGTCCAGGCCATGCAAGACCATAAGTAGGTCAGGTCATAGGCCCCTGACGCACGGCCTAGCCTATTACCATCCCTACTAGTAGGTGTTCAGTGGAAGTGTAATTCAGTTGGTGAATTAGTAGATTAAATCATTTTGACTAGAATAAATGGGCAGTGTTGCTTTGTTTTTATTTGATCTTTGTTTTCATCGTTTTCTGATAAAACTGTTTTAAAATAAAATACAATTCAAACCGTCTTCTTGTGTTTCTCGTTCTTCAATTGGTATTAGAGCTTGATCTCAACGCTAAGCATTTCCAATAGCCCGTTGATAGTGTTTTCACATAACACTACATTCTTTCTTCTAACATATGAGGTCCAAGTTTGGCCCCCATTCTTACTCAGATAGGCATTGGTGTAAAATTCCTTCACCCGTGCTTCATTTGCACTAGTGGTGGAAGTTTGTGTAGCTTACTAGCGCAGTGCATTGGTCAACGTTTACAAAGATTTTCAAACTGTTGTGTAATGCGTTATATGTTGGAACAATGCACATTTGTGATTCTCCTGCTGTAGAGAATTAGGGATACCCATTCACTAGGAACGTCTCCTCCAAAATAGAGCTTTATTCTTTGACTGCTCATTACGAACGTCTCGTCCAAAATAGGGCTTCATTCTTTGACTGTTCAATTTAATCGATCTTTCTAATCTAGGTTCCCCAAAGTCAACAACTGCATACGCCAAGAATTATTTGATCATGAAAGGACCAGACCACTTCGATTTCAACTTTCTTGGGAATAACAAATATTTAATCATTGCATGGTCAATGAACATATGTTATTTTGGACCCAATGAAGTTAGATCCAAATTTTTCAAAAGAAAATACTATTGCTAGCAATTCTTTTTCTATGGTTGCATAGTCAACATGATTTTAATTCAAGTTATTATTAGCGTAGTAAATTTGATGGAAAAATTTATCAGATCTCTATCGCATCACAACACTAATAGCATAATCACTAGCATATCACACATGAGTGGGGCAAATACGAGTTTCTTTTTCAAATATTAAAATATTCCAAACATTCATTATCAAAAGAAAACTAATATTCTTTTATAAGGAGGCTACAAAGAGGCTTTGAAATCTTTTAGAAGTAAAAAACTCCTCATTCCTTTCACATTTAGGTCGAGGTCATTTTTCTATCACTTCAATTTTTGCTTGATCAACCTCAATGTCACTGAAGAGATTTTGTGACCAATAACTATGCATTATTTAAACCTAAAGTGGCATTTTTTGCAATTTAAAATCAAATTTGTGTCGATACATCTCTTCAAAACAACATTAAGATTGGACTCGCAAACATCGTAATTTGAACCAAAAACAGAAAATCATTCATAAATACCTCGATACAATTCTCCATCATATCGAAGAATATGGAAAACGTGCATCAATGAAAAGTAAGGGGAGCATTACATAAACCGAATGACATCCTTCTATATGCAAACACTTCTAAGGAACAAGTAAAATCCATATTCTCTTGGTCAATTGTTATCTAGGTATATCTTGAGTACCAAAATGCTTGGCCTATTAATCTCTCCAACATCTGGTCCATAAAAGGTAAAGTTAAGTGATCCTTTATGGTTGCTTGATTTAGCCTCCATTAATCTATATACATACGCCACCCAGTGATCGTATGTATGAGTATGGATAAAATAATTGTGTTAATTCCTCATAATCCTCATGCCACCCTTGTTAGGAACCATATGCATCATACTCACTCAAGCACTTTCAGATATAAGATAAATTATCCCATCATCTAATAGTAGTTTCTTCACCTCCTTTTTAACTATTTTGGTTATGGTGGGATTTAACCTCCTTTGAGATTGAACAACCGACATGAACTCCTCCTTTAGGATAATTTTGTCCATACAAAAAGCTGGAGTTATACATTTGAGATTAGAAATGCTCCACCCAATAGCCGGCATATTCTCTTTCAACACCCTCAAAGTATTCTCTTCTTCGAGTTCAGTCAAAGAATTCCTAATAATGGTTGGATTGAAAGTGTCCTCATCAAGAAACACATATTTTAAATCAGGGGTAATTGTTTCAACTCAGGGCCTTCTTCTCTTCAACCACTTTAACACTTTGCTATTTTCTTTACGCGTATCTTGTGCTTCCTCATATGTGTTCAACTATAACACACATTATAACACCCAGTTTTTTATTATATTTTAGTAATATAATAATAACTTATTATTATTATTATCATTATTATTATTATTATTATTATTATTATTATTATTATTATTATTAAAATTATTATTATTATTATTATTATTATTATTATTATTATTATTATGTGTGTTTGATATAATTGATAATTTTTAGCGTTGCCTTAATATTTATCTAAACTATTAATGATAAAAATATTTTTGTTTAGTTTTCCTTAAAACCAAATAAAAATACTAATAATAATAATTAACCTAGTACACTTCTTATTTCCTATTCAGACTTAAACAAAACTTGAGGCATTTAGCTAGCCTATCATATATATATATCTATATATATATTATTATTAACATACTTTTTTTACATATTATATTGAGTTTAAATAAATAATTAAATTAATGTTTAGATAAATAAAAATATCAGCACTTGTTGAATACTAACTCTTCTAGACATTTCTCTATTGTTTTGACTTCAATTTCTCTTTTACATGAACACGTGCAATTGTATTCTCTCTCTATATATATATATATATATATATAATCTGAATTTGTTTAAACATCCAAAGACTTTAGTTATTTTATTTATAATTTAAAATTATTATAATGTTCATTGTATTGTAAATTATAAGATGCATAAATAAGTCAGACCAATTAGTAAAGATAGAAATGACGTGCCTCTTCCAATCTTGAGATAAGATAATATATACTGCATTTATATAAACGTGTCTACAGTTTAAAATTTATATCTTAAAGAATCTAATTCTATTTGTGCAGCCAATAGCTTTGTTACTTTTCTTTCAATACATACCATATATTGTTAGAATATTATAATATCAAAATCATACCCACACTATATTTATTTAGTAATATATAATTATGTTATTTTTTATTTATTTTAAATAACATGTGTGTTTATATTAATATAATCATAAACATGTATAGTATTAAATATATTTTTGAGTTGAATTACAAATAGAAGAAGATTTGTTAATTAATTTATATATTTAATTATATTTAGTCAATAATTTATTGGTATTTGATGATTGTTTGGCTATAATTCTATCGCGAATTATTAGAGACGACGACAAATGAAGAAATGACTCGTTAGCATATCATATTCATTGGACGAAATCGTCAATCGAGGTAAGGGGTGAGATGAGGTTCAATTTTATGAGTATAAAATAACGTGAGATGAACGGGAATACTGAAATTTCCAAATATTCATTCGGGGCTTACTACGCACGGTTGAGCCCTTTTGAGTAATAATAATTAATTAATAATATATGAATGGTAATAATGAGGATTAAAATATAATTTAGAAACCTATAGAATTGATGTGAATTAATTTATATTAAGATTGCGCGTTATTTGATTTTATGAAAGCTTATACTAATTGTTATTGTATGAATGATATGTATTTGAATGTTGTTGTCTACTTGATTGAAATTTTGATATTACTTGAAAGTGCACCTAATTGATTCCTTATTAAGTGATTGATGAGACTGGACTGGATATTGTATCAAATATTGGGAATTTATGTGATTGACTGGTATAGATATATAATGATGAATATTGTGAAGTCAAACTAAAGCTTATTGAGTTATGATGATCGAGTAAGTCTGAGATATGTGTTGTAGATTTTGGAATTATGATTATTTTGTCATCATATAGGGAAGGTCTAATAAACCTATTGATTCAGAGAAGTACAATGCAATGAGCCTGGTCGTGGAGGGCTACAGTCAAACTGTAAGGTAAGACTGATAAACCTTGGGGGTACATCTAGTGGGGAATTCCTAAGTAGATTAGTGGGTTATTCCCTAAGGTCGGGAACTACCGTGCAACACAAGAGTACCCTGACCGTCACGTATATGTGACTCGGGTTAAGTTGAGGGGATCTTGAGTGTTTATCTTGTTTGTGTTGATTTGACTAATTGCGTGTTCTCCTCGTTTATCTTATACTATTACATAATTTCGATACTCATCCTTCGTTGTTTATGTTTGGTGTTTGCGATGGATGCAGACGAGTTGTAAGCTGCAGGTGATGACTAGTACCATCAGAAAGGCAGAAGTCATCCTGTCTTGAAGACTTATTATATGCATTGTGTTCACGTTATTTTGAACGTATTTTATTTTAGGAATTCCTGCTCTGATAGTGACATCGGATTGGGACTACATTTACACTTAATATTAAACTTATGTATGTGTACTTTAAAAGAATTTTGTTGAGTATTTTTATGATTTCGAGTTGTTAAGTTTGATGGAAATTTTGGATTTATGTGACATGTTTATGATTACATGATACTTTTTACCTTAATAAAAAAAAATGTTCGGAAGTTTGTATATTTATTTATTTGAAGAATTTCACTGTTTTAAAAATAAGAAAATTAATTTTGTTTTTGGGGTTTAGGGAGTCACACACTCGTCAACATCTTCATCAAAGCCCTCTTACACTTCAGTTATAACATTAATTATCACTTTCTCAAGTGAATACGGTGAATCATATCAAAAAAATTCCTCAAATGGATCTTCAATAATATTGACTTTAAAACATTTCCCTTCATCATTATGGTGGCACAAAGCTTCAAACACATTAAAGGTCACATTCTGTTCTTGAAATCTCAACATGATTTTACCCTATTCAACATTAATCAAAGCTCTATTGGTGGCTAAAAATGATCTTCCGAGGATGAGTGGCACCTCATTATCTTCATCTATATCAATAATAAAAAAAGTCTACTGGAAACAAGAAGCTATCCACCCTTACCAACACATCCTCCATTATGCCATAAACACACTTGATACACATGTCAACATGTTTTAAGGCCATCCTTGTGGGTTTATATTCTCCACCTTCTAACTTTTCTATCATTGATAAATACATCAAATTTATGTCAAAACATAAATCGCAAAGAGCTTTTCTGATAGTTAGTTTACCAATAGTACATGGGATTGTAAAACTATATGGATTTTTTAACTTTGGAGAAAACTTCTTCTAAATAGTTGTTCTACATTCCTTTGTAAGTGAAATTATTTCTTCTTATTAGAATTTCCACTTTTTGGTCTACAACTCCTTCATTATTTAGCATAAGATTTGCAAGTGCTTGCATCCGAGAGAAAATCTCCATGAAATTTTCAAACTGCTCGTCACTCTCTTTATTCTTCTTCACTTGAGGGTACAATAACTTCACGTAGAGGGAATGATTTTATGCTTATCCCCCTCTCTCAACAATTAACATTTCTTCAAAGTTGAATTTTCATTAATCAACTTGGGCCTATTTGCATCCTCCTTGACCTTTATACCCTTAACTTCAAAATTTTCCATCTTATTTTACTCTGGTTGACTACTCACCACCTATTTTGTTTTTTTCTTGGGTGGTGAAGTCACTTTTCCACTTCTCAAACTTACGACCTTACAACTCTCATTCTTGGGATTGCCACTAGCTTTCCTACTATCTACTTTGACAATTGCTCCACGTGAATTTCATGATTGTTTAAGGTGGTAGCTTGACTCTTGTTGACCTCATGTTACTTCTCCCATGATGATTAAGCTACCTAGAATAATTTTTATTGAGAAATTCCTCCAATGATGATCCTTTCTTCTAATTGTGAGCTTGTTGGTTGGAACCTAATTCATCATTTTTCCAAGAGAAATTAGGATGATTCTTCCACCCTTGGTTATAGGTGTTGGAATATAAATAACCACCATGTCGTGGTCGAATTCCCATGAAATTAACCTCTTAACCTTCATTTTGGATAGATTCACCACTCTCGTGATCTCCACCACAAAAATCACACTTGAGAACTTGTTGTACAACAATGGTTGTGTTTTTTGAACTAAGAACTACCTTTGCTTACCTACCTAACTTGTCTATTTGAAAAAACATTGTTTTTTGTGTAGCTAACATGGTGTTGGTATCCACTTCAAGAAAACATTTTGTTGATGATCCTATATTATGCTATACTCGATACATATTCAAATTCATTTGTTCAATCAAACTCGTAGCCTCTTCTACAGTTCGTGTACCTAGAGATCCCTCAGCAGAATCATCCAACATCATCCTTGTATAAGGTCTAAACCTATGACAAAATTTATGCATCTGCATGAAATCATCAAAGTCATGCCTTAGACACCTCTTCACAAGCAATTTATACATCTTCCAAGCATCATATTAGTTCTCAACATCCTTAAGTTCAAAACTTGTTATCTATTCCCTTTTTTGAATGAACTTTGATACTCAAAAATATCTCTTGAGAAATTTTTCCTTCAATTCATGCCAAGTATGTAGTGTCTCAACTGGAATTGATGAAATCCAATCTTTAGCTCTCCTAGTTAAAGTAAAATAAAACAACCTTAATTTTTTTGCATCTTCAATCACGTTGATAGGCTTGTTTGTGCCATAGATCTCAAAGAAATTTATTAAATGTTGATTGGAATCTTCAACCCCAGCGCCTGAAAATTGTTCATTCTTCAGGGCACTCAACACAAATGACTTGACTTCAAAAAGAACTGAGCTAGTAGCTTAAAATCCATGAGTCATTTACCCCTTATTTTTTCGTATACCTAAATCACCAAGAACACATTGAGGTAGTGGAGTAAGTGGTGGATTCATATCTTCCAACTTAGTATCAGAATCACTAGGTTGAAATTCAGTATCAAATGTTTCTTTCAATGCCTTTAATTCTGCTTGTTTCGCTTCTCCAAATCTTATTATGTTTACCTTTGCAGTTTTCTCTGTATTCGGGTCATATAGAAATCTTGAATTTTCACTCTACATACACAACTCAAAATACCTTCAGTAGCATAGAAATTATCAAAAATAAATAAAGGCAGTTAATAACACATATTTTGTTTTTAGATTTAAAATAACAAAATTAAACTAAGTATGATAACATTGTTTTGTCGAAAAATTAATCAACAATCTCTAAAAATGCCACCAAAAACATGACAACTGTTTCTCAAGTGCACCAAATCGTCCAAGTAATAACAGTGATAAATAAAAGTCATCTATAAAGATATTGTTATTAATATAGTAACGCAACAAAATTATAAACACTTAGATAACAAAAACATTATAAGAGTTTTATTATTTCGAATGAATTTAAAATTTAATAAAAAAATTTCAATAAGTGAAAAACGATCAGGGAATTTGATTACACCAAATTAGCAAACTAGACTAAAATCAATTTATTGGCTCCAAATCCCTTTTTCTTATAATAACGAATCATAATTTCTTAGGTGATCATATGTGCTACTCAAAGCACATACGGACATTAATTTCTTAGACACTTGTTTATATTTTATGCTCCTATAAAAATATTTAAACATGAACATATATTTTGGTTCCAATTATTATTGTTTATTTCCCAATAATATAAATAATTTATGGGTTCAATTATAAAGTGATCAAGCACGTAAAAGCATTTTGAGAGAAAATATATGAATAGTCAAACACGTTTTAATTGCATACATAACATAAGAAACAAAAATAACATAGATTCAAGAAATTTCATCTAATTCATAATAAACGAGTAAATTAGCTACTTATGATGTTTGATTAACAATCCATAGAAAGAAAAAAATTACACATAAAGGTTGCACAAAGACTCATTTAAAGTGTTGTTACCTCATCCCTGAAGGTTCACACACGAGAATGAGGATTGAATTTTGTTTGACTAAGTTGATATATTTTTCATTTTTTGAAAAAGGAATAAAGTGATACAAGTAATTTATCCTAGTTCACCACTAACTTGCCTACATCTAATCCCTTCACTCAAAAGCATTTAATGCACTATTTCAACAACACAAATTACAAAGCACCTGACCCTCAAAGTCAGTCATCTCAAACAGCCTGACAACCACAAACTTTTGAGGAACACACAAACCTTGACTCTACCAGTCAAGTCTTCTCCACACAATTTGACAACCCTAAATTGTTGAAAGCACACCAACACCACTATCAGTTTTGAATACAAATGTTTGGAACTGAAGTAGTTGCTTATAACAAGCTGATAATAACAACGACTATCACATTCTAAGAAAAATACGTAGAAAATATTTCTCATTTGAACAAGTGTTTCACCCGTTGAACTCTAAGAATAATTTGGAATTTTGATCTTCAGTTCTTTTAATCTTTTATCATTTTTTGATGATTTTCTTCTTTAGCCTTGAGTATCTATCTATAGATAAAATTAGGGTTTTACTTTAGTCATTGTTTAGTTCTAGTTGTATCTTCATTCCTAGCTTGGTCAACAATTATCTTATTCAAAAATAATTCTAAACAAGATAATTGTTGATAATATGTTCTTTAGCCAACTCTTTATTTCTGAATCCAATCTGAGCAATTCCTGTAGATTGATTATGTTCATATTTTGTTCAGATTGATAATTTTTGTATTTTGTTAAAATTGAGTATGTAAATTTTTCAGATTGATATTGTTGGTATTTTGCTAAGCTTGCTTTCACAAATTCTTCAGATGAAACTTCCTTCTTATTGCTTGCTTTGATATAGGCGGAAACATAGTGTCGAACTAGTTCTTGAACTTTCACAAGTAGGAATATGGCTAAGTCCAATTCAGTATTTTGTCCTTTGGAAAAATCTAAACCATATCTTTGCGAATAATAAATGTATCTTCTTGTGAGTATTTCTTCTTGTAAACAGTTATTGATCAAATCTTCTTGTAATTAATTCATATCTTATTGTGATAAATTTTGATCAAATCTTCTTGTAGATAATTTATATCTTCTTGTAGATAAATCTTAATCAATTCTTCTTGTAAATAATTCATATCTTATTGTTGATAACATGTTGATCATATCTTCTTCAAATCCTGACTATATATGAAGTAGCTAAAATATCACTAGAATAAGGGAGATTGAATAGAGATATTATACTTTTCTTAGTTTTCTTTTCTTTTAAAATAGTATCCTCTGTGTGAGGATAATAGATAGGTTTAGAGGATAAATGTTTAGAACTAAAAGGAGAGTTAAACAAAATGAAGAGAAAAGAGTAACACTCAAAATTTATATTGATTCACCTAAAACGGGTTATGTTCAGTCCTCAATTATTTGTGAGTTTTCACTGTGGCTCAAAAGGCTTATCCTCTAAAGTTATTATTTTCATTATGTATTTTCTTAGCCTCACCAGGCTTACATAAAAATTTCTCTTCTTGTCTTACAGATCTTACACATTTATCAACTAGTTAATATTAACATGAGGATGTACAGATTTTTGACAGATTTGATAAGAGCGGGTTATTGCATTATGATATACTTTCTATGAGAATAATCCAAAGACATAGTTAAGATTAGTAAAAAGTATGATGAGGATGACATTTCTTTTTACAACTTTGATATTTTGCTTGTATGATTTTCTTGTGTTTTTAGAGGATGAGATCATATGAATTTATAAAAATCATGGTGCTTCAAATATTAGGAGAAATACAAAATATCAATTGGAGACTTAGATGATTGATTGCCCATAGATTATGTTTAGAATTTGCAAATATACCCTTGAGTTGTCCTTGTTATAAGAATGTTGGAAGGATGGGCGTTGTAGTCTATCCTCAGATCTAAGCTGGAGTAGGATGCCGCTTTCATTAATTTTGATATGACCTGTGCTTTTTGACTTTTCCTTTTCCCCACAAATTGACGTTGCTTGCCTTACAAGTCAAGGACATAAGTTTTTGTACTTTGGTAATTTTACTCATTTTCCCACGTGCGAGGATGAATAGAGAACATAAATTCATCTTTTCTTCTATGTTGTTTATCCTCTAACATTTGTACAAGTCTTTTTTTATTAGTATTTTCTTAGATAGTGCTTCTTTTTGCTATTTAGATTGTTTTGTATGTTTAGGCTAAAAGTAGCATTTGATCAAGAATCTAAATGACTTTTTTTTTCTAAAATTGATACACTCAATAGCACAAGTTAGATGGCACATATAATCAAAATCTTTAAAACAATTTTGTTATCATTAAAACATTTGATAGAGATTTTGTCTCAACAATATCTTATTTTCAACTTGGTCAAAGATTTTCTTCAATTATAAATCTAAATCAAATCTTATTTTAGATTATCTTTAAAAACACAAATCTTTTTTCATACTCTATGAAGTCAAATGTATTGTTCTCATAAAATACTTTTGTAAACATCAAAACTCTAAGTATAAAACTAACTTGGTTCCAAAAATCCTTCGGATCCTAACTAAATAAGAGTTTTTGCCCTAAAAAAGTTTGGACACACGTGTTTGCGTTGAGTGTGGGTGCAATGCACTAGCTGACAATTAATGAAGGTGCAAGAAGCTTATGAAATGCACTGAAAAGCCTCCCTTATGCGCTTAGAGACTGGAAGTTGTGCTAGGAAGTGCATTATAGTGCAATGCACCCTTACTCCTTCTTGTTGTACTTTAGAGTCCAATGAAAGGAAATTTTGCACTTTGGGAACCATCTTATGTTTACATTAACCCTTTGTAATTTCTCGAGAGTCCGTTCCTCAATATAATTGACCTGTTACATCCAAAACAAGAAGAAAATACTATGAGAGTTTGTCTAGTTAGAAAGGGTTAGTAGTAAGACATCCAAACTGATTAAAAAGGATTAAAATTCATTTACTTTATTATAAAGACTATAAAACCACAAGAAAATAAACAAAACTTCAAATAAAACTAGTAATAAAAGGCTGAAAACAAGAATTGATGAAGACTCAACAATGTAACACATGAAGGTCAGTTTTTGAGTATGGTTATCTATATTCATGTAACATATCAAGATCGATTATTGGTTATAAACCAAATTGAATATGGTTTATTCTTCATTATCTTCTTCCCAAGTATAAACCTTAGCTCGTGATACAAAAATGGGTTTTTTTTGTATTTTGTATTTGCGGAAGCGAAATTATAGGTCATATATTTTGTACGAAGACATCTCTTTTGTAGAGAAAACTCGTATTCTTAAATTTTATTCATTGCTCTATAAAAACAACCAAAAATATTTTAAATATAAATATAAACATTATATCCTAATAATATCTTACTCTAAATCCTAAATATGCTTAAATCAAAATATAATTATAAATCTAAATAAAATCTTTTAAAGATATTTAGATATATTATTCTCAACATACTTTCCATGGTGGAGTATGATAGTTATTTCAAACTGTGATTGTCGATGTAGACAATGTGAAGTAACAATGTCAATTATAATGAAGGGGAATTTGAATTATAATTGCCTCTTTTTTAAAAATTTATGTTTTGAAGTTAAGAATCTAATCCAAGATTGATCTTGGTGATAATGAAGATCGATCTTGGTTTGTTAAAAAAAACAGCAATATCAATTTTATCAAAATAAAATATGATTATCAAACATAAAGTAAACAGAGATAGAGATAAAGAGATTATGCAAGCATATATCTTGGTTCACTGAAACACGAGTTACGTCCAGTCCTCACAAGGGTGAGATTTTCCACTATGTGCTCAAAGGCAAGATTGTTCTTGGTTATCACACTAAATTCACATATCAATCTTGATTTTTACACAATTTCTATCCTTCTACCTAGAAAGGTTCAGTTCAACCTTAGTATTTTAGAAAGGCTTTAAAAAGTTAGCTTTCAAAACATGAAAAGGAGTTTTTGAAAATTACTCAAGATTATGTTGACAAAATAATCTTGAGTTACAAAGTGGTGGATTTGAGACTATTTAGAATTTGAGTATTTACTCAACTCTTGTTTGAGAAATAAATTATGTAAATAGAACTCAGTTGTTACTGATTCATGACACAAAGATTGAAACCCGCAAGCTTAAAGAACAATATTGAGATACTTGAGTAAGATTGAAATGATTGATGCTTTTCTTTGCACTTTTGAGTTGTGTGTTGTTCTTCATCATGAAGCTACATTTATAGACTTCAAGATAGCTTGGGACAACTCATATGACCGTTGAAATAGGGCCAACTGTCATGAAATAGTTGTTGGATAAAGTCTGTCAAAAAGCATGATTGATCACAGCTGCATCCAAGATTGTTCTTGAGATCCAAGATTGTTCTTCGAATTTGTTTGTGATGAACTATCTTGTACTTTGTGATTGTGTTAGTTGCCTGAGTTGAATGCATGCTTTTCAGTCATGTGTGCAGGTTTAGAATGGTACAACCAGTAGTGTTCTTTACAGCTTGTAACTTTGTACTTGCACTTTTTTTATATGAAGAATGATCTTGTATTATGCTTTTAATGAAGCATGTCTCCGATTCTTCGAATTTTGGAACAAATATAATTTAGATTGATCATTGCTGATTCTAATTGAGGATATGAGATTAATAACGTTTCCAGGATCCAATCTTTTACGAGGAAACTGTTTATTCTTGTTTCTGCCAAAAACGAAGATCATTCTTCATTTCTCAGCAATAAGTCATTATCGATCTTTGTTTTCCAGAACCGCTTCAAGATCAATCTTCATTTTCCAGAACTGCTTTCTTTGATTTTAAAGAGAACTGATTTATGATGTTTGATACCTATCTTGTTTTAATACACTCAGATGCACATGTTAAATATCAAAACATTTAGAATCATAATTAATAATCTTTAATTAATATTTTGTTTAATTATCATCAAAACATGTAAATTGAGATTTTGTCTTAACAATCTCCCCCTTTTTGATGATGAAAAAACATGTTAATTTAGATTTTTAATTTGATTCTAATAATAGTTTAGAGAGCTTTTTAATTAAAACTCCCCCTCAATATGTGCTTAGTATTTGAACCAAATAATGATGTTTCATTCATGTCACAAAAAAGAAAGATCTTTCGATCATTACATGTTGGTTGAAAAACAACAACAAAAATACAAGTAATCATAGACAGATAACTACATATCAGATGTTTAAAATCTAAGATAATTTATCCCCCTTTGTCAAAGCAAAAAGGAACAGGAGAATAAAACTGGAGCAATGATTCGAAAATGACAGAGACGGGGAAGACCCTTCAGAGGATGGAGACAAAGAAGGCTGAGGGATGGCTGCAAATGTTAGAGGAGGATTTGGCATAGGTGGTTCGAGACCCAGCTTTGGGGCAAGCTGATGTGCCATCCAGTCACGCAGAATTGCCTGCTCCTTATCTTGATGAGCTTGGCGCGCAATTATGATTTGTAGAGCATCAAAAATTCTGGGAATATTCTTGTATGCCCGTGATGACTCCTTTTCCAGTTTCGTCCTTTTTGAGGGGCGTTGATGAGTATCCATGGGAGTGTTGTTGGAGGGAGTAGCAGATGTACAGAAGGTACATAGAGTAGCAAAAGTGGTGTTGATTGGAGGAATGGAGGTGGAAGCAGAATAATGGGGATGAGGAATATATGGACTAATGGTATCTAGATCAGGAAAAGCCAAGTATTGACTTATTCCAAAGAGGGAAGAAGATGCAGTTTTCTGAGGCGAGATAAATACAGGAAACATTTTTGAAGTGTTTTGGACAGGAAGTGTGGGACAAAAATGGTCTTGGGATGAGAGAATTATGAATGATGGAATTGTGGAAGGGGCAGGATTCAAGTGTGGGGAAACAACAAGAAATGAGGAACGTTCTTCAGTATGGAGATGAGGGGAATAACGTTCTTGGGATTCAGTGGTGGTGTGTGAGTAGAGATTTGGTCAATCCGTTTTCTTTTGCTTGATGATGGTGTGAAAGCAGGTTGTGGTGAGGGTGGGATGGTGGGAAGCTGTTTCATATGGGAAAGGTTTTTGGTGGAAAACTTGGAAATTTTGATAATTGAGGATTCGGTTGAAAGTGGAATCTCAAAATGCCTAATTTTTTTGGAGAACACCATGCCATAAGGGACAATATTATGCTTATAATCCTTTTTTATTGCAGCAATCATATGTTGGATTATTAAATATGGCAGATTTAACTTCTTGCAATGAAGAAGATGATAAATGACAAGTGTGTCATTATTAGAGACGAATTCGTGACTGCCACAGTAAGGGAAAATGTTGTGTTGGCTTATGTTGTTAAAAAATTTTGGCAGAGGTTTCAAATCAACAGAAAGGCATTTTGTGGATCCATCAACAAATAGCTCTTGAAACACATGATCTTTTGAAATGTTTAAGGCCTGGTACCAATCTTTGTCATAGATTGTTAAACCTTCATATGGGATTTTTAAAATATCAGCCAGGATTACAGGATCAAGTAGAATTTCAATACCTTTCAGGGTTGAAACTATGAGAGACTTGTCTTCAAAGCTTCAGCTTTGCAGTAAAAGGCTCTAATGACTTATGGGTAATTACAATCACAAATTTTCAGAAAATCCGTCCAGCAAAGGGCATCGGTATGATGCTTGACAGAGAGCCCTTCAAGTTGTAGTTATTCAAAACCAAAAACCCTTCCAATACAAATACGTCGTTAAGCCCATTTTTCAGAAAACATTGGTGGGAGTTTGGAAGAAATCAGAGGTGGAATGAGAATTTTTGAGGAATAGTGTTTAGGGAAGGATTTAGGGTTATTTTTGGTGGGACCCTTGGTGGGGTTCTAGGTTGGAGTTTTAAGAGGAGAACTTTTTTGGGTGATTTTTTGGTGAAAGAACGTTCTTGGGGTGAAGGCTGAGGCGAAGATGATTCTTGTGGACGAGAAGATCGTTTCTGAAGAGGGGAATATCGTTCCTGAGGAGGGGAAGATCGTTCCTGAGGAGAGGAATATCGTTCTTGTGGAGTTTTTTTCTGAGATTTTTTAGGGATTTGAAGTTTTTTGGAGGCTAAAACCTGGAAGAGTGTGGAGGGAGATTTGGATTTAGGTTTTCTAGGTTTCGATTTTGTGGGTTTGTTTTTGGTTGAAGGATGTTTGGAAGAGGATTTTGGAGACGATGATATAGGGTTTGGTATTGCTGGGAATTTTGAAATATGTGGGGACTGTGGTGTGATTGGTTGAGGTGTAGGAGTGTAACACCCCGATTTTTAGCAGCGCGAGTGTATTTTTTAAAAAAAAACCACAAATTCATAAAAACAAAGAAAGAAAGAGAAAATACCTTTGGATAAATATTTAAGTCATAACACAACGACAAATAAGTCAACATAATTTACAAGCAGCAGAATAGATTTTGAAATACAAAGCCAAAGTATTTACACATCAAAAGTGGTACATGGAACCCATCGAAAATAAAATGTCAAGCTGACAATATTGGTATAGGTACAGTCTTCCAAATTAAAATAAACACATCCCAAAAGAAAGACTTCTAGTCCCTATACGTCAACCTAATCTGATCATTCCACAAAACTATACATCCTAAGTGATCTTCACGCGCCCCGCAAGACCCTCCTAACACAGCTCCAGTCAAGTGTGTCCAACTACATTCCCATTCACAGGGTACTAACCGGTGGGAAGATCCAAATTCTCATATGAGGGCAAAGCCCAGATTTCCACAATAATTATAAAGGGTCACCAACCGAAATTAACAATTAACACACAACATTTAAGTTTTTAAATGCACAAAATAACCTATCAACTTAGCATGTACCTTAAAAGGGTTTCCATATGCCAAACATGCATAAACAAAGTTGAAAAATGAAGTTTTTAACAAAATTGCACTGTTGTATTCGAATACAACATCTCTGTATTCGAATATAAGGTTGTTTCAGCAGTCAGCAGCAAAAACAACATGTCTGTATTCGAATACAACCTTCTGTATTCGACTACACAGTAAGTCAGTAGCAAAACAACATGTCTGTTTTTGACTACGACAGTCTGTATTCGACTACACAGTAAGTCAGTGGCAAACACAACATGTCTGTATTCGAATATAGCTTGCTGTATTCGAATACACATCAAACAGCAGCAGAAAAACAGCAAAATTCAGCATTTTCAACTTTTTAAAGGGTTTTGAAATCAATCACACTTAGCAATTATAGCACAATCACCATGACAACTTGAGTTTCGAAATGGTTTTGAAATCAATCACAATTACACACAAATCCAAAACATCCACACTTGACAATTATAACACAATCATCATTACAACTTGAGTTCAAACACTCAATCATAATCTTGAATCAAACACAACTCGCGTGCCAAACACCCTAATGCGATGCGTATATGCCAAAATGCATGGACTCAGAATTCGAATCAAACTCTCCGAGAGTAGAAAATCGTAATTGTACATTCTCTCACAAATCAGCACTAATTACCAATGTGCCACCTATTACAGTCCCGCACAATTTATTAATATTTAGCCTATCACAAGTTTTACACCTCAATTCCAAACAAAACCCTCTGCGAGAGGCGTAAATCCTAAACGTACAATTTCTCACGAACGAACACGAGTGCAGTCTCTCATGGACAAACACGGGTGCAATCTCTCCCGGACAAACACGATTTTCAAGTGTGTAGTCTCTCACAGACAAAACCAGTGCAGTCTCTCACAGACAAACACAATTTACTAGTGTGTAGTCTCTCACAGACAAACACCAGTTCAGTCTCTCACGGACAAACACAATTTACTAGGATGTAGTCTCTCACGGACAAACATCAGTGCAGTCTCTCACGGACAAACACAATTTACTAGGGTGTAGTCTCTCACGGACAAACACTAGTGCAGTCTCTCATGGACAAACATAATTTACTAGGGTGTAGTCTCTCACGGACAAACACCAATAAGTAAATGCAGATATTAAAAGATTCTCCATTTTTAAAACCCATTTAACTCTAACAATTCGGACGACAATCATTAAGTAAATACAGATATTAAAAGATTCCCCATTTTTAATACCCATTTAACTCTAACAATTCGGACGACAACCATTAAGTAAATGCATATATTAAGAGATTCCCCATTCTTAATACTCATTTAACTCTAACGATTTTCACTACAAACAATAAGTAAACAGAGATATTAAAAGATTCCCCATTTTTAATACTCGTTTAACTCTAATGATTTTCACGAAAAAATTAAATAAACAGAGATATTAAAAGATTTCTCATTTTTAATACTCGTTTAACTCTAATGATTTTCAATCCACACAGAACATACTCAGACATATTCTCAAATTCAATCCACAATTCACACCAAATCACACCAATTTATTTTTCCACAATATCCACACAAACACATCTCAAAATTTATAAGTATTTGTTATGAACACGTCAAACACAACAACCACAAATCATCACAACCCACCACTCAAACACATAAAATTTCATTTCCTCAAAGCCACACATAAATGAGTTAAATTCGTTTTCCATGAAACACTCATCAATATCACCAAAACCTAACTCTAAAATTTCACCCATAAAAGCATTAAATTTGTTTTCCCCAAATCAACACTTCAACCCTAACAAATTTGTTTTCCACACAACCATAGATAAGTCCCTAAATGCAAACCAAAAGTTTGGAAGGATCCCTTACCTTAACGTTAGCTTTAACCAGCGATTACGGTACCGCGAGTAATGCCGATAAAATCTCAGTTTGCGACATCGCTTCCAAAGTTGGTTCACTAGCACCGTAGCGTGGTGGTGAGAAACTTTCCCTTCTATCTCTTCCCGAAACGAAGCTTAGATCTAGACGAAACATGGAGGTTTGCGTTTGACGGTTTTGAAAACACCAACACCGTTTTTCTCCGTTTTTGAATCAAAGGAGAAGAATGAAGTTGATAAATCCTTGCTTTCTTACTCACCAAGCCTGGGGTTTCTCTTCTTGAAGCAAAAGAAAGCAAAACAAAAAGAAAGAAGGAACAAGGATGATGGGTTTGCGAGGTAGGTGGAAGCCGTTCTGGCTTCCTCTGTTTTTTTGTTTCCGTTCATTTCCTTTCCACACACACACATATATATATATATATATATATATATATATATGATACTTAAAACCAAACCCAAACGAATATCTAACAACTCTTACACACCTCACTACATTCACATCTGAATCTAATTTAATAAAAATATCTACTCTCGTCCCAACTCAATTGATAGATAAATTTCCAGCAACGAGTGATATTTTTGACAAAATTGTCCGGTATTAAATTCTTCGTAATGTAAATAAATTATCTTTCGACAAATAATTTTAATCCAATTTTCAAAAATATATTTTTGACATTTAACTCACTAATTACCAAAAACTGGGCTAAAAGTCTAAGAAATTCCACACAAAATACCATAAAATTGTATAATTTAGGATTTAAAAATTAAGGGTCTCACAAGGAGCATTTTGTGGATTGGATTTATGTTGAGGTGATGAAGTTTCATCATTAGAAATCGTGTAAATGGTGTTGTCCACCTTTTTGTTTTTTGAAGTACCAACTCCTGCTAGAATGTGCATTGATCTTCGTTGAGAAGATGAGGTACTGGAGCTAGGGTTCGTAGTGGTGCGAAGATGGGGTGGGCATTGACTAACAGAAGGGGTGGAAAATTGATATAAAGGAGGCAGCTTAGTTGAGAGAGGTTGAGGACATGGTTCTAGGGAGGAAGATAGGTAGTCTGAAAAGGTTTTTTTTAGAGGAGGAATTGGGAGGTGTTGGTCTGGGTGGAGGAGATGGAGAACGAGCTGGGGATGGTGAACGGACTGGAGGTGAGGAGGACGATGATGGTAGTAGTGATATGGGATTTTTGTGAGCCCTAGTTTTGGTACGAGCCATTTTTTGAAAAATAGAAGCTTGATGAAGAAGAAGGTAAAAGGTGAGTTCTGAGAGAGAAAATAATTTTAATAGTGAAAGAGGAAAAAGATAACCGTTTTGATTTGGGTGCAGTTGATTAAGAAGGGGATGGAGTGCCACGCGTGGGATTGATTTGATGGAGCAGTTGAGCATTGGGATGGAGGAAAGAGAAAGCATGTAGCTGGGCAAATCATGAGTAGTCATTACTTTTTAAAAGTAGCAGTTGTTTCAGTAAAAAGAGTAATTTTAACAGTTAGTGATGATGAGGAGCGAAAATCAATATTGAGTGTTTTAGCAAAAACGAAGATCGTTCTTCGTTATGACCATAATGTTCTGTTTTGAGTTTTAACGATCCAGACCAGGATTTTGCATGATTTTTAAACGTTCTTTGATGGAATTAAAAGTTTCTTCAACAAGGGGCTTTGTAAAGATGTCAGCTAACTGATTATTTGTATCACAAAAATTAATTCAATTTCCTTTTTACGCACATGATCCCTAATAAAATGGTGTTTTATCTCAATATATTTTGACCTTGAATGTTGAATAGGATTCTAAGATAAATTAATAGCACTAGTATTATCACAATAAATTGGAATATGGGAGTACCTAACTGAATAATCTTCAAGTTGATTTTTGATCCACAATACTTGAGAGCAACAGTTTGCGGCTGAGACATATTCAGCTTCAGTAGTTGATAGGGAAATTGTATGTTGCTTGCTACATGACCAGCTTATTAAGGCTTCCCCTAGGAACTAACATGCACCACTTGTGCTCTTTCTTTCCATCTTATCACCAGTATAATCAGCATCGCAGTAAGCTACAAAATCAAAATGAGAACCTTTGCTATACCAAAGGCCAAGATCAGTAGTACCTACGAGATAAAAAAAATTCTTTTGACTACTGTTAAATGAGTCTCTTTTGGTGAGGATTGAAATATAGCACATAAACCTACTGCAAAAACAATGTCAGACCTACTTGCGGTTAAATAAAGTAACGATCCTATCATACCTCTATATTCTTTTTCAGAAATTGATTGTCCATTTTCATCTTTGTCTAATGAGGATGATGGATGCATGGGAGTAGACATAATCTTGGCTTCACTCATTTTGTATTTTTTAAAAAGATCTTTGATATATTTTTCTTGACAAATGAAAATCCCATTTTTATGTTGTTTTATTTGTAAGCCAAGGAAATATCTCAATTCTCCCGTCATACTCATTTCAAATTCACTTTGCACGAGTTTTGAAAAATTCTCACACATTTTTTCATTTGTTGAACCAAAAATAATGTCATCAACTTATACTTGAACAATGAGTAAATCATTTTTACTTATTTTCTTAAAAAATGTTGTGTCAATGTTTCCACGGGAAAAATTATTTTTGATTAGAAATTAACTCAATCTTTCATACCAAGCTCTAGGAGCTTGTTTCAAACCATATAAGGCTTTTGTGAGTTTAAAAACATGATCTAGTTTCTTTTGATTTTCAAAGCCTGGAGGTTGACGAACATAGACTTGTTCATTTAAAAAACCAGTTAAAAATGCACTTTTAACATCCATTTGAAAAAGTTTGATACTTTTATATGATGCAAATGCAAGAAGAATTCTTATGGCTTTTAACCTTGCAACTGTAGCAAAGGTTTCATCATAGTATATTCCTTCTTGTTGATTATAACCTTGAGCAACAAACCTTGCTTTGTTTCTTACAACTTTTCCTTCTTCGTCTAGCTTATTTCTAAAAACCCATCGTGTTCCAATAATTGTTTGATCTTGTGGATTTGGAACAAGAGTCCATACCTCATTTTTCTCAAATTGGAGAAGTTCTTCTTTCATTGCATCAATCCAAGATTGATCAATTATTGCTTCTTTGGTGGATTTTGGCTCTACTTGAGATATCATTGCCATGTTGCTGTTTGCATTATCTTTAAATGACATTCTAGTTCTAATGCCATCGGTTGTATCTCCAATGATTTGATTTGGAGGATGATCACCTATTAATTTACAGCTTCTAGGAGGATTTGGAAAAAGAGATTGTTCATCAATCTTGTTTTCCTAAAGATCGATCTGTTGTGTTTTCCCAGATTGATCTTCTTCCTCTTCATCTTTCTTTTTTAATTCAAGATCATCAAATAAAATGTGCATACTGATTTCAACAATTTTAGTTCTTAAATTAAACACACGATATCCCTTAGATTTTGTTGAGTATCCTAGAAATATCGCTTTGTCCGATTTAGCAACTAATTTTCCGAAGTTATCTTTGTCGTTTAAAATATGGCAATAACAACCAAAGATGTGAAAATATGAAATATTTGGTTTTCTATTTTTTCTTTCAACAACTCCATTTTGTTGTGGAGTTCTTACACAAGATAAATTATGAGAGACGCCAAGTTCATCAAAAAATGTTTTGAAGGATGCATTAATGAATTCACCACCATGATCACTTCTTACATTGATGATTTTGGATTCTTTTTCATTTTGAACCTTTTTACAAAAAATTTTGAAAGCGTCAAATTCATCATCCTTTTGTTTTAAAAATGGCACCCATGTGTATCTAGAAAAATCATCAACAATAACAAATCCATATTTCATACCTCCTAAACTGGTGGTTTTGATGGGACCAAAAAGATCAATGTGAAGTAGTTCAAGAGGTTTTTTGGTTGATATGAAACCTTTTGAATGAAAGCTACTTTTCACTTGTTTTCCTTTTTCACAAGCCTCACAAATCTTATCTTTTTCAAAACTTATTTTAGGAAGTCCTCTAACAAGATCTAAACTAGAAAGTTTTGAAATTGTTTTTATACTTAAATTTCCAGTTCTCTTATGTCATATCTATTTGTCTTTATTTATGGACATGAGGCAAGATTCAACTGGTAATTCTTCAATGTATAAAATATAAAGATTTTTCTTTCTGGATGCAGAAAATATGATTTCTCCATAATTTGCCATTCTCACTTCACATATGTTTGGTTTAAAGATAACTTCAAAACCATTATCATAGAGTTGACTAATGTTAGGAAGACTATGTTTTAATCCTTCAACATATTGAACATCATTGATTTTGGTAGAATTTATTTTACCCATGGTTCCTTTTCCTTTGATCTTGGCTTGATCGTTGTTTCCAAATGTTACAGATCCTCCATCTTTTTTTATAAATGACATGAAACAGTTTTTGTCACCCGTCATATGCCTTGAACAGCCATTGTCCAAAAACTATGGCTTTTTCTTGACATCTTGAGATCCATCCTACATAATGTGTTATATCCTTTTAAGGTACCCACTTGATTTTGGGTCTTGAGGAGTTAGCTTCAAAATCTAATTTTTTTCTTAGTGTTGAATGATTTCTCAGAATGATTAGTTTTAGACAGAGAAGAATCTTTAGTGGTTTTTGAAAATGGTTTAAAAAACTGAATATTAGTCGGTTTTGATAAGCCTCTAGATAGATCTTCATTTTTTACATTGACTGAAGATCGTTCTTGCTTTTTCAGTTTCTAAGAAAAATTTGCTTTTACTGTCAAATGTTCTTCTTTTTTGAAGATTCTTCTATTCTTGATTTTTCATCCCTTTTTTTAAAGTAACATGCAAATTCTAAATGTCCAATTTTGTCACAATATGAACATTTGATTTTGCATTTTCCTTCGTTCAGTTCAGGAACAAAAAAGGTTTCATACATTTTGGTTTTTTGAGTTTTATCAAAACCAAGCCCAACTTTATCAAATATCCCTACTTGGGATCCCATGATTTTCTGAAAGGTCTCAGTAGCTTTAATAAAAATTTTCAAATCATTCTTAAAAGTTTCAACTTCAGCCTTGAGAAGATCGTTCTTCGTTTGAGATGAAGATCGATCTTGGCTTTTTAATTTTTCAGTTTCCAGATTTTTGAGTTGAGAATCTTTCAGATTTTGAATGATCTCTTTAAGTTTGTCATTCATAGCCTGAATTTTCTCTTTCTCTTCTTTTTCTTTGTGAAATTTTTCTTTAAAAGAACTACATTTTTGAATGAGAAAGTTTGAATCATTTAGCAAATTATCAAATTCGGTTTCCATTTGTTTGCACACAAGACATGGTTCAGAATTTTTTACCTCTGTATCTTCAATGTTTGCCATTAAACACAGATTAGCTTCTTCACGTTCATCTATTTCTGATTCATCATAATCATCCCAGGTTGCCATCATTGACTTCTTTTTGAAAGGAAATTTCTTTGGTCCTTTTTTTTATGGACATTCAGTTTTGTAATGTCCTTGTTTGTTGCATCCAAAGTAAGTGATTTTGCTTTTATCTCTCTCAGTCTTGAAGTCTTTTTTTTCTAGGGATCCTTTTTTGATCTGATCTCTTCTCCTCGTCATTCTTTGTATTTTTCTTGTGAGAAGAGAAATCTCTTCATCAGCATCTTCTTGGCTGTTTTCTGAGTTACTTTTCTCATTTGTTTGTTGAATGTTTGGTGAGCTTTGAGATGCTTTTAAGGCTATTATTTTTCCTTTCTTTACAAGTTTATCTTCTAGTAACAGTACTTCATGTGTCCTTAGAGTTCCTATAAGTTCTTCTAAGCCCAGTACTTCTAGATTTTTAGCTTGACTTATAGCTGTCACCATTGATCTCCATATGATTGGAAGACATCTCATGATTTTTGTTACCCTGTCTTGTATTGAATAAGCTTTGCCAAGGGAACGCATTTCATTCACTATATTTGTGAACCTTGAATACATTTCATCGATTGTTTCTTCTTCATTCATTTCAAACAATTCGAACATTCGAATACCAATGTCAATTCTTGTTTCTTTAACATGATTTGTTCCCTCATGGTGAGTTTGCAATGTGTCCCATACCTTTTTGGCCGTATCACATTCATCTACTCTTTCACTTCCTTCCCTACTTAAAGCACGTGATAAAAACAGTTGAGCTTTTGAGTTTAAGAGTACCTTGGATTTTCATCTGATGTCCAAATTGTTTCTTTCTTTTCAGCTGATGTTGGACCGTTTTGATCTATTCTTGGTATAAAGTCTCCATCTGTGATGATTCTCCATATACCCGTATCTTGTGATTTTAGAAACATGTGCATTTTGCCTTTCCATAAGTAATAATCTGAGCCATCAAAGTATGGTGGTCTGTTTGAAGACCCTCCTTCCGCTATGTATTTAGCTTTTGACATTTTTCTTCCAGAATCTTTTGCTCTAACACTTTTTGGGTGTTTAAATCTTAAAGACTAGCTCTAATGCCAATTGAAGTAACAATGTCAATTATAAGGAAGGGGGAGTTTGAATTATAATTGCCGCTTTTTTAAAAAAAATTGTTTTGAAGTTAAGAATCTAATCCAAGATTGATCTTGGTGATAATGAAGATCGATCTTGGTTTGTTAAAAAAAAACAGCAATATCAATTTTATCAAAATAAAATCTGATTATCAAGTATTAAGTAAACAAATATAGAGATAAAGAGATTATGCAAGCATATATCCTGGTTCACCCAAACACGGGTTACGTCCAGTCTTCACAAGGGTGAGATTTTCCACTATGTGCTCAAAGGCAAGATTGTTCTTGGTTATCACACTACTTTCACAGATCAATCTTGATCTTTACACAGTTTCTACCCTTCTACCTAGAAAGGATTTCTTCAGTTCAACCTTACTATTTTAAAAAGGCTTTAACAAGTTACCTTTCAAAACATGAAAAATGATTTTTTGCAAATTACTCAAGATTATGTTGATAAAATAACCTTGAGTTACAAAGTGATGGATTTGAGACTATTTAGAATCTGAGTATTTACTCAACTCTTGTTTGAGAAATAGATTATGTAAATAGAACTCAGTTTTTACTGATTCACGACACAAAGATTGAAAACAGCAAGCTTAAAGAACAATATTGAGATACTTGAGTAAGATTGAAATGATTGATGCTTTTCTTTGCACTTTTGAGTTGCGTGTTGTTCTTCATCTTGAAGCTGCATTTATAGACTTCAAGATAGCTTGGTACAGCTCATATGACCGTTGAAATAGGACCAGCTGTCATGAAATAGTTGTTAGATAAAGTCTGTCAAAAAGCAAGATTGATCACAACTGCATCCAAGATTGTTCTTGAGATCCAAGATTGTTCTTCGAATTTGTTTGTGATGAACTATCTTGTACTTTGTGAATGTGTTAGTTGCCTGAGTTGAATGCATGCTTTTCAGTCATGTGTGCAGGTTTAGAAAGATACAATCAGTAGTGTACTTTACAGCTTGTAGCTTTGTACTTGCACTTGCTTTATATGAAGAATGATCTTGTATTATGCTTTTAATGAAGCATGTCTTTGATTCTTCGAATTTTGGAACAAATATGATTTAGATTGATCGTTGCTGATTCTATATGAGGATATGAGATGAATAACGTTTCCAGGATCCAATCTTTTACGAGGAAAGTGATTATTCTTGTTTCTGCCATAAACAAAGATCGTTATTCGTTTCTTAGCAATAAGTCAAGATCGATCTTTGTTTTCCAGAACTGCTTCAAGATCAATCTTCGTTTTTTATAACTGTTTTCTTTGATTTTAAAGAGATATGATTTGTGATATTTGATACTTATCTTGTTTTAACACACTCAAATGCACATGTTAAATATCAAAATATTTAGAATCACAATTAATAATCTTTTATTAATCTTTTGTTTAAATATCATCAAAACATTTAAATTGAGATTTTGTTTTAACACAATGAACAAAAGATGCATCAATTTCAATCAATGTGAAGATTGTTGGGTTTAGTTGAAATTGGAGAATCTTAAAAAGTCAACAGTGTCTAGTATTGTAAAGAGAGATGGAGGTCAAGATTATATATATACATTGGTCAAAATCACTTTAAGTTTGTATTTTATTTATTTATTTTTTTTATCTTATACTCTTTTGTTAGAGTGTTATGAGATATAGTTCAAGTATTTGCTTTGGAAAACGTATCTGTATTGGGGGCAGAACGTATTTAAGAGAAGTCTATGCTTTATAAAATAAAATCACATATCTTTATTATATAGTTGTCATAGAGGATGGTCTTGGTTTTTTCTCAAAATTTAGAGTTATAACGTTATATTCTTATGTTTGAATATGTTTTATAAATATCTCTATATTTTTTCAAATAAGTGGTATTAAAGCCTAGTTCATCTCGGTAGAGAGCTGGAGTAGATTCTAGTATTCCTAGCAGTGTAGTCATGAAACATGTTCAACGGCACTGCAAATATAATTGTTGGGGGTTGTTACGTTCAAATGTGAGTGATTTTTTTTTTTTGCAACTGTCAAGTGTGAGTGCTTAGTCTCACATTGACTATGAAATGATCTAATTTTTTTTTTTATATATATATAAGAGATGTGACTCATATACCCTATACCTTAAAGTTTTAAATGAAAATTGTGTGTAAAAGTCTCTTATATTACTAGATTATTTGATCTATTATTACTTTCGTACTCTCAAATTTCACAATAACAATATTGAGTCTATATTAGTGATCTGTATCGTCCTTTTATCATATAGTATGTGCTTTATATGTTTAGACACGAAAACAAAGTCCTTAAATAAAAATTTCATAATATGCAAGAAAATTCTTCACTGATTCCACCTATAAAAGGTTTTTTTTTTTTTTAATGAAAATATCAATTTGTTTCAAAAATTTAACTAAATTACCTTACTTTAATATAAAAAATACTAAATTGTCATACTTTTTGCACCTTCAAGAGGTCGCATTCCCGAGATGCGATCAATTGAATGACTTTTTTTTTATGTAGTAGGTCGCATCCCAATATGCGACCATGTATTAACTTTAATTTTTTTTTTCATTTTAACATGTGAATAATTGTTAATTTAATTAATAAAAAATAATTAAAATATTAAAATAAAACAAAATTATATTAAACAAATACATCAAACTTAATGATTAGATGTGCCAAAATAAATAAGGTGTTACTAATATTTTGCTGATAAAATATTAACACAATTTTATTTTATTAACAATTCCCTCCTATTTTTTACTCTGATCTAATAATTAAAAAAGTAATAATAATAATAATAATAATAATAATAATAATAATAATGAAAATAATAATAATAATTGTATTTTTATTATTATTTTTTATTAGATCCGAGGAAAAATAGGAAGGAGTTAAGAAAATAGAATTGTGTTGTTATTTTATCTACAAAATATTAGAGACACTTTATTTGTTTTGACGCATGCATTAATTTTGATGTTTTTTTTCTATTAAATAGATTTTGTTTGATTTTATTATTATTATTATTATTTTGATTGTTTTTATTACATTAATAATATTTTATTATTATTATTATTAGATCAGATTAAAAATAGGAGAAAGTTGTTACAGAATAAATGTCTTGCTATTTTATTTGTAAAATATTATGAATACATTAAATATTTTAGCACATCTAGTCAACTCACTAAGTTTGATATTTTTTTCCTTTTAGTTTTATGTATTTTAATTAATTTTATTAATAAAATTTTGTTTTTTTAAATATTTTATTTATTTTATATTAATTAAATTAACAGTTACTCAAATTAAAAAATTAAAAAAAAAATTAGTACATAGTCGCATGCATCCCAGAATCCGACCTCATACTGTGTAAAAATAATAATATGTTGGTCGTGTTCCAGAAATGCGGCCTTCTAATACAAAAAAAAGTAAGACAATTAAATTAACTTTTTTAAAATAGAGCAATTTCATTAAATTTTTTTAACAATGGATATTTCCATAAAAAAAACCCATATAGACATACATTAACGTTAATGCTTGCTTCTATGTACAGAATATGTGACATACCTGATGAGCACAGTCGACATAACCAATTAAATTTTTAAAAAACATTAAACTAATAACTAATATAAAGTCTTTGCTAGTATTATTTTAAGCTTTTTATTGATTATGACTTATGAGTGCTCATCCAAGAATTTCTAATTACTAAACAAACTTGTACAACATCACCAAACACACCTAATTTCTATTCATGAACTTGAATTTGAACTTGTTGTAGCTTCAATTTCACTCTCTCTTCTCCTTTTCCTTCCACAACAATTAGGCTTAGGATCACAAACTCCAGCCTCCAAAGGAAAATTCAATATAGCTTTCTGACCCCTCATTTTAAAAGCAGCAGAATCATAAGCTTTTGCAGCATCAATTTCACAATCAAATGTACCTAACCATACCCTGCTTCCTTTCCTCGACGGATCGCGAATCTCAGCAGCAAATTTCCCCCATGGCCTTCTCCTTACTCCTCTGTAACGCCTCGTCGTTGCATCAACAACACATTTTTCTTTCTTTGTCTCCTTTGACACCAAAGTAATTGGTTCAGGTGAATTCCTTTCCTTTGTAGGCTTTGTTTCATTTGTTGGAGAAGTATTATGAGTAAAGAATTCCATGTCTGCTACCAAATCATAGCTTTCAAGGAAAGTGAAGAAAGTGGTGCTGTTATCTGAAATATATGAAGTGAAATCAAATTCAGGTGAAGGGTGTTCAAGTTTAACAGGATGGAGAAAATTATTAGGGTCTGAAATGTTTTCACCTAAGAGATGATAGCGTATGAGATCTAAGTTTGAAGTTTCTTTTGCTGTTGTCATATCTTTAGGAACTGAGGAAATAACATGTGATAGAATTTTGAAGTTGAAAAATTTGAGCAGCAAAGGTTGATTTTTATATGCCACTTGCGCTCCCTGTGAAACGGTCCCCACACATTAGAAGTTTTTGGTTCAATCTGTATTGTCACTAAGCTTAGGTTAACAGGTCATCTCTCATATCTAAAGCCCCAAATAGGGTGTGGACCATGAAGTGTTTTAGTATGGTCTACCAATATCCACAGTGTATTTTGTGTCTCTTATCGACTCGTGAATTTATTTTTTCTATTTTTAAATTCAACAATTTTAATATGTGTTTTAGATATTTTAATTAAGAAATAATAATTTAATATATTTTAAATAATATAATATAAAAATTTATGATATAGAATAAAATATATAAATTGTTTATACGTTATTAATTAAATTATAAAAATGAATGATTTTATTTGAAATTAAAAATTTTAGAGTCTTTCATTGTAATTTTATGAGTATTATTCATTCAATACTAATCGACATTACTATATTTTTTAGTTAAAAATTCAAACGGATGACTAAAACTATTAAATTTTAAAATATAGAGACTAATTCTACAAATTGATGAAAAGAGAGACAAAAATTATAATTAAACCTATAATATATCATTGACAACGAGGTATGTTTGACTATGTATCATCTACAACTAATATACAATATATATAAAATGTAAGATTAAATAAAAAATTTATCCTTATAAAATTTTGAAATTTTATTTTTAATCTTTGTAAAAAAAAATCACATATTTTATTCCGTATAAAATTATTAGACGAACATTTTTATTTCTTAAAAAAATCAGATACTTTTTAATGATTGTTTGACATGCATGTTTAACACACTGTAAAAAGTTTTTCAATAAAAAATAAGTTCAATATTTTAAAGATATTTATCTTGAACATATGACATTTAAAAAAAATTATATTTTATTTATTTTAAATTAAAAAATATATTTGTGTAGATGAACTTTCAATATTATTCTAAATTTTACAAAAAAGTTATTAAAAATTTAAAATATATTTCGTTTCAATAAAGACTAATAATTTTATAAGGACTACAATATGTAATTTTCTTTTAACAGAGAATAAAAATAAAATTTTATAAAACTATAATTTTTTAGGGACTACATCTAATAAAAATTAGTCACATGAATAAATTTACAACCGAAGAAAATATTAGTTTGCAGGTACTATTTACAAATCTTAAAGGTATCAGTATCAAATTGTGTACCTGTCTATATGGCCTGGGTGGTATACTGATTTTGATATCATCAAGGATGAATTTAACATCAGAAAATGTATACTTATTTTGAACATTATATATTTATTTTATTTAGTAATTTTATTTTTGTTTAGGTATTAATAAATACTACTAAAAAATTAACACACACCACTATAAAATCTTCATGAGGTTTAATTTAATCTCGTATCGGTAGCCTTCTTGTCGTAATCGTATTATTTTGCGGTTACCCTCATATTATTTAATTAATCTTATCCTCTTTATTATGTTATTTTAATATTTAATTTATCTACACGATAAAATAAATAATAATTATATTTTTAATCAATTATTATTATTAAATATATTTAATTTTTATTTAATTATATTTAAACTTATATTAATAATAATTATAATGTATTAATAACGTAAAAAATATTTTACATCGATCGAATATAAAAAATTAAAAACTTTATTTTTATTTATAAAAAAAAACAAAATATACATCTGTCCGTTTGTCTGGCCACTTGGTGGTATATAATAATATAAGAAAACAAAGCACGGGGGTCCCTGTGAGATACATCATAATTAATGGTTTACTGTACAAGTTAAGATTCTCATTATTTTCAAACAATACAAAATAGAGAAGACTCTAACTAATGAATAAATAAATATATAGGGGAGTGATTGATGGATCTATTTCTTTTATCATTTATTCTTTTAATTATTTTGAATATTTTGTGTCGGTCTATTTTCTTAATAAAGCTCTCCATTTCTTATAAAAAATAAAGATTTTTTTTACAACTAGTAATTTTATTTTACACATCTAACTGACCATCACAAGAAATCATCATTCCACCTTTTAAAAAGAGTTGAACTCATACTAATATAGTTAAACATTAATTTTAGATGAAATGGAGCCTCACAGTAGCATCTTGTTATCTAACAAGTTGAAGGGTCACATTCTTGGGTGTGCCCACAGCCAATAAAAACAATTATTTATTAATCACAATCTTCAAGTTGGTAATTTGACAATCCCTCACACCATCCTGCTTTCCAATAGGGAGCAATGGATATAGTCATTTAAGCAGCAAGGGACAAAAAAATTGTGCAACTTGTATGCAAAAGTTGGGCCTCAAAATGCTGCTTTAGATATTTGTCTGCTATCCATCTAATTCCATGCATCAATTAAACTAGAAGGGAATACATGCATTGCTAGATAGTACTTTTCTTTTTACTAGAAGATGGGGACAATCATCCTCAACTTGCATCATAAAATTTAAAGCCGTGGATTTTAATGCCCTAAACATATCACATCAAAGTAGCCTCATTAATGGATAATAATACACATAGGTGAGGACGCGAGGTAGGCTAGAGTTTACCCAAATCCAATAGTATTGAAAAGAGAAATGGTTGAAACATCTCATCTGTTTTGTGTAAAGTGTTTGAGTTTTCTTCTTTAAAATATCTACCAGTTTTTTTTAAAATAATATAAATATGTTTTATAAAAAACTTACGAATTTTTAAAAAAAAAAAATATATTATCTGATATGACTCAACCCAAATTTACACATATGTCGTGACGCAGTTCGACAACCCATTGCAGGAGCTTTAGAATTTTCTGACTTGCAGATAGACCCAATCAAATAGTCCCAAAGAGACGACTTCACCATTCGCGACAAAGAATATGCGGCATTCAATGTCATTTACCGCCCATATCACCTTTAGATCGAGGTCTTAGTCTATATAAATAATGCCTCCGACACTAGAAAATCTATACTTTTTCTCATCCAATCTCACCTCTCACTAGGGATGACAACGGGGCGGGGTGGGGACGGTTTTAAGCATTACCAATCTCGCACCCGCAACTCCAATACCTCCCCGCCCCCTGCACCCACACCTGCACCTGTCGGGGGTGACTTTTTAACATCCACCCCGCACCCAACGGGGACAAGTTTCTCCTCCCCACATCCGCCCCCACTCCAAAAATTGGAATTTTTTTATTTATAGCATAAAAAATCAATAATTTAACTCAATAGTAACATTCAACATAAGTTCTAAAATTACAATAATCAAAATAATAAAATCACAATATCTCCAAATTTGTTTAAGTTTGCTACAAGTCACAATATTTTGATCAACAAAAGTTCAATTCAAACAAAAGTTCTAAATATTCAAAGTTCAAACGAACTAATCAATCAAAATAGTAAAAAGTTCCAAATCATCAAAACAAAAAGGTTTTAAATAAGCATTTTCTAACGATCATCTTCATCTTCAAGGCGGGAATTAGAAAGTGAAGTAACACAACTGATCAACAATTCACCTATATTAAAAAATAAAAGTTAAAGATTAATATTTAACATGACAAATTTAAATCAAATAATGTAGAGAATATAATACCTTCATCGTCAAACTCTATTTCATTGAGTAAAATAGCATTTTCATTATCTACTTTAGAATTTGAATTACCTATCAATGTCAACATAGTACAATATAAACAACAATAATTTAAGATATACAAAATTATTAGCTATTTCAAATATATTAAAATTTAAATGAATAATTTAAAATAAATAGCAGTCTTCTTAGCACTCCATAACCAACTTCTAGTACACACCAAGGCCTATAAAGTAGTCCAATGAAGTCGGCTTCGATGAGGGCTTAAGATATGTCTGTCGGTACTAAATGCAGATTCATAAGCTACAGTAGAAACATGAATTTCTAATACATCATTTGCAATAGTTTGAAGTGTTGGATACTTAACACCATTAAACTTCCACCACAACAAAATATCAAAATCAGGACTTCTTGGCAAAACTTCCTCCTCTAAATAAACATCCAACTCTATTTTGACAAATGAAGTGCTAGCTCTTTTTTTCTCTGACATACAAATCATAGTCTTCTAAACCATCATCCTCAATATTACTAAAGTGGACATCCAACATTTGAGAATCACTACTAGAACCATTATTCATTTTCAATTGATATTCATAAAGCAAATCATAACACAACTGTCGAATCGACTTAACTTGGTCATTAGCATCATTCCTATACAACTTAACATAATAATATTCAAGCAACTCTATTTTGAACCTAGGATCCAAAACATCAGCAACTCCCATTATTTCATGAACCACATTCCAATATTTTACAAATTTTCCCAACATATTCTCTGCCATTTTTTTATCAATGCATTAGAGGATTTAATCCACTCATTTATTGCAATTTTGATCATTCGAATCTTAGGAAAATATTGATTGGAAGATGCATAGTTAGTGCCAGAGAACACTTCAGTGATAGAATTGAACAATTTCAATTTACCACAAATATCTTTTGCAAATTTCCAATGTATACTTGTAGGCAAACAAGTGTATTGGGATTCACGTTGTCTTAATCGACTAAATACATCTTCATACAAAATGGCAACATCAAGCATCTTGTAAGTTGAATTCCATCTAGTCGGACAATCTAAAACCAAATTCTTGGTGCAAGAGATTCGTAATTGTTTGGCAGTCTCCTCAAACTTTTCATTCCTTTTAGGTGTTGTAGTCTAATATGCAACACTATCTCGAATCCTCTCTACTCCATCTTTCACAACTTCTAACCCATCTTTTACTATCAAATTAAGTATATGCGCGCAACAACGCATGTGAAGTAAAGCCCCATCCTTTAACAATGTATTCAATTGCAACTTATCCTTAATTTTTTCAATCATTGCATCATTAGTGCTACAATTATCTAAGGTGATAGTGGATAATTTTGTATCAATATTCCAATCCATCAAACATTCAACCAATGCATTACAAAGTCTTTCACTTGTATGAGGGGCAGGAACATAAATAAAGCTAATATAAGAAGATTCACATTCAATGACTAATATAAATAATATTCAATCAAACTAGTATTATAAGAAATTATAATTACCTCAAAATTTAACTTTGTAGATCCCAATTTTCATCAATGTAATGAGCAGTGACAGCCATATACCCTTTTTTCATATGTCCGCACAAGTGTGAGGTGTCATCTCTTGCTCTCCCACCAAGCAATTTTTTGCAATAATTACATTTACCTTTTTCTTTTCCATCAACTTTTACCTTTGTAAAATGATTTCATACAATACTTTTAAGTCTATTGTTACGATCTTCCGGTATTTCATCTGTCATATTATCATTTGTCTCATCGTGTGGTGTTTGCACAGTTTCATTTGGTGTAGAAACATTAACTAACGGATTACAACTTTCATCCATAGTTGCTTGATGTGAACTTTCTTCTTAAGTAAGTTGACATCTTAGTGGTTGAGATGACGTGCCTTCAATTTCCATTTATAATATCTGGATCCAAAAAGGGAAAGCTGTAATTTGCACAGAACATTATGCTACCACATGGCATATTGAAAGCATATCTTCCATCGTAAGATCATATTTAGTAATTGAAGGATTCCTCAAAGTCAAATATTTTTCTTATTAAAAAAAAAAAAGTCAAATAATTTGTTGAAATTACAATACTTAACAAAGATTTGCATGCCTCACCCTGCACTTAATTTTTCCCAGTGTATGCACTATGTTATGATCTGGAAGAGAAACAGAGACAATTTTTTATTATTTGATCCTAAATTTTCATGAGATCGAGTTGCATTTTTGGCTTCTCAATGGTGTTCTAAACATGACAAGTTCAAGAGAAATGGTATCTCTAATATGCAGAACGATTGACATATTTTCTGTATTCTATGTTATTTTTTGTATACAGGATCTGCTATATCAGAATATCTTGGTCGAAGACCGTGTAAAATGGACATAGAAGAAAATTTTTATATATGTAACATTTGAAGAAAATTTCCATGGTAGCATAATTTTTTTTATACATTTATTTCATTAAATTACATCATTGTACCATTTAGCAAGAAAATATGGAGAACATATGCAGAAAAATCTCAAAACTAATACACAAAAATGAAATCGAACTAGAAATTAAACAAACAAAAACTAAAAACGAAAATGCATCAAAATGTAAAAAATTTGAAAACGAACCTTAAAATTATAGCAGCGAAGAGAATAAGAGGCGACACACCAAGGATGACGAAGACGGCACATGGAGAGAAGGGAGGACGGTCGGGATAGAAAAAGTGAGGGTGGAGGTGGACGGTGGCAGCAAGCTAGGAAAAAGAAGAAAAATTGATAAAATTAGGGTTTTGTTACTATTTTAAGCGATATAAGAGTATTTAAGTAATTGTATTTATGTCGGGTGGGTGCGGGGGGGATTTGACGAAACCCACCCCTGCACCCGCACATAATTTTGAAAAATGGGGAAAATCCGCACCTGCACCCGCATCCATTAAAAATGGTTTTCCCCGTTAAATGCGGGGCGGTTTGGGTAGGTTCGGGTTCAAATGCCATGCCTATCTCTCACTCTCCTCGAATAACAAATTACTTGAGCGTCAAAGTGTTTACAGGTACCACCCTACCACTGAGTAGGAAACACAATTTGAGTAGCGAAGCTGACCTACCAACTTGGTCTAGTTCGAATCATCGGTGCCGCTTGTGGAGAACGGGTTTCCTTGCTCTGCTTTATGCCCTAAAACTTTGAAACCCTTCAATGGTCGGAAATAAGCATAACAATGTAAGGAAGTGAAGTAACAATGTCGACTTACAAGGAAGAGGGATTTGAATTGTAAATGCACCTTTTAAGAATTCCTATTAAAACTTAAGAATATAACTCAAGAATGATCTTGGTTAGAGAAACAGAAAATGGAGAACGTTCTTGGTTTTTACCAAAAAACGGAGAATGTTATTGGTTAGCTTTAAAACAGAAATTCAGTTTATGTTTTATCTCAGTTAATTGATTAAGCTTGATAAATAAAAGGATAAGAGAAAGAATACCACACGCAGATATATCCTGGTTCACCCAACTTGGGCTACGTCCAGTCCTCACAACTTGTGAGATTTTCCACTAAGTGTTCAAAACAAAGAACCTTCTTGGTTTTACAGCACCCAGCTTAGGTCAACCTTGATCTGTTACAAGCTCTATTTCTTTCAACCCAGAAAGCAAATTAATCACCTATCGATCTTGATAGGATTTGTTACAATCTATTCAAACTATACTTAAACTCTTATAGTTTGAGTTTTTACAATAATGATAAGATTATTTTGATAGAATCTGAGATGTCTCAACTCTTGTTTGAGATTCGATTCTTTACAAAGAAATCAGTAGTAATATCACAGTGAGATAGAAAAGTTCATAATTGATTCTTCTTTGTGAAAATGAGAATTTCAAGTATGTGAATGTGAATGATTTATGACAATTTGATAGCACTTGAAGTTATGCGTTATTCCTGGACAATGGCCTTGCTTTTATACGAGATTTGAGAATTTAATGAGGGTCAAAAGATTTGTTGATAGTATTGTGTCCTTTTTGACCAAAACCCTTAAATATGATTAAAAATAATCCAACCTTTGAATATTTTGAATCTGTTTTGACTGATGCTGTTACAGCTTTGATAAAACAGTTTGCCTTTGAGTTTAAAAATCTTTGAAGCTTGTCACTCAATTATTGATGTTACAGCTTCGATTTGGAACCTTGAATCTGTCCAAAATAGTTTGATGAATGATTGTAAACCTTTGCAGAAGTAAAGGATATCAAAACTGGAATTCTACAGAAACAGAGATTGATTATCAATCTGGTATTGGCAATTTTGAACTTTCTGGAGATTGATGATCAATCTGAAGATTCAATTTGATTGTTCTGGATGTCTTCCTGATGTCTTTTGTATAGATCAAGATTGATTGAGCTTTCTTGACAGTTTGGTTGACAGTGTTCCAAACTGTTTCAACTAGCTCCATTTGGGACCTTTTATCTCAATGATTCGTAAGCCTTATTTGACTGAGATGAGACCTATTTGTTCTTTGCCATGTACTGATGAACTTAGTATAAAATTTAGAGGCAAAAACTTTGATAAAATAGTGGAGATTGATTGGTCAAGTTACTGTGAAAGTCAGTCTTGAATCTGGAGATCATTCTCCATTTTGTTCAAAGTGTTCTTGTTTCTTTGTCTGTTCAGTTTTTAACTGTTTTCTTTGTTTTGCTTGATTCCTATCTTTGAATTAACACACTCAAAAGCACAGGTTAAATTAAAATAACATTTTAGAATCATAATTAACATTTTTTTATTTTCATCAAAACTTTAATTTTAGAGTTTGTTTCAACATGAAGTACTCTGATACCACTATTTATGCCACCACCCTACAATAGATAGACAAGACCACATCATCCCCACACAGAAGTTCATGTCAACAATATCGAACCCAACGCTGCTCTCACCTGGGTCTAGAACTGAGGGGACATACTCAACAATGTCATCACACTTATCCGTGAACAATCACAAATGATCAAAGAATATAACCATTTCCGACAATCCTCTGTGAGGAACTCTCTGAAGAAGTCTGAAGGAATGGTTAGGTGTCATTGCCATGATATGCTCCCTAGAGGGGCACCATAAATGATCACCTACACCAAAACGAAGTAAACGTCCCCCCCTTTAGATCAACTAACTAACTAATCCTACCATAGGAAATCCCCTATGAACTCTCCTCCCAAGAACATAAATCAATGTTGATAATCCTCTCGATCTCAACCTCGTTTATGACCACTTTCATTGTCAGATAGGGAAACAAGCCACGAATTTCAAAGACCCTTCATAGAAAGCATAAGGAGTTTTCAAATACCAAAATATCTAGAAAATCCTCAACATGCTGGCTTGTACTACGGAACAAATGACCCCAATAAATATATCAAGAACATTAAGGCAATCCTCGATTACCTCACCTCCCAAGGATCCTTGAAGTGTCGAGTTTTTGCACCCACATTGAGGAAAGGAGTGATGACGTAGTACAAGAGCTTACCATGATTTTATCGACTCCTAGAAGGAACTATGTAGATAGTTCACCACCCATTTCACCGCGTCGAGGAAACAACTCAAGGATGATTGACACTTTGTCGACAATAGAATGCTTCAAAAAGGAAGCCTTCCTCACTAGGGAAGCCAACAACGACACAAAGATGTTTTAAATGAATGAAGGACTCTTGGAGGGTAGTTGTTTCGCCGAAGACATTGACCTGAAAATACTTAAGAGTTTAAACAACTTCCAAGTCCATTGTAAGTCCTACATCTAGAATGAAGAGGAGATCCACGTTAGGCATATACAAATGGGTAGGAAAGATAAAGAAGAGAAGGACACATCGATAGAGCCCTCTCACGGGTCTATGACAAACAGAAAATGGGTTGAAAATCCCTGGAAAGAGCCAAATAATTGTGGCCCTCTTGGTCGATTCCTAGCATATACCCCTCTCAACACTTCCGAGGAGCACATTTTGGTAGAATAAAATTACAGAATTTAAGGAATAGGGAATGTAGTTCTCCACACAGATCTCTATTAAATCCTTTACATAGCTATATCTTAAACCAATATGTCTATATTTTTTTATTATATACATGGCTATATGCTTTTGATAGTTTGGATTGACTATCAAAATGTATGGATACTGGTGCCATTTGTTTTGTCCAAATTGGTATCTCATACAATATTTCTTAATCGTTCAGCCTTTTTACTATCCCAAATTAGAACAATAAATTTTGCAGCCATGGTAAGGTTGACAATGCAAGTTTGTTTCTTTGAATCCGAAGAAACTGTACCGCCACTAAGGTTGAAAGTCAACCCATTATGGAAGCATGATCCTCAACATAAGTTACTCAATTGACTTTTGTATATCCTTCCAAAACTGAAGGATATCCACTAAATATAGATTAAACCATAGTTAATTGATTCTTTCAAATATTTTAATACTTTATTAATAGCATGCCAATGTTCTTTACTTGGATTGTTTATATACCGATTTAATTTTCAACAACATATGTTATATCAGGTCTGATACAAGTCATGATTTACATCAAATATCTAATTACCTTTTATATTCATGATAATGCTGACCAACTATCACCAAACCATGACATTTTTGTCATTTAATCTCTTCACATTGTATAACATACAAATTATCACATACACAAACTTTTATGTCATTCTACCTTTGACTATATTTAATAAACATCTCAATTTAAAATTCTAATTGCCTGTTCAATATATCAAAGTCTAAGATATAATACATTGAATCATTAAAATATATATTGCCACAAAGCTAACAAAGCATGATCATAAAAATTTCTCACAATCAAATATCATAAGGTGGATCCAAACATGTAAGTCATCTACTCCTTAACAAATAAGAATTTATTTCATTTTTGTTAAAGAAATTATTTCTTCATAGTTATGTTATAACCAATACATGCATCATAAATTTTAGTTGTTAAGTCATGTTTTATATTTAAATATGTTATATGGCATATTCAAATAAGTATCCCAATAGAAAATAAACAATCATTAAAATCATTAAGATTTTCTACTAGTTTCTTCCATCAAAATTTGTTGACTTACAATAATTTTAAAATATAAAGATAAACAAGAAACAATTACTTTTATGCGCATATAATATGAATTATCAATTATACATATAACAATTTCTTGCATGAAGCAACAATTTTTATTTAAGATACACATGTCTCATTGACGAGATTGAACGAATGTTGAATTCTTTTTAGTGGTGTTCAACCGAAGCAATGCGAGAGGAATTAAATGGATATCATGGGATATATTATGCCTAAAGAGTATGCATGTTTAAGAATTTGCATTCATTTAACCTATGCTAGCTAGATTACATGCATGCAAGTTTGGAAATTTATTCAGGAACCGGATACACTTGTTTTGCATCGCTTTAAAGCACAATATTTATTGGAAAATAATGAGATAGCAGAAGTTGAGAAATTTGCAATGATTACTTGGGCTATATGCAATGCAAGGAACAAAAATTTAGGGGGTGAGGAGGTTGAAGAGGCTAGGACATCAGTCTAGAGAGTTAATGGGTTTTATGTCGGTTGGAAAACTACACTAGTTCAGACACACACGGTTCAGGGGAAGCAGCTCGCGAGTTGTGTTGAGACGGTGCATCGGTCCCCACTAGATACCAGGGTGATAAAGTGCAACATAGATGCATTATTCTTTCAACAAACAGGAGCTATTACTATTGAAATGGGTTTGCGTGATTCACCAAGGAATTTCATTGCGGTAAGAACATAATACATTCCTTTCTACCTCCCAACGACTGGGGTAGAGGCAATGAAGTTGTTGCGTGCACTCCAATGGACAGAAGGACTTGGTTTGGATAAAATCACTTTCGAAATGGACTTAAAAATGGTGGTGGATCATTTAAAGAGTCATGCATATTTCTTATTTGAATTAGAGAATATTTTAGAAGCTTGTTGTAATATTTTGCAATCGTTTTAAACTTTAGTGTAAGTTGTGTAAAGTCAGGAATAATATTGCTCATATGTTAGTCTGAGCATCATTGTTCACGCTTAGTCCTTGAATTCCTCATACGTCAGTTTGAGCATGCGCCAATATAATTAATTTTAAAATTGATATTCTTATTTTAGAAGTTTGACAAATAATTAACTTTAAATATTTTATTTTCAACACATTTTTAATTTATTAGATTATATAAATTGAAAAAATATCTTGTAATAAAATCATACATATTGATTAATATTTCATTTTTTAATTTTAATATTTAATTTTATTATTTTATTAATTTACATGTATATTTTATTAATTTATATATTTATATTTTATTAAATATAATTTTTTAAATATTTTAAAATTATATTTATATAGATAATTGAGTAAGTAATATTTCTTATTATTGTAGTATCTAACTCTACACAAATTCAAAATCAAATTTATTAATTAGAAAAATAAGATTGGATATTATTCAACATTAACTCATCATTTATCAAACGCTAAGTTGATATAATGGTGAGGCTTTTTTATTATTATACCACTAAAATAAAAATTAAATACCATAATACCACTCTTTTCAAATTATATACCAAAGTACCATCTATTTTCAACTTTGTATTCCTTCTTCTTAGAAATCGGTTTTTGTCCCAAATTTTCTCAACAAATTTTTTTTTTTTTAGAGAAGAAAGGGAAATCGGTTTCTTCAATACCGATTTCTCAATTGAAATTTATTTTTTATTTTTTTTTAATTATTAAATTTATTTTATCATTTATAACATTATTTTTATTAGTGGTACTATTTAATAGACACATATATAGGGAATTTGATCAATTAATAAAGCCACGTTGACCCGCTGAGAAATAATGCAACACATTATTTTTCGTTAACATCTTTCTTAATAATAAATATATATTTTATTAATTAATAATTGCTATTTTAATTAAATAATTAATTTAAGTTTCATTTATTATTAATTTAATTAATTATTATTTTAATTAAATAATTAATTTAAGTTTTATTAATTATTTAATTAAGTAATTAATATTTTAATTCAATAAATAAATACAATGTTAATTTTATATTTTATAATTATTAAAAAAAATTAATTAAATGGACTCCATAAAATAACAATATTTAATTTAATATTATAACTAAACATACAAATACCAAATGAGTGAAAAAAATATATACAAATTTTATTACAATATTTTTATTACATTAATCTCCTATATGGTGTCCAGTCCCACATCGTGGTGGTCGACGAATACGACGTGGAAGACGTGGAGGTGAGTTTTCTTCGTCAACTAGGGCATATGTCTCCTGAACATTTTCACGTAGTAGGTCGACATGCATCAAAGAAGTATGATCTACTTGATTTGGGAATGATGGAACACCAAACGAGTACATGTTATTAATATAATGAGCAGCCGATTCAGGCGTACTTAGGTCTGCACCAAATAAGTTATTCACAAAATCTTGATCACTTGAATGTAGAGATTGTCGGTGATCATCTTGTTGAGTTGACATGAATTGAAATGATTGTCTTGGTGGTTCAAATTGTTGTTGTGTTGTGGTGAAAGAAAATGAATGACGATGTGGTTCTGTCGCTTCATTTTCAATAGTAACAGGGAGTCGGTAGGGGAGGTCTATTACGTCTTTGTCGTGTAATGGTTGAGTTGGCTTTTCTGCAACACCACATCGTGGGTCCCGTAGTAGGTGCAAAGCTGATAGATACAGATTAGAGTTGTGTCTAAACCACACCATATACTTCTCTGTTGGTATTGGGTGTCCATGTATCGGTTGACCAGTAAGACAATGACTTCGACGATCGTTCCAAAATTGAATCCATGCAGCAATTAGTGGAGGATTATCCTATCCAAAAATCCGAACCAGCCAATCAGTGGAAGATTGGAGGATTACGCTGACATCATCGTACCAGATTACGCTGACGTCATCTTACATGTAAGCATTATCCTATCCAAAAACCCGAACTAGCCAATCAGTGGAGAATTTGAGGACTACGCTGACGTCATCTTACACGTAAGCATTATCCTATCCAAAAATCCGAACCAGCCAATCAGTGGAGGATTTGAGGATTACGCTGACATCATTGGGATGTTATCCATCATAGTATAAATATGTAATGTTGTTCACTTATTCAGTACTCAAACAAATATCATTCTAAACACTTACTCATACACATCTTTTACCTACAATGACTCCATCAGAGTTTTTTGTCCTAGTATATTACGATGGACATGTTGAGAGGACAAACATAGAAGGTGTTGTCTTTGCATGCGCAAATAAATTATTGGTAAAAGTGAAGAAAAATATCAAACTTGATGGACTTATCAAATGTATCCAAACAAAGATTCAACCAGGCAACTCACAGAGGGTGGTCGATGTTATTTATCGATACCCTATAACTCTTGCGCCAGGACATGTTCGATACGAATCGTTAAATCTTTTAGGAGATGATGACGTGCATATGATGTTTGACATGTTCATAGCAAGTAAATGCCTTGATATTTCAACAATTGAAGTTTATGCACAGTTAGTAGCTGGTGTCCACAATGAAGAAGTCGGTGATTTTAGTGAGAATGAGGATGACATTCTTGCTGAAGTTGTTTTCGATGACGATGATGATGATGATGATGATCAGGAACCCGTAGTAGAATGTTCATCTACTACAATATTTTTCTCTAACCCCTCCTCACATTTTCGCAACGTTACCTCTGACAACATGAATTACGTTGACAATGAATTTGTCAACTCTATGTCCAAAAACCAATCTTACCTTGTTCCAGATCCTGACAATCTTCAAGTGGGGATGACATTTCCCACAAAAGTTGTGGCAATGCAGTGTGTAAAAGAATATCATATGCACAATTCTACGAGCTTCGTCGTTGCATATTCTGATAGCACTAGATGGATTGTCCATTGTAAAAATAAAAATTGTATGTGGAGGTGTAGAATCTTGAATGGAAAGAAATCAAGCATCTGGAAGATCACAAAACTAGAAGGGCCACACACACGCTCATCAACAATGGTTTCACAAGATCACCAACAACTCTCTTCGGCTGTTATTTGTGAAAGCATCTTACAAATGGTAACAGCAGATCCCACAATATCAGTTTCAGTATTGATTGCACGTATACGATCTCGGTACACATATACCATTACTTATAGAAAGACATGGATTGCAAAACAAAAGGCCATTGAGAGAATATACGACAATTGGGAGGAATCATATAAAGAGCTTCCAAGGTGGATTCTTGCTTCCAAACATTATCTTCCAGGCACTATTACCGATATTGAAGTGGGGCCCTTTATTGAGGATGGCCAACGAGTTTCTAGCAAAGCTGTCTTTCATCGTCTCTTTTGGAGTTTCCAACCATGTATCAGAGGGTTTGATCATTGTAAACCAGTTGTTTCAGTTGATGGAACATGATTATAGGAGAAGTATCGTGGGACCTTACTAATGGCAATCGCTCAGGATGGTGATGGTCATACCATTCCTATAGCATACGCCATAGTTGAGGGTGAAACATCATATGGTTGGTTCTTCTTCCTCATTCGTCTACGAATGTTTGTCACACCTCAACCCAACATCTGCTTGATTTCAGATAAACATAAGTCGATTAAAAGTGTTGTTAGGCGTGTAAACAGTAATTGGCATCATGTCTTTTGCGTTCGACATATATCACAAAACTTCATAAGGATCTTCAAAAATGGGCTAATGAAAGATATTGTAACCAACATGGGTTAGTATTTTTTTAATATATATATCTCACACATATTTTTTCTTTATAATTTTGTTTTCAAATTGTCTAAACAACATCAACTTTTCTTCATTCAGGATACGCTATGACTCAACCAAACACCACATACTTTAGAAGACAGATCAGTGATTGGAGTCAAGATGCAGTGAAATGGCTCGACGATATTCCAAAGAAACAATGGCTACAAGCATATGATGAAGGTAGACGTTGGGAACACATGACAACTAACCTTTCTGAGTGCATGAACAATGTATTAAAGAGGACACACAATCTTCCAATCAGTTCTTTAGTGCAAGCAACATACTACAGAGTGATTGCAAAATTTGAAGAAAGAGGGACACAAACCCAAGCAATGATGACATCAGGTTTGATTTACTCAAATACAATCATTCAAAATCTTAACAAGAAACAAGTAATGTCAAATTCCCATGAAGTTGTTATTCACAATCGAGCCCATAGTATATTTACAGTTAAGGAGTTGGTTCGTCCACCAAGCGATCGTCCTATAGGAACATTCAAGGTAGACCTCGACAAAAGATGGTGCGATTGTGGTGAATTTCAAGCATTACACTATCCATGTTCACATGTCATTGTCGCTTGTTCGTTTATTCACCGTGACTACTTGATATGTGTCTTCTAAGTATACATTGCAATGTATCTTTGACGTTTACAAAGAAGAGTTCCCAACAATTTCTCTTCAATCAAATTGGCAAGAATACAATGGAATAGAGTTGTGCCACAATCCAGCCATGAGAAGAGATCCAAAAGATCGTCCACAGTCTACTTGTATTCATAATGGATCAACGAGAAAAAAACACACACCTAAAGAGATTTGGTTTGTGTCGAAACGAGGGACATAGCAAAAATAAATACCTACTAATGCTCCTAATAGAAATTAGTTCATTGTAATAAAATTAGTTAATTTGGTATTTGTATGTTTAATTATAATATTAAATTAAATATTATTATTTTATAGAGTCTATTTAATTAATTTTTTTAATAATTATAAAATATAAATTAACATTGTATTTATTTATTGAATTAAAATATTAATTACCTAATTAAATCATTAATAAAACTTAAATTAATTATTTAATTAAAATAATAATTAATTAAATTAATAATAAATAAAACTTAAATTAATTATTTAATTAAAATAACAATTATTGATTAAAATATATATTTATTATTAAAAAAGATGTTAACAAAAAATAATGTGTTACATTATTTCTCAGCAAGTGAACGTAACTTTTTTAATTGATCAAATTCCCTATACATGTGCCTATTAAATAGTACCACTAATAAAAATAATTTTATAAATGATAAAATAAATTTAATAATTAAAAAAAACAAAAAAAACAAATTTTCAGTTGAGAAATCGGTATTGAGGAAACCGATTTCCCTTCCTTCTCTAAAAAAACAAAAACAAAAATTAGTTGAAAAAATTTAAGAGACAAGATCGATTTCTAAGAGGAAAGAATACAAAGTTGAAAATAAATAGTACTTTGGTATATAATTTAAAAAGAGTGGTATTATGGTATTTAATTTTTCTTTTAGTGGTATAATAATACAAAAGCCACAATGTGATGGTTTATATCTTACCTTATCTCTTTTCCTAACCCTTAAACAAGTTAAAAAATTAATAGAGAAAGTGATTTGATCTCGTTTGTTTTCCGAGTAGTGATTATTTTTCTATAATTTTATTTAATTCTTCGATTAACATTATGTTATTATTGCCAAATGGAATTTAACATCAATAATAACGTGCTGAAGAATAAAAACGTCTGATCTACTTATCATACACATACATGATACATCATAATACATTGTCAAGGATCATGAGATTCATGACAAACAAAATTACAACTCTTCACCTCAACTAATGGAGAATTTGGTTACTCGGAAACCAGTTGTTTCCATCCTGCAAAGAATTCACAATTTCAGATAAGCTTGATATTATCAATCAGGTTTAATAATAGATATGGTGGTCATTTTAGATTTACCTATGCAAAGCTTATATTGCTAAGCAGTATATATACTACTCTGAAGACGGACAACTTCTATGTAAGAAAATGGTCAATCATATGTTGTATAACATCTGCACCTTCTATATGTGAGATTTGGTCTTTGACCTGTAAAATAGCAGCAAATGCAGATAAGATGGAGGAAGAATACGGGCAGGTAAGCCATGTAGTCAAAGAAATAAAATATCATCTGATTCAAAAGATTGCTATATCAATAGAGTTTAACTTGATCAAATGTTAGAAGGATACAGGCAATAGCAAGACACAAACCTGAATGACACTATGAGCAGCAAATCTCTGTCTGCTACTGTGGAAGCTAACATCTACTTTTTCCCATGACACACAAGACAAACCTGTTACCAGCTCCTCTGCAAGTGTTCATTCCAGTTAGAAATCTTACAATTTGAAGACAGCGTAACGAAATAGACCACACATGACTCTATTGTCGAACATCAAACTACATTTAATCTGAGGGCAAGATCAACGGCGGCAATAACAATCAAATCTTATCCTATTAGGTAAGGCCTGCTATGAAGGAATCAATAAACACTATTGGTTCTAGAAAACTAAATTTAGTAGATGAATATAACCATTTTGAGTAAAAACTCTTTTGATGGTATCTCCTAATATAGCTGACCCAAGTAAGTATATAAACAATCAAAAGAAATTTGCCATTGTTGGAAATTTTCTCAGAATTGTTTCACATTTCTTGTGGTTTGATGTTCATCTTTCAACTGAGATTGTAATGTATATAGATTTAATTAAAGTAAGCATTTGGAGAGAAATCATCTTTTCTATAAAGGCAAAATTTACACAACATGACAACCTCATGCTATATTCTTAAAATCCCAGACAAACACTCCCACCTACACAACACAATGTTAAGCTCCACATCTACACACCTTTACAACATTAAAGCTGACATATTTAGACCAATTAGCACATATACATTCCCCAATATGAAGTTTTATTAAAAATGTTCAAAATATATATCTTGACTGTATCTTAACGTGTTATTTGTAGAATGTTCTGGGCTCTTATAAGATCTACTAGGAAACCTTTCCAAATTAGATGTTAGGTGAAGAAAAAGAAGCAAATGCTTCAGAGAGAAAGTTAGGGGGGTAACTCTTATCAAGTAAGAAGGAGCTGAATAGTATCTGTAGTACTAAAAACAACAGTATATGTCAACATTTATTGAACAATGATATTAGGTCAACAAGGCTTGTAATGTTGTAGACAGAATCAATTAGCTAATGATTATATGGAATATGCAAAGCAAGGAAAGGCCAACCATTTAAGAACAGTGTGGAGGAGCAAAAAACTACAACGAGGGAACTTCCAAAATATCATACATCTTTTATAATTGCTTACAATGTGAATATCACATTACAGTTGTTTTGAGAAAAAAATAGAGATACCTTCTATCCTATCAGAGCCGCTCTCTTCTGTTATGTCACACTGCTCAGCATCACAAGCCTTGCAGCGCTCTTCATATACAACATGTGGATATTTTTCATTGAGGATATCCTCCCACTACCAACCAAATAGTTTTACATCACTGAATGATAACGAATGATCCAAAAATCAAATAGAACTAAAAAATGTCAGTAAATATACCTTTGGAAGTTCATTATCACGTCTAATAGATGATGTTCTCCAGCCAACAATATCTAAAGTTTTTATATAGGAAAACCAAATAATAAAATATGCAATATGAAAGTTAAATGCACCAATAATAGTTAGAGAGATGTAGCAAATATGAAGGATACGGTCATGGTGCACATTTGAATATAAAACCCGACGTTTGAAAATACGCAATGCAGACCTGCACAAAGGATGACAGTAATTTGAAAGACATGGAGAGCCTTTAAAGGAAACAAAGTCCTTGTAAAAAAGGAAATTAACATGAGTGAACTATAAACATACATGAAATAACATTCATCATAGTCTTCAACCATGCGTCTAAGCAATGGAGGTTTTCCCTCATCGTCATCGGTAAGGAAAAGATGTCGACCTGTTCTTCTAAAAATCCAATGAATAACATAGCTTGCAACTTTCTCAAATGCAGTTACCCCAAAAAGAAATGGAACCTGAAATTCAGAACCCAGTTGACATGTTTAAATACCCAAATAACAAAAGCTGACGCAACCTTTTTTAATGAAAATGTCCAAAACAAATGCAAGATTTCATGTTCATTTGATGATAAGACAACCATTCATATAAATGTCACCTTGAATATTATTTCAACATGTAATACTTTGATGCAAAACAAATATATGCAACGCAGCGTACAACAAAAATAAAAATCATATCTATCTATCAAAACAAATCCATAAATTCTCATTCGCTCTAAATAAAAGATAAACATGACAAAGAATAAAATAAAAGGTTCAAAGAAAAATTATATATAATGGAGAAATTCAAATTACACTCCAAAAGCATATGGTTCTTTTTGGACTCTTTTAAAATTAATTTACATGGAACCAAAAATTAAAAGATACAGTATATCAATGACTCGGCCCTTGATAATTGATTTTGGTCACTTCAACCACAGCTGTGGCCACAACATTAGTTATTGAGACCTCTCTGTTTACAATTGTGGTTGCATCAGCCACATTTATCTGCAATATTGCAAAAAGTGACCGTAACCACCAACACTTGCTTTTGATTTTATAGAATTTGGGCATATGCTGTGGGATGATAAGAACAATAAGTCTGAGCTCTCTTGCTGAGTAAGCAGATTGACAAAGACATTAAATTGGAAAAAAGGAAAAGACTTAGGCTAGCTAGCTAAGGTTCTGAGGCATCAAACAACTAATAGGGGTATCACTTGTTTGGGCTGCTAGGGTTTCATTGGAATTCCAAATCAATGAATCTTTGGTAGCTAAATAGACTATTAGAGTGATACTAGTAACCTAAATAAACCGTGACTTGAGGCTTAAGAAAACTATAAAATTTATAAAATATCCTATTAGAAGCACAATGAATATTGTTAGACTACCATTTGGCTTTGCGCTTGTACTATTTTAATTCACTAATGCCACTTGAAAGCACATTGGTCAATATCTGAAATTTCGGAGCTTTAGATCTCCATCCTTATGAAGATAATATTAGGACCAATGTATGCTTTGATATTAAGAGCAGGATGATGTGACTAAAAATCACATTCTGATATAAACCAATATGATTTTTCCAAGTAGTTTGAGGCTTTTGGCATGTGTGAAGAAAACCTACAGAAGCACTAACACAGAGGATTGACTTAGTAAAGGATAGTTCAATCCCTAGGGTAGGTTAGAGAAAGTTACAGACCAAACCATTAATTGAGATCTAAAGATACATGATCTACCAAACCATTAATTAAGATCTAAAGATACATGATCTATCAGTGACTTAAAATGGGTTCTACTGAAAAATTAAATGTTCACAACCTTACCCCTCCAGCACAGAGGTCAAATCTATCATTTGAATTCAAGAACACCATTTCATAAAGCAACAACCTTGCCATTGCAACAAGGCTTGTCCTCAACTTCTACATAAATGATTCCTAAAACAAAAACTAGATTACTTAACCTATACCTTTACTCATCTGTATTACTCTATTTAAGCTGTATTACTCAGCTGTAATATTAAACATAATAAAAAACAAATATTATTACATGGTATCAGAACTTTTAGGGTTCGATCATGAACTACAAGGCTGCCATGGAGGGTTATAGTTTAGCCAACTCTGACATGAGCAGTGGCACGATGACCCCAGAAGGTGCAGCCAACACAAAACAGGGGAGACTCTGCGCAATACAACTCAGAGGACTCCGGAAAATGAAACTCGATCCACACCAGCAGCTTTCTCAGTTAATGACCACTCTCTTCAAATTACCATTCACAAATTGAATGGAAAAAATTATCTCAAGTGGTCCCAGTTCGTGCAGTTGGTGATTGAAAGCAAAGGAAAGCTAGGGTATTTGAATGGGGAAATCCAAGCTGCCCACCACTGACCCAAAATACAAACAGTGGCTGTCTGAAAATCCTATGGTTACAGCATGGCTAATCAACTCTATGGATCAAGTGATTGGTAAGCCCTTCTTATTTCTATCAACAGCGAATGATGTATGAGAAGCTGTGAAGGAGGCGTACTCGGATTTGGACAATCACTCCCAGTTATTTGAATTAACCACCCATATGTGGAAATCGGCAAGGAGATAGAGGAGTTACTGTCTATTATGATGATAAGATATGTTTGACTAAGAAGATTGGGAACACAAATTATAGCGCTCGCTGCAGAAAGAAGGTGGAAAAGGGATGCATATTTGTCTTCCCAGCAGGGCTGAATAACGAACTTGATGATGAAGTTCAAGGATGTATATTAGGAAGGAAGCCTTTACTACCCATCAGAGAAGTTTTTTCAGAAGTGAGAAGAGAAGAAGCAAGGAGCCAAGTGATGCTGAAAAATACTCATGACGGATCAGCCTTAATAGTACGAGGTGGAGAAAAGCAAAGACCTTGGTGTGACCGCTGTAACCGACCATGGCACACAAAAGAAACATGCTGGAAATTAAATGGTAAACCACCTCCAAATAGAAAGAGGAACGATTCCAAACCAGGGGGAGAAACCCACTCATTTCATGCAAGCATCTCTGATCAGGGGCAGCAATCTTCCTCAGAATCTCTTCCCTTCACAAAGGAACAAATAGAGCACTTACAAAAACAATTTCAATCTCACTTTGTAGGAACCTCTAATCCATCTTGCTCTATAGCCCAGTCAGGTAATCATTTCATTGCTACAGCCGCACGTGCAAGATCCAATGACTCCTTGATATTAGATTCAGGAGCCACTGACCATTTATTTTTCCTTTTATACACCTTGTGCAGGAAACCAAAAGGTTAAACTTGCAGATAGTTCCTTAGCTTCCGTAGCTGGAAAAGGAAGTGTTACCATTTCTCCTTCTTTAACTCTTAAGGATGTCCTTCATGTCCCAAAATTATCCTACAATCTTGTGTCTGTGAGTATATTAACCCTTGACCACAATTGTCGAATTAACATTTGGTCTTCTCATTGTGAATTTCAGGATTTATCCTCGGGTGAGATGATTGGGGGTGCTAGAAAGGACAAAGGTCTCTATCAATAATTGCCACTCTTTTGGAAGACCAGGCCAGCAAGCTTGTTTTAGTTCTATCTGTTTTTGATAAAGATATTTTGTTATGGCATTATGGATTAGGACATCCTAATGTCCAACATTTAAGACATTTGTTTCCCAAGTTGTTTTTGAATAAAAATCAGTTTTCTCTTAGATGTGAGTTAGCTAAGCATCACCATGCCATTTTTCCCTCTCAACCCTACAAAAAATCTGCACCATTTACTATGATTCATAGTGATGTTTGAGGTCCCTGTAGGATCACAACAATGACTGGAAAACACTGGTTCATTACTTTTATTGATAATCACACTAGGTTCACTTGGGTGTTCCTTTTACAAGAAAAATCCGATGTTGCACTTGCTTTCCAAAAAATTTATCAAATTGTTCTCACAATTTCAAACTCAGATCAGGATTTGTCGCAGTGATAATGGCAAGGAATTTTTTAATAAAATTTTGGGCAACTTCTTCACTACAAGGGATATTGTGCATCAATGTTCTTGCACAAATACCCCTAAGCAGAATGAAATTGTAGAAAGGAAAAACAAACAACTCCTAGAAGTTGCTTGGGCTTTAAGCTTCCAAACAAAAGTTCCCAAGTGCCTTTGGGGAGATGCTATTTCGACTGCAACATATTTAATTAATAGACTTCCTACCAGAATTTAGAATTTAAAACTCCTTTAAAAATATTTACTACTTGTTTTCCAGCTACACGTCTTATAACAGACATTCCCTTGAGAATTTTTGGAAATGTAGCGTTTTTTCATAATCATGATCCCAAGCTTTCAAAACTTGACCCCAAAATGCATTTTTGTTGGGTATCCTTCTAACCAAATAGGATGTAAATGTTTGGATCCAATTTTATAAAAGTATTTAGTGTCTATGGATGTCACTTTTTTTTAGGGAACTTAATACTATAACATGCCCCATCTTCAGGGGGAGGAAGGTAGTGATGATGGCTTCTTAGACACTTCTGATTTTTGCTTTGAATTTTCCAATATTGTTCTAGAGAATTTTAAAACAAAGTAAGGAAATTCTTTGGAAAGTTGAGGAAAATCATGAGGTAGAAAATGAAAAATTGGTAGAAACAAATGAATTAAATGAACCAGATAATTCTGCAAACCCACATAATCTTGTGATGCATCTCAAGATAACGAAACTGACCCAACAAAGGAAAATGGGAAAGGCACAAAGGTTTGGTATATACAAAAGAACACCAGGCTGAAAAAAGGAAGCTAGCCACTGTCCAGAAACCCCAATCATCTACTCAAAGGATGGATAGTGAAATTTGATAGAAACCAGAACTTCATTGGCAGAAATTGATGAGCTCTGAAGCTCTTACAATGCTGGAAATCTGAAAATGCAGAAAAGGAACTAAACAAGAGTTCTAAGAACTCCTTAACCAGAGCACAACTGCTCCTAATCCATAGAAATATTCTCCTAACTGTTTTCTAACTATTTCTGAATGATTTTCTAACTACCTTTCCCTCTCTTTTATAACAGAAATCTGTAACAGAATTCCATAAAGTCAGTGAATATACTAACTAACTCTTATTGTACTTTTTACATATTTTGAAATGATATCAACTACACTCTTAAGGTTATGGGACCTCCTGTACAAGTGTTAAGACTTGTTGATAATGGAAAAAAACCTGCAATGGGATACATATATGCAGCAATGATCAAGGCCAAGGAGGATATTCGAAAAGCTTTCAATGAACAAGCATGCACATACATGTATTTGCAATCATTGATGAAAGGTGGAAATGTCAACTTAATCATCCATTGCATGTTGCAGGCTACTACCTAAATTCGAAGTATTTTTATAGCAAACCAGAAATTGAGAATGATCCCATATTGGTGGGAGGTCTTCACTTATGCATCGAAACACTTAGTGAAAGTCATCAAATGAATGACATGACTACAGCACAGTTGGCGGAATATAAGATTGCTAATGGTCTCTTTGGATTGGGTGGAGCAATAAGACAAAGGGCAACATTAGCTCCCGGTAATTGGAACTTCATTTATTTTCTTCTTAAAACTTTTAGCACACAACAACTTGTATAAAATGAAAACGATTGTTTCATTGCAACTGAGTGGTGGAAGACTTATGGAGCACAAACTCCACTTTTGCAATTATTGGTCATTAAAGTGTTGAGTTTAACATGCAGTTCTTCAGGATGTGAGCGTAATTGGAGTACTTTTGAGCATGTAAGTTAATACTTGTTATTAAGTTATAGAGTATTCTACTATGTAGGTTCATATTAATTTAGTAAACTAACATTTTAAATTATAACACATAGATTCATTTCAAGAAGAGAAGTAGACTTGAGCATAAGAGGTTGGAAGACTTGGTTTTCGTTAAGTATAAACAGGCTTTGAAAGAGTGTTATGATTGTCGTAATGTGATTGATCCAATCGTCTTGAATGATGATGAAGATTATATCAATGAATTTGAAGTGGGAGACTTGGGGGAAGATGGTGAACCTGTTGAAGAATTAGTTTATGTCGGTGATAATCTAACTTGGACTGATGTTGCCAATGCAAGTGGGGCTAATGAGCCGGTGATCTACACTAAGCGGGAAGCAAAAGAAAAGGCAGTTGCAAGTGCATCTAGGGCAATAGCACAAGAAGTGGTGGTAGAAGAAGATGTTGAAGATGATGAGGATGAGGATGAGGATGAGGAGAACGAAGAATATATTGAAGTTGATGGGGAAGAGGAGGAGGAAGAAGACTATGTTGAAGATGATGCTGACCTTTGATTCCTATAACATGCATTTTAATTTTAATATTTTGTTATTTTATTACTCTACTATGTTGAAGAAGATGATGATATTTAGTATTTAAATCTATATTTTGATTAAGACTGTTTGGTATCTAAATGTATGTTTTGATTAAGACTATGAGTTTGAGACATTGTTTAATTATGCATGTTTATATAGTATTATTCATGTAGAGGTCATCCCGGTATCCCACAACCAGCTATCCCGGTTTTCAGGGTTGGCCGCGATGCACCGATATCTGGGATTAACTACCTAGATATGAAGAACATCTTGAGGTTGTTTATAAGATTCTCAGGTACTTAAAAGGCACACCAGAGAAGGTCTCTTTTTTGGGAAAACTGAAAAAAGAGGAATTGAAGTTTATATGGATGCAGATTGGGATGGTTCTATTACTGACGGTGACAGAAGATCAACATCAGGTTATTGCACTTTCCTATGGGGTAATCTTGTCACCTGGAGGAGTAAAAAACAAAGTGTTGTTGCTAGGAGTAGTGTTGAGGCTGAATTCAGATTAATGGCTCAAGGAATTTGTGAGATTCTATGGCTGAAAAGAATAGTAGAAGAGCTAGCAAACTCTGTAATTGTTCCTTTGCAATTGTACTGCGACAACAAGGCTGCAATCAGTATAGCCCATAATCCAGTCTTGCATGACCGTACAAAACATGTTGAGATTGATAAACACTTTACCAAGGAGAAGACAATTGAGTGTTATTTATTATACAGCAAAGAGAATAGAATATAGGTCATTACCTAACACTAAGCTATGCTAGATTAATTACATCGCCAAAAGTCTCTTTATCCCTATCACCACTATATTAAGGCAAGACAGTGTTGTTCAATAGCATCTATAGTGTAGCGGAATTTGAACAAACCGCTATTGTTCCACAATGTCCTATTTAGTACAAAATCCTGTCAAATAGCGGCTATAGCACTTGTGCATAGCAGAATTCGAATAAACCGATATTTATTGCGATTGGAGATTGAGAACATTAGCAACATAAAGTAAACTTAAAGATGCAATGTTGATACCTGCTTATTACCCCTTGATCCTAGATGAGGTGTAGCAACAGTTATGAAATTTGTTGCCTCCAAACCACATATTGTACCTATCGAGTCCACCGTACCTTTATTGATTAAGTCCTGCACAGGTTCTTTTTCAGGTGGCCTATATAGCCTCCCAATAGCATATCGTGCCACTAATCCTCCAACTGAGTGTGAAATAAAGGAGATTCTACGCAAATTTGGCTTTCTACGAATCACCTCAAGGACCTATAAGTTTAATTTTCTGTTAGTACTTATAGCAATAAACATCATGTACATAATACCACAATATACAATTATACAAGTAACAATCTCAAAATATTGTATTCCGCTGGTTAAAGACACTGATTTATTTTAACGTAAATAGGAGAAATTATTCATCTCCAACATACACCGGAAACTAACGTAACATCTTTCTTATTTGAAATGAACAGAGTCTAATTTAATTTCTCTTCGGCAAAAACCTATGAAATCCAAATACTTCAAATTTGCTCAAGCGTACGCATCCAACGAGTATCCTCTGGTTCTTTTTTCAGAGATAGTATCAACCTATACAATTGGGAACAACTTCATTTCGTTGCAAGTAGAATTGGAATACATATTTCTTTGTTCATTCTTTGAGGGTACAACAAGGGAGAAACAAGGTTGTGGGACATTATTGGAGATGTACCTGATCTACTTGATAATGATGGTGGACCTTTTGACTTGGCATAGTTATCTCTTGATAAATTAACTAAGCTATATGCTTCGGGGTGATGGAAATGATACAGATAGTATTAGACAATAAATAGTAGGCAATGAGGGAATGAAATAGTTGTAAAAATGGCCACTAGTGTCATCGTTATTAACAATAATTTCCCCTTCCCTAGTTTTTATTTTTAAAAATAAAAAAATAGAGCCTAAACTTCTTTTGAATAAAACTAAAGATGCTTTTGTGAATCTTGACATTGGTTAGGAAAAAATTGTATGGATGAAATGTGTCTCCATGCATTTTTGTTATGGTCACATGTATCTTTTTGTAAATTGTGATAATCATCTACTCCTATAGTAGTATATAAATAAATAAAATATCTGGATCCTTACAAAAATTATGCATTTGTGTAATGAAAATATTTTTTCAATAGCAGATGGCGATTTACTGCAGCGAGCCAAAAATCCACCATAAACATATGGCAGATGGCGTAACAGCAAATGGTGGAAGTTATGGCAGACAATTAAAAAACCTATAATATATATATACACACACAAAACAAAAAGCAAAAATAATTAAAACACCAAAAAGACTACCAATATATGCCATGAAAGGCAAAAACCATAGACTTGATTGATAGAAAATATCATGTCTCAATCACAATGTCATAAATAAACTAAAATCACTTCTCATCAAATTCAAGACTTCAAAATAACAACAAAATTATAAAACAACGATGCAAACATAAAGTAAAGGTCTCTAGATGAAAACAAAATAAAAAAATGTGAATAAAAGATATAAAAATGTTTGAAGAAAAAAATATAGTACATAAAATAGAGATGAAGTTTTAAAACATTGAATAAAATAGATGATAGAAAAATAAATATACAAAAATGGAAAAAGAATGAGTAGATATGGGGAGAAAAAAAAAGAGGCATACAAAGTAAAATAGAGCAGAATGTGAAAAAATATATAAATAAAAGAAGTATATATGAATAAACATACAAGATAAAAGATAAAAAAATAAAAATAGAAAAGCAAGAAAACAAAAAGTAACACAGCTGAACTTTCAGAAAGAAAAAACAGATCAGCACTTTCAGAAGAAAAAAAAAGAAATACAGAGCAAGGAAGAAAAGAGTCACACCCTCAGAAGGAAGAAGAAGAGCAGTCGCAGTAGGTCTCACAAGCAGAGGAAAAGAAGAAAAGCGCAGTTGCAGATGAGAAAATAGAAGAGGTCGTAGAGGAGAAGTGAAAATTGAGAGAAAAGGAAAAGAAAAAGAGCCATTGTGTTAGAGTTTCCAATTTTTAATCCATTTGGGGTCAGGTTGGCTTGCATGACCAAAGTCCAGATTTTTAGGTTTTTTTTCAATTCAGCCGCTTTTTCCGCCATTTCTTGTCATGCCACCATGGCCATTACCTTCGTGGCGGCTGCCATGGCCTCGCAATGTGAAACCCGCCACGCCATGAACTCTGTATGGCAGTATGCTCAATTTCCGCCACCGATATCCGTCATGGCCACAATTCGACAAGACTCATACTATATCTTTAGTTTTCAAAAAAAATTCAACTTTTTATAGTATTGTATGTGGGAGGAATCAACTCGTTAAGTATATTGAGAACCCAATTTAAGAGAACAAAAATAGTAATATACATTGGTATTTTTGGAAAGGGAACTATTAGTCTATTACAGAAGGTTGAACTTGTAGTTCTAGAGCTTTAGCTCCTCAAAGAAACTCTTTCTCTGCCTAATAACCAAATAGCAACTAATTTACAACCCTTCACTCCTTCTCCCCACTACTTATACTGCATGGCCTAACAAACTTGCCAACTCATCCCATGTAAGTAATTCTCTCCTCTACGCATTCCTTTAATCTTACCCATATTATCCTAATCTTGGGCTTCCAATGATTTGAGTCCAAAAACTGATCCACCTGTGCCCAGTGGTCTATCAAAAGTATCTGGGCTTCATTGTTAAATATAGAGAATCAGTTTTCCCAGCCCAAAGCTTGTAAACAATCAACCATTCCACAATTCTACCATACAAAAAAGTCGTTTGTTTTACTATATATCACTTTTGAGCATTTTATTAATCTACAAAGAAAATTTTCAACAGGTTATGCTTTATCAATGGCAGATAAAATATGTAAAAACATATTTTATGCTGTAAAAACTTATTTCAAGAACAGAATAACATATATATTAATATATACAAATATAGCGTTATATAATCTAGGGGTAGTGAACCTAGAGAAGTTACAGTAAATTAATTTTCACAAGACCTCTTAGATTCTAAAAATCTCCTATATAATCAGATACTAACCTCCTCTGCCAATCGCTCCCCCATTATGTCCACTCCATCTAGTGTCAGCGTAGACACATTTCGTTCACTACCTGGATGAAAAAAGATGGGAAGAATGTAAAAGCAAGCACAATATGCAAAAAGTTTAAAGCCACGGTGGATTCTCTAATTAATATTAATATGCTAAACAAATGAAGTCACCTAATACTACAAGCATAGAACAAAGAAAAATATATCTAAACATTTGAACTGAATAAAATTAATAATGAACAGTTAAGGATCCATTAATGTTACAAGTTCTGAAAGACATCTCCATAATCAATAAAAGTAAGGTGTTCTGAGTATAACATTGGGCTAAGAGCCTAAAACAAGTTAAGCAATAAAGAGGTCAAATTGAGGTTTGGTCAGTGCCATGTTGTTAATAAAGAATTGAATGAATAAAAATGGAGGAAACGTAAAACCACTGTTAAAGGAAGGCATTGAGTTTCAGTTCAAACCCAGCAATTATAAGATGCCCAATTATGTTCTAGCTGAGAAGCATGAGTAATTCAAATGGAAGCATAGAGCCAGATTAAAGAGGATTTAAACCAAGGTAGTCAAAATCAAGATCTCGCCTAAGGATCGAAAGGGGGGTGAAACAAGTAAATCATTTGATCATAACATCGACCAAAGGATCCTAGTTTCAAAATTGGGATGGACTATCTCTTTTTTTCATACAATTAGTCTTTTGGTTAGATTGGTGAGATCAGAAAATCCTAAGGATGTGTTTGGGTAAGAAGCTAAATTAACCGTTCATAGAATGAAGCTTAATATGTAAGGCTTGGTTATGAAGCCTAGATACCCCAAAATAGGGAAAGTATCAATATCGATCACCTATTGGATGCCAATACTCCTAAGATACCGTCGAATACGTCACGGAAACAGCACAATACTGTTGGATACGGCTTCAGTGGGTTGGATAGGCACAAGACACATACAAATACCCGTCAGATTTTTTTAAAAGTTAAAACTATTACCTTTTACAAAAATTTTGACTTTTATGGGAGTTTTGATATTAGTTTTTAAATTGTGAAAGTGAGAGAAAGCACCCTCTATCTCGTAAAATACACAGAATCCCTCACACCACCTGTTTTCATCTTCTTTGCCAATTATGATTTAGTTGATATCCTAATATAGGGTTAAAATATATTATGATTTAGACAAAAATCTATAATTTTTTGTTTGATCGCTAGTATTATTTTATGTAAGTTGTGATCATTATAGTTATATATTAATGAAAAACGATCAATGTCTTTTTCTTTACAAATATTCTGCATGTATAAAACCTTTGTCATAAATGTTTTGTTAAGGTATCTAGGTTGGTATCATATCTTGAATTTAAAAATTTCCCATATCCACATATTCGTATTGCACCTGTACCTTACTGTTATGTAATTGGGCGTTATAGGAACTTACCAAGTTTGCAAGGACCCTCCACCCCTGCCACCCTTTGCCGCCACAACCATTAGAAAATAGACACACTACTATCATTGTCGATTTCCATCCACCTTCCATCGAGACCACTGTCAGGCCTCCCTACCATTTCCTGAAACCCTCCTACCCTTTCGCCTCGTGCCACCCCTGTCTAGTACCCTTCACTACAATCACTCAGTACCTTCCTCTACTGTGAGTACCACCACCACCCAGTACAAGTGGAATTTAGGGTGGAAAGAGGAGATGCACAAAAGTGATGGGAACGATGGAATGACAAGTTTTTTAAAATTAAAACTAAAATGAAAGACATGTTTTCTGTTTGAACGTAAGTGTCCTAAAATTGAGTTATAAACCAATTTAGATCCTTTATATCCAAACACGTTTTGCTTTAAAATTTTCATTTGAAACCAAAAACTTGCACCACCATGAACAAGTCCTATTATCCTTTATGATTAGCTTCTTGTCTTAGATTAGTTTTTATATTTATTAATTATTATCATGATATATCTTCCTATATTAGTAGTAGGAGTATAGGTATCAATATAGATAAAGGTCAGTTCTATGATTAAACTAAATTCAAAAAGATGACAGAGTATCTTTATAAATAAATAAAATGCACATTATATTTCAATGAATAATCATTTAACATTTTGATTAAGAATTGTTATTCAGGCAAAAAAGTTGAAGTCAATTTAATATCAATATAACTCATTAAGATGTTATAAGAAATAAGAAAAGAAAGCAAACAAGCCTCCTTCTTAAGCAAGAAGGAAGCCCAAAACTGTTAGTTAGGTTGCCACTTAAGCCACCAAAACCTTAGACAAACATTCCACACCAAGTATAAATTAGATTAGTGAATCACTTAAAATTCACCATGCCAAGGCTGATGCTATAGTAAACTGCTAAGACACTATATCAAAGTTGTCTACTTCTCAAGGGGGCAGCTAGAGCTCCAAGGTAGTTTATGGCTCCATTTGGGAATTTAGAAGGGGAGAAGAGGGGAGGATTTAAGTAAAAAGGAAGTAAGGATAGTCTCCCAACTAGAATGAAGGTTTGTTTATTTTTTCATAATACAAAATCCCCCTAATGTAGAGGAGCTCAAAAATGTATTGGAGAATGATTTTGGAGTACTTAGAAAAAATTCAAATCCTTTCCATCTTTTGTAATACTCTCAAAATTTAAAATATATTAATCCTAAACATTTCCTTCTCATTCTCTGCAAAAACAATCTCTGAAATAAAGTGGGAGTTGGGCCAAAATAAATAAAGTGGAAGATTGATCTCACTTTCCCTCACCAAATTTTCAAACGGTGCGAATAAGTACGAAATTCTGAATGAGATCAAAGACAGAAATACCATTCCAGAAATGAAATCAGAGAAGCATGATCCTTACAGTGAACAAAAACCTTATCAGGAAGCTCTTTAACAAATTTCTCTGACGCAAACTTCCAATCCGTTGCACTGCAGAGAACAAACAATTAATACACGAATAATCCACTCTAAAGCAACATAGAGTCTATGAAATTGGTTACACAAAATTCCACAAAATCTTAAGATTCCAATCGAATAACAATAATCGACAAATTCAACACATCAACATCAAAACAAAATCAATCAAACAACGCATCATTTCACCAAAATCGAGAGTTTAAAGTGCGGTAAAATCACATACTTTCCGAGAATTCCATTGACCATGACAACGAGATGGTCAGCGGAGGAAGAATCGGAGGATTTGGAACTCCAAACATCGCGGCTTCCATCGATGGATTCCGATGTGAATACCTCGTTCTTCTCCATGGAAATAACGGGAATCGCGTTCGTTTAGCCAAGTTCGGTCGCAATCAAACTTCAGCAACTAGCGAAACGAAGTCGGTGTTCGTAAGAGTAAGCTACGGGCGAAGCAATTGGAGATTTTAAGTGAAAGCAGAATTTTCTCGAGAAAAGAGAAGAGAAAGTGGGAGAAAATGTAAGAGTTTGAAAAGAAAGTTTTGAAGAAATGATTTCAATTCAATGATATAACGTTGGGTTGTTTGGTGGGGTAGTGATGGCCGATGGGTAGTTGTTAGCTGGGAACGAAGGTAACTTTTCAATAAAAACAAGATAAAATCGGTTATGATAAATACTAAATATAATAAATAAAAATGTAATACTGGTATGGAAAACGAAAGAACACATGTGGAGATCTATTTAAAAAAAAAAAAAAACGATGTCGACACGAAGTAGAGTAAAGCTAAAGGCGTTATGCGTTCACTCAATTGAAATTTTAAAAGATCCGCAAAAATACATAATATTTAAATTTATTTTATTTTAATTTAATCATTTTAAATTATATTTTGTTTACACAATTAGTTATTTATTATAATTTTAATAATAATTAATTTAATCAAAAGTTTTTGATAATTTAAAATGTATCAAATACTTATTTAGAAAATATTAATTAAATTTTTATAAATAAAATTTATTTTTTTATTTTCTCTATAACAATTTAAATATATGTATATCTTTAAAAACAAGTTAATAAAGGATTATTCGCATAATCAATGTCTTTAATTTTATTCACATGTAAAGTCATTTGAACTTTTAATTTGTTGTGATATTTTGATTAAATATTAATATTTAATGACAGTAATTTTAAAAAAAATTCAAATTTAAAGAAGAGCATGCGTAATTTAATAATTTTTAAAA
>JBBPBR010000005.1:37977803-37994582 GCA_037974775.1 Cicer pinnatifidum
TATTGTTTCGTTTTTGTATATGTATATCTTATTTTATTAAATTGTATTAATTGAATGTCTATTAAACAGAATAAAAAATTATATTTATAAACTATACATCTTAAGCTTTCCAAAATTAAATCAGAATTTTTTTGATATTTTTATTAAATTATCAAAGTTATAGCGTTTTCTAGTAAAAAAGATTATGACATAGGTTAATTAAAAAAGGAGTAACATAAGAAATAGGAATTGGTTTTAAGTGAAATTAATTAGACTGAAAAGTTTATTCCTATTATTTTGTTACCATAAATTTTTATAAGTTTATTTAAAATTTACAAATTTTCAAGATTTTATGAAGTGGATTGTTATGTTTTATATGTTACTCTGAATTAGTCATTTTGAAATATCTATATCTTGAGCTAGAAAATTCGTTTTTGAGTGAAACTAGTTGGTTCTACAAGAAGACATATAGTAGTTTTACTATATTGGTAACATCTAGGCATTTTATTTTATTTTTATATTTTACCTTATTAGGAGTTGAGATAATTATTCTAGAAATTGTTGGTGATAGGTACTATTGTATTGTGTGTTGTTTTAATTTTTGGTAATATTAATATTAATAATAATAATAATAATAATAATAATAATAATAATAATAATAATAATAATAATAATAATAATAATAATAATAACAACAACAACAACAACAACAAAAGCATGAATCGGGAACCGTTAAATGGCTTAAGTTGAAATACCATATTACCCATTTAATAATAGGATGAAAAACCACGTTCCCCACTTAATACCACGCTATCCACTTTCTAAAGAAAAAAACAAAATGGACGCCTTCCATTCAAAAACGTTCTACGATATAGAAAAATGGTTTATGAGAGAAGAAGAGGGGGACCATTTTGATAGAAAAGGCAACCACCAAAATAGAAAAGAAAGGAGTAACCCTATTCTCGATTTTGTTAAATCAGTATCAGAAAAACATCCATTGCGCATTCGTTAACCGTTGGATCAGGATGATTTTTGGAAAGCATGTTCGCAACATTCAGGTCTACGTTTTCAACGGTCGGATCGGCGAAACGACGTTCAGAGAAGAAGAAATTGTGCTCGCACTGCAGTAGGTGTGAAACGAGTGAGACAAGAGTTTGTGAAACATAATTCTAGAAACAACTTTGGTCACGGTAAGGGCATCACTCCATCCGCTTTCCTACTTGAACTATATGTGATGTTGTGTTTTGGTTATGTTTGTGTGTTATCTTCAAAATAAATATTAATAATGGTTGTGCTTGACATGTTGTGGTTATTCAATGTGATTACTGTGTCTAAAGTACTTTGATTTAGGACATGGTTGAATGATTTTGGATGCTCTGGTTGAGTGATCTATATTGTTACTAACAAAAGTGTCTATACTCATACATTCATAGTTGAGTTGTGTTCAATTCGACATGTAGAACATTAGCTGTGAATTTTATGATAGTCACATTCATGAGATTAAACAATTATGATATTATTTAGTAGTTTTGGGTTGATGTAAAGTTATTACTAGTTGCATCATTGAGTAAGTATGAACTTGTTAATTGCTTAAGAGTATTCTATAGAGTAAAGATATGTATTTTATAACCAAGAATTCAAATTGTGAAGCTTGTGAATACTTGTAGGATACAATAACATAAGTTTCAACTTTTATGTTTGACAGTACCATACATTATATGAATGAAAATGATTTGAAGCGATCAACCGTATGCTTGATCAAAGATCTCAATGTAGGTGATATTAATTATTGGTTATTATGGGGTGAATAGAAAAATGGTTTTGTGGTGAATTAAAGATGTTGAGGTTTAAGAGTACATTAGAGACGATCGTCTTAAATGGTGTGTTAAGAATGAAATTTTTGAATTAAATAGATGATTTGCGTTTATGAGTTGTGAGTTGTAGTTGACAAGTAAGTGATATTAAACCATAAGGGAGTGGGAATTTAAGTAGTAAATCATATTGATTAGATTTTTAGTCATAAGAGCATGAATTAAAAAAAAAATCTTGTGGGAATAATTCAAGTTGAATTTAGTTAGAGTATTGGATCCAAAAGATTGAACATTAAAAGTAAGAACACTTTATAGTGGTTTGAGAACGATGACACGTTGGGTATATTCGTGGAAAGTTGTCACAAATGTTTGACTCTCTAACATGTATTGAGATTTTGATTATAAATAAAATCTTGTGTGGTGTAGGTTTCGGTCTGTAGAGGACTTGAAGGTTTCTTGGTAGGATTAGAGTAATATCAGACTTAGTGAATGTGATTTTAGAGTTGTAAATTGGTAGAATAATGTTGAGGATGTTAGGCTTGATGAATTTTGAAATAATTGCAGCATGATAGATAAGATTTTATCGACAGATAAGATAAGTGTGTTATATCTATGAACTCTTTAGTGTCAGTTTCGAGGACGAAACTATTTTTAGGTTGATAGAATGTAAGACCTGCATTTTTATTCATTAGCGTCAGTTTCGAGGATGAAACTATTTAAGGTAGGTAGAATGTAACATGCAAACATTTTATTTTATTTTATTTTTATATTTTATCTTATTAGGAGTTGAGATAATTATTCTAGAAATTGTTGGTGATAGTTACTATTGTATTGTGTGTTATTTTAATTTTTGGTAATAATATTAATAATAATAATAATAATAAATAATAATAATAATAATAATAATAATAATAATAATAATAATAATAATAATAATAATAATAATAAAAGCATGAATTGGGAACCGTTAAATGGCTTAGGTTGAAATACCATATTACCCATTTAATACTAGGTTGAAAAACCAGTTCCCCACTTAATACCACGTTCTCCACTTTCTAAAGAAAAAAACAAAACGGACGGCTTCCATTCAAAAACGTTCTGCGATATAGAAAAAGAGTTTAGGAGAGAAGAAGAGGGGACCATTTTGATAGAAAAGGCAACCACCAAAATAGAAAAGAGAGGAGTAACCCTATTCTCGATTTTGTTAAATCAATCTCAGAAAAATATCCATTGCGCATTCGGTAACCATTGATCGGGCTGATTTTTGGACAGCAGGTTCGCAACATTCAGGTCTACGTTTTCAATGGTCGGATCGGTGAAACGACGTTCAGAGAGGGAGAAACCGTGCTCGCACAGCAGCAAGCGTGAAACGAGTGAGACAAGAGTTTGTGAAGCATAATTCTAGAAACAACTTTGGTAACGGTAAGGGCATCACTCCATTCGCTTTCCTACTTGAATTATATGTGATATAAAAGTTATTGTGATGTTGTGTTTTGGTTATGTTTGTGTGTTATCTTCAAAATGAATATTAATAATGGTTGTGCTTGACATGTTGTGGTTATTCAAGGTGATTACTTTGTGTCTAAAGTAGTTTGATTTAGGACAAGGTTGAATGATTTTGGACGCTCTGGTTGAGTGATCTATATTGTTACTAACAAAAGTGTCTACATTCATGCATTCATAGTTGTGTGGTGCATTCATAATTGGTTGGAGCCTATAGTTGGTGGTGCGTCCATAATTGGTTGGAGCCCACAAATCCTTGCGGGGATTTTGAGTTAATGGTGTTGCTCGGAAGGACCCACGAAGCCCTTGCGGGGGAGGTGATATTCTGGAATCATGCATTGACATATAGTCTAACAAATAGATTGTGCATTTTGGTTGATTTGTATTTTTGGTGCGTTGTGATTTTTAAATGTTAAATGAAATATATGATTTATTTATATTTTTGCTATAACAACTATATATGTATGCATATTTGCTATGTGTTTGTTATTTGGAGATGACCCTTACATTTGAAAGGACGTCACATATAGTTTTCTTTGAACGAATAATGTCACGGTCAACCTAATAGGAGAAATGCGAGAAAGTACAATAGCATGCAGTTGGAGGCTCCGAGATAGTTCAGTATCGGTGGAAGACTTGTTTGGTGAGTTTTCTACAAGTCCAAAGTTTATGACCAACTAAGATTTATGTTTGGGTAGTAAAACGTCGAGAGTTTTGACTCTAGGAGTTTCTTTTGTTTAACGTCTTTAATTTATTTTTAGTAATTGCAAATACTCTGATTCATTATTTTTTGAAATATAAATAATATAGTTATTAAATGATTCTAAAGTAAATGAGTATTTAAGATAATCATAAATAAATATAAAAGAATTTGAAATTTTAAGTTTAAAATTTTGTTAGTTAATGTCTCGAAAAAGCAGGATGTTACAATATTAAAGTTTATAATTTTTATAAACATATAAATGGCTCAGTAGTATTGTAAATATAGCTGCTCTGTCATAAGATTATTATGTAATGTTGTTGACTTTAGAATACTATAACTTGAGTTATATAGATTAGCTTCGAGTGAAATCAATTGGTTTGAAAGCTTAAATATAAAACTCTTTTACTGAAAGTTTAATGCTAATACATGGTGCTTTTATATATATATATATATATATATATATATACACTTATACGATTTATATATTATATGTTAAGCACATATTTAATTATGTGAATGGAGTAAATAATTACTCGTATGTTATGATTATATATATATATATATATATATATATATATATATATATATATATATATATATATATATATATAAGGTTCATTCTACGTAGATGAATTCTCCGTTTATATGCAACGGAAGTGAGGGGTAAATGACGCACCACTTACAAACTTAACTATGTCCAATATTACCAAAATAAGTTATTTAAGTAGAGGGCATTGTGTGAATTCAATGTAGTCTTTATAACTTATTATGTTGAGTTTAAGTCATTAGATTAATCATCCTAGTGACTTAAAGTGTTTGAAAGATTTGAGGCTAGGGTTAGAAGAGATATTTGAGTATATCCTACAAAGAAATAATATTTTATTAAATTGAGGTGTAGTTTGTCGAAATGATTTTTTCATGCTTAGCACACCGACATGACTAAGAAACATCTATAATTGTTTTTATTAAATATATGTTATTGAGTTTTCTAGGTAATAGGTAAACGTTGAAAGTCTTAGGAGTATCCGGATAGCTCACCAGTTGTTCAATGTCATGATTCTGAGCCATATCAGGTCTTGAGTCTACATTAGAATTATAGTTTAATTAAGTCTCAATTGAAAATTATTTAAAACTTTGTAAATATTTTAGCATTTTAAGTTATTTGAAAATTTTAAATAAGAATTTCTATTTATTTGCAAACACTTAGTTTTTTTTAATTGAAATTTTCAATTCCATCTATATTTTGTACGTTTTTTTTAAGATTCATAGTTAATTTTTAGGCATTTCACCTTTAGTCGCTTAAAATTCAATTTATCTCAAATATGATTACTTTTCTTGAAAATTGTGTGAGTTGCTTACACGTTGCCTTTATGTTTTAATGTATCAACGAAAATTATTTTTATTTACTTTTAGAAACTCCAATGTTTTATAAAAAAAACAAACACTCAAGCCACTCAGTTCTCCCACATCTTTTCCCACACTTTTGATATCCTTTCAAACCTTAGAACTTCTCTGAAATTCTCCTAGATTCTCTAATGGCTTCGAGTTCTATATCTTCTTCCTTAAATCAACAAGGAACTTTTTGAAGATCCAAAGGTTAACATCAAATTGTTACACTTAAAACCCAAATACAAAGTGATGTTCAAGATTCTAATCGAATGTGTTGTGCCAAAAGGTGGCCTTGTTGATCACATAAGCAAATACCACAAGGGATTAATGTGGAACGTCTCCAAGAAGATTAATATGAAATTTCCACATTTGCTGCTTGAGCACATGATGTCCTATGTTGTCAACTCCATATCAGGAAAAATAAAAAATATCCCTTTCTTAAGACTTATCACAATTATGCTTATGAGAACCCTTCTCATTAAGGCCCAATAGGAACTAGGAGGAGCAGTTTAGGAAGAACACTTGGTATCCTTCTCTACACTAGTTTTCAACATTAAAAATGTCATCAAAATACAACTCATTGCTACAAAAGACTGCATAAAACCAACCAATGAAGCTAAACAACTCTTAGAACGGTCCATTGGATCTCAAGGCACTCCTATATTTGAGGAAGACAACAAAGAGCTAATTCAATAATATCTAAGGATGTACCACTATGGTCAAAAAATGCCTCTAGTATGCATCCCTCTGCAATGGGCATCTCAAGAGTTTGTGAAGAAAATAAAAATGGCAGTCAGGGTATCTTCTTTGTTAGAGGAAGAAGAAGATGATAAAAACACTAATGAGGATTGATAATGTTTCAGCAAGTGTACTGAATCGTTACAAGTAATAATAAAACGGTAGTACCGAGTGTCGAACTTAAGGATTGCGTTTTACTATTGAATTATATTTAATTACTACAATTGAACAAAAGGTTCCCAAGTTGATTGACATAATATTTAAAATTAACAATTGTAATAAAATTGATCATTTATAATGAGGAAAATGTTAGGGATGAGTTTCAATTTGAATCCAACCTTGATGCCTAATTTGATCCTAGTTACTGAATTCCTTTATTGAATTATTACCAAATTCTCTTTATTATTCTTGCCCTAATGTCTTAGTGACAGAACCTTTAATTCCAAAGTAACCTCTAATTCCTTAGTAGATTTAAGATTAGAATTAAGCATTACCGTACAGGAATTCTCTTTTTAAACTATTGCCTATGCAACTAATTTAATTGGTTTCATGACTTGTATTTATCCCTAGACTACAAATTCATGAATTTCTCATCTCAAGCCTTCGTAAGTCCACTTCCGTTTCAAAATACGAATCGTAGAACATTTTAATGTTGATCAAGCAATAAAAAGCATTAAGCACAGAGATGAGAAAAATAATTCAATAAATTCATTCATATAGCTAGAAATCAAATCAGAAAAATAAGGGTTTCATCTTGTTACACTCACCCTAACAAATGGGTTTAGTTACTCATGACAGAGCTATAAAAGATAGAGATTATAGAAGAATTACAAGAAAGATTCATGAATGATTCTTGATAAAACTGCTCAAATGATGTTAGAAACGGCCGTCTTTGAGTTTCTATGCTAGGGCACAAGTCTCCCAACTTCCCAATAGTCAAAAAGATCCCTAAACAGTGAAAAATTGTGTTTTTAAGAATGCTGATGTCCGTCGCGCGCCCCAAACGCAGGATTTGCGCTTCGGGCGCGTCTGAACAGTGCTAAAAGGTTGGAAATGCGCCTGAGCTAGCGAGCTTCAGGCGCACAACATCTACTGTTTGATGTATACTGTATTTTACTCCTCTTTCGAGTCTGAATTTGGTTCCGGTGTCTTCACATAAGTTGTAGCTATGGATCTTAGATTTCATTTGCAATTGATTTGACTACAATTGAACATCTAAAACTCCAAATATGGCTGAAGTACTCCACATAGGTCATGTTGATTTCTCACCAAAAGTCAGCACTGCACTAAAACAAAGTAACAACACAAAACTCCGAAAAATCTCTACTTAATCAATGAAATAAAAACATAAACATTTCATTAAATCAAAGAAATAAGATTAAAAAAATATATCAAATAAATCCTTAAATTAACTAATGAATAAAAGATAAATAAGACTAAAAACACTAAAAAATATGCATATGACGAAGAGTCATCACAACCCCAAACTTAATCTATTGCTTGTCCCCGAGCAACAATTAATTTTAGATTTGGTGCAGTTAAACGCAAACTTAAACTCAATTTCTCAAATCAAATCAAACTCAATTTTCAAAGTTCCAGCTACTACAAAACATTCATCATGCTCCATGGTTGCTTACAAAAAACAACAAAATTTGTACACTTTAGCATTCATTTATCAAATTTAATTCTCTCTTCACATAATCTCACCAAAATTTCTCTCAAGTGTTTAGAAAAGGTTATGAATTTATCACTCAAATCCGAGAACATGCATCACGCTACCATAGGCTTGAAAAAATTCTAGTTAGCAAACACATACACTTTTGGAGGACTTTCGGGTTGTAATGGGGCTTAGGTAAGGGTAGGACATTTTGGGATAGTAGGCTTTACTACTTGGAGTTCGGCATACATTTCCAAATTATTCTACCATTTTTTATTTTTCTTCACCTTTTTATTATGGAGATTCTCAAACATTAACAAAAGAACCAAGAAGATTTTATTTACCAAAGTACACAAACTGATTTTTTTTTTCTTTTTGTGAGAATCACCACTCCAAAATTAAAAGGTTGTTATCCCATGAGCAACCCCAAACTTAGAACTTTGTCAAGACAAAAAACTTTTTTTCTGCTTAACTCCAAGTAAGGTGATTTAATTAAAGTCATGTATTTTGCTTGTAATGTGGCTAGTAACTGAAATAAAAGGGCAAGGCTCAAAGGGGCTAGCAAAGGGTAAAATTTTCATAGGGTAGTTAGAAAGGCTCAAGCGACCAAACAAAATTGCCTCAATGTATGCATAAATTACAAGTGATGCAAGTCATAATTAGTGCAAGTTCTGAAGGGATAACATATGTCTGGATAATCACACAACAAAGAATTAAAGTGTTTAGGCCCAAAAGCTCACAGCTAGGATACTAAGAAAGAGTATGAACTATCTAAATGATGTCAAACATGCTACTACAAAATTTATTTAATGGCAAATGAGACTTCGACAACCAAGGAGTAATCAACAATGTATACATTAGTGAAACTTATCGAATTGAGCAATGATATGAGCAACGAAATAGAGTTTAAATTTCAAAATCCCAAACAGAAAACTTAAGACCAAATGCAAGTTGTTAATAATTCTTCATCATAGTGCACGTTTACACACAATTAGAAAGAAACAAATTCAAATAACAAAAATAAGATTGCAAAAAATAAAAGTTACTCTACCTGTGGGTTGCCTCCCACGAAGCGCTTCTTTAAAGTCATTAGCTTGACGCCTAAACTATTGTCAAAGTGGCATATATGACAAGAAGAACACATCATCCTTCTTTTTCTTTTTGTTTGGTAGAAATTCCATGAACTTAAGAAATAAAAGATGTTGCTTCCATGTCTTTCTCAATTGGACATTGATGAACAAGGCATAGATTGAATCCCGAACTTTATCAATCTCTTCTTTTTTCTTTTCCTTGTTCATCTTTTCCTCTTGCTTATCTTCTTCTACCACAACAATGAAATTATCTTCAATCTTCAGCTTCTCCTCCATCTTCTCAAACTTAGCCACTTGCTCAAATAACCTCTCATATTGATTTTCAAATCATTCAATTAAAACCATGTTATTCTTCATGAATTCAATCAAAATGTTTGTAACGTGAAAGTCTTTGTCATCTGATTCTTTGGATAGAATTTTATGAGGTAGAATTTGTTCCCAATTTATCTTTTTAATGTAACACTCGTTATTTTCTGTAGCTTTGACCAAAAAATCTTCATATTCTACTAGTTCGGCAATGTCATCAGAACAATTTCCATTCTTATGTGCTTCTCCGCAAAAGTCACACCTAAGAATCTGCATCGGAGGGATTTGAGGGTGATATTTTAAAAATGTATAGCTCAAGATTTTCCCCTCAATCATGCGACATATACCCGATATAAGACAAGTATCACGCTCTTCATATAATTGTAGTAGAATATCATCATTATAATCTTCCATGCTCTACATCAAATAGTTATCTCAAACAAAGAAGAGACAAACCACTAGACATGACATTAGCAAGTTCAACAAATAAAAAAAAATAAAATAAAATAAAATTAAAAATTTTATTACAGAGCAAAAAATTTCAATTAAGTAAATAAATTAAATTCAATAGTGATACGGCAACCCCCGACAGCGGCGCCAAAAACTTAGTGTTTCAGCAAGTGTACTGAATCATTGCAAGTAATAATAAAATGGTAGTACCGAGTGTCGAACTCAAGGATTGCGTTTTACTATTGAATTATATTTAATTACTACAATTGAACAAAAGGTTTCCAAGTTGATTGAAATAATATTTAAAATTAACAATGACAATAAAATTGATCCTCTATAATAAGGAAAATGTTAGGGATGTGTTTCACTTCGAATCCAACCTTGGTGCCTAATTTGATCCTAGTTACTGAACTCCTTTATTGAATTATTACCGAATTCTCTTTATTATTCTTGCCCTAATGTCTTAGTGACAGAACCTTTAATTCCAAAGTAACCCCTAATTCCTTAGTAGATTTAAGATTAGAATTAAGCATTACTGTACAGGAATTCTCTTGTTAAAGTGTTGCTTATGCAACTAACTTAATTGGTTTCATGACTTGTATCTATCCCTAGACTACAAATTCATGAATTTCTCATCTCAAGCATTCGTAAAGTCCACTTCCATTTCAAACTATGAATCGTAGAACATTTTAATGTTGATCATGCAATAAAAAGCATTAAGCACAGAGATGAGAAAAATAATTCAATAAACTCATTCATATAGCTAGAAATCAAATCATAAAAATAAGGGTTTCATCTTGTTACACTAATCCCTAACAAATAGGGTTTAGTTACTCATGACAGAGCTATAAAAGATATAGATTAAAGAAGAATTGGAAGAAAGATTCATGAATGATTCTTGATAAAACTGCTCCAATGATGTTAGAAACAATCGTCTTTGAGTTTCTATATTAGAGCACAAGTCTCCCAACTTCCCAATAGTCAAAAATATCCCTAAACAATGAAAAATTGCGTTTTTAAGAATGCTGATGCACGTCGTGTGCCCCCAAACGCAGGATTTGCACTTCGGGCGCGTTTGAACAGTGTTAAAAGACTGGAAATGCGCCTCAGGCGCAGCTGGCGCGCTTCAGGCGCACAACTTCTACTGTCTGACGTATACTGTATTTTACTCCTCTTTTGAGTCTGAATTTGGTTTCGGTGTCTTCACGAAAGTTGTAGCTATGGATCTTAGCTTTCATTTGCACTTGGTTTGACTCCAATTGGACATCTAAAACTCCAAATATGGCTGAAGTACTCATATAGGTCATGTTGATTTCTCACCAAAATTCAGCACTGCACTAAAACAAAGTAACAACGCAAAACTCCGAAAAATCTCTACTTAATCAAGGAAATAAGAACATAAATATTTCATTAAATCAAAGAAATAAAATTAACTAAATATATCAAATAAATCCTTAAATTAACTAATGAATAAAAGATAAATAAGACTAAAAACACTAAAAAATATGCATATGATGAAGAGTCATCAAGGATGAATCAAGCCTCAATTTGAGGAAGAGACATAAGGTAAATTCATCTACTAAACTTATTAATTTTTGTAGTGATCATGGTAGTTGTAGTGGTAATGAAACACCTGAACCTAAAACTACTGCAACACCATTTGAACTTCTTTCTAAATGGAAAACCCTAATCTTATCCCTTCTGCACCCTTAACCAAATCCACCCCTTAAATTTTTACCGTGTATTCTAGCGCAGATTCGGATATCGACACCTCAAATGAGATGTTTAAGGAAATCCTACCTGAAAATCTTGTAGCTTTTAGGTATAGATCAAACCCCTACTATTTCAATACATAATTTTCCACCTCCTCTCCATCACCTTCCACAAACACCTACCTTAAAACGAATCCAACCTCACCCATCCCTTCCATACCTACATTTGACTCTCAATCACATATAAATATGGATCATATCCATATAGTCACTAATATGGAAACTCAAATTGTAACATATTTAATCTCTAAAATATCCTCAAATGACTCACCTAATTTTGACTCCACACAAGCTCATTTTGCACCTAATGCTTCCATACCTCTAGACCTAGCCTATTTTATTCCCCTCATTCCCTTTGGCTTTCCAAACATTGATTCATTTGTTACCTTTCTTATTTCTAAAATTACCAAGATTAGGAACTTGAATGCTCAAAGTTTGGATCCTGTAAAGTGTTTGGTCAATCGAACAATGTCCATTATTTTGTCATAACCTATATTAAGGAAAATATGGAGCATGTAATGCATTTGACCGCTTAGAACTCTAGTGTTTTCAAACATACTATTGAGATTTGCTACCTTTGGGTCTTGCCTTTTCAAAAAGCTCAAGAAGACCAATCAAGACAGAAACTAATTGCTACTTCAGAAGGTCCATCTAGTACAAACAACTTTCTCATGGAATATGTTCATTTGAAATCACAAGTGGTTGCTCCCTTGGCGCTATTGTAGTTTCTTTTTATCATTCCACGTGTTGAGTTACCTTCATTTGATGTTGCTCCTATTGTTGCTTTAAGGGTCCTCACATTTGTTGGAAAATTTTACAATGAGAAGTATATAATATTCATCATGTCCAATAGAATACGTGATGATATTCTTATCTTTTTAATCATATTGTATTTTTTTCTTGTCGAAATTTTTCCTATCCATTTCACATTTATTAATTGCAGCACCATCATGGACAATTATCGGAACAAGTTTTCTATAACTTTTCATACAACCAAATCATAAGAGATGAAATGTATTTTTGTGTGTTCTTTTCAATAAGATCACACTCTTGATGCCACGTTTAGTTGAGATAGTCAGGAAACTGTAGACGTGGGAGTTGAGTAGACTTCCTAAACTTTTTAGATATTTTTAAAACACAACAGAAGTTTTGTTGAAAACTGACTATTTAGGCTAATTGTATTGGAATATTCCCTTAGAAAAAACTCAGAGATATTGAATTCAATCACAATTAAATGTATGAAAATTTTAAGCACAATATAATTGGTTTGATTGATTCAAATAATCACTTGATTGTAAATGCAAAATTGATTTCACCACAATTCTTTGATTGATGTTTTGATAAAAGTAAAAATAATAGAATAATTATTTCATAATTATGTTTGCTAAGTGTCCAGATTAAATTAGAAAATATAAATAAATAAATAAAAATATATATAAGGCTAATATAAATTAAGAGTAAGTTAGGATTAATAATATGAGTGTTATTAACACAAAGAATATTATTATTTAATAAATAATTAATTATTTTTACTAATAAATATTAATATATAAGATTAAAAAGGTACTTAAGAATGTTGTAAAGTGATTTTTTATCTAGTCACGACAAATGACTCACTAAAGTAATATTAACTAGAAGCTTTGCAATGAGCATATAATAACTTATACTTCGAGTCAACATTTAGAAGTCAATGGAGAAAAGTCAATCAACATTATGATCATCTGCCTTTGGTAAAAGGGAACATGAGTCAAGACTTTTGATGATCCTCTTAGCAAGATTCTATTTTAAAAAATATGTGATATTTAAGTCACACAATTCTCTAATAAGAGAAGTCTCTGGAAAATTAAATTCTCGAATAAATGTCAAATCCTCTGAGACAACAAGTTAACGTTGAAGTCAAGAAAGAATTATTATTTGTTTGATGACAAAATATGTTTGAGACATGATTTTGATCCTCTAAATAATACATATGATGGGACATCATAACATTCACGGTCATCTAGAATCAATACAAACAACTATCTCACCAACATCCTCTTATTAGTACATTACAACCCTCTAAATAGTACAACAACAATTTGAAATAACACTATAAATGGGACATATCTTTCAATGACTCCATGTACTATTACTACTTGTTAAAATATGCAATGGATGTTCCCAATGAATATAATTTTCAATATAAAAAATAAAAATTTTAAAAAATAAACAAGATAACGATGACCTTCGTCGTCCATGATCAAATGATTATTCAGAGACAAATGAGTTCATAGGTTTTTGAAAAAACGATCATCTTACATTTGACCATTCAAAAAGAATCAAACAACAAAAAAACAATGTTCTTTGAAAAAGCCTTGAACACAAAAAAAAAAAAAAAAGATATGCGATTGAATTGTATTATCCTCTCAACGAGAATAAGAATTATTAGAAGATTTTGACAATTTAGACACATACTTGAATTAATGTGCACAAGTCCGATAATAAAAACAACTCTTTTACTCAAAAGAGATACCTAAAGAGGTGTAAGAATTCTTGTTATTTGTGACGATAATTTGCTAAGATGTTGAGAAAACTATAAAAGTTTATAGCGGGACAACCTGAAGAGGAGGCAGAAGAATATTCAAAGCTTCTAGAGTCAAAATAAGAATTCTTGTTTGTAATTAGATTATAGTTGATTAAGTTCTCAATTATATGGAAGAAAAATCTCATTGTAAGGAGAAAACTAGATGTAGCAACAATTGATTATAAGCTAGTATAAATATACTAGTATCATTCTTGTCATCTCTTTAATTTAACTAGTTCGATATTATTCAGCTTCAAATTATATTCAAACTGTTTTAGAATCAAAATTAAATGTTTTGCTTAAAAATATTATTGAAGAGTCTTAAAAAAAATAATTTTAAAATTGTCAACATAATTCAACTCTTTATTTGTTGGAGTTTTCTTTGTTATTATGAACACTTCACTCACTCAATGTATATCTTTCATTTTTTCTCAGTTTTCCTTAAATCTATCTTCTTCCTTCTGTTTATTCTCCTTTTTCATCTTTGTGATTGATTATGGATGATTATCCAATCACTCAACATTGAGCAAATGATATTATTGTTCATCTTGAACCCAAAATTGATGTAAATAATATTTCCATTTATTGATATGACTTCTCTGATGAGTTCAAGGCTACAAGTCTTTTTAAATATTTGGCTATGTTTGAAAAACTAGTTTTCGCCCAACTTGTAATAAAATTACGCCTTAGAGCTTATTCAAGCAATATAGGTATAATTGGATTCATTCAAGGTCGGAAGCTCATAATTTCTAAGGAAATTCTCTGTGTGCTCAACTTTCCAGAATATGGAAATCTTCTGTTTGTTTATTTGCTCCCTAACAAGAAAAGGAACTTCAACGTACTATGTCCAAGTTTTGAAGACTATTCCGCAAGTGTAGTAGTGATAGATAATAATTGTTTCTTCTTGTTATTAATTTAATAACCAATAAATTCGAAAACATTTTAGTAACAAAAAATTTATAAATGGATTTATAACTTCTAATGTAAAATTAAGTAGAGAAAATTTGATAATAAAAAAAATTTAGAAAATTCAAATCTCCTCATTTTTACTATATAATTATTAATTCACTATTTTAACAATCTAATTATTTTAATACGTAAAATTAACAAATTTTAATAAGACCAATTCTTTAGTTTAAAATTCCTTTTTAATAATAACAAACTATAATTTCTTAAGTGATCAAACTTAATTATTACACATAACATATACGTACAATAATTTTTTAGACACAAATTAATATTTTATATTCTTATAATAAGTTGAAATATGAACATCTATTTTGATTTCAGTTATTGTAATATATTTTTAAATAAAAAAATAATACATAAGTTCAATTTTATGATATTCAAATACAGAAACACATTAAAAATATTAATAATAATAGATAAATAATAAAATATTTTAAAAATACATAAATAATATATAAAAATCAAAATTTCATAAATAATATATAAAAATTAAAATTACATAAATTAAAAAAAGTTCATTTCTAATAAAAAAAAATTAACTACTCATATTCATGAAAATAAACAAAAGAAAATAAAACCAAAAAGATTTTCGACACCGCCGGAGATGCTACTTATTTCTTCTGTTTCCAGCTCCCTCCTAAATCTACATTGTCTCCTTTGCTGCACGTTTTACTTTTAAAAAGTACAAGCTCAAGGGCTTTTAATTGGACCACCAGCATAAAGCATTTGAAAGTAAAGGAAAAATATTAAAATACCCTCGTATATATAAAATGGTATTATTTTTTGTAGCTTTTAGTTTAACATTTTCAGAACAGTAAGGGTTAAAAAAATCTTTTTTTTTTCCAAAAACCTTTTTCGGTATACAATTTTCATTCTAGAAAATTTAAAAGAAGTTTTTCGGTATATAACATCATTTCTGGAACTACCGGAAAACTTATTTTAACTTTTTCGAAAAAATTTCGACAAACTTTAACGTAACATTTCTGGAAGCCGCCAGAAAACTTCATTCACACCGGTAGTTGTTTGAATTTTTTTTTAAAATATTATTTAAAATAACTTTTTTGTTTTAATTTTTTATTTATTTTAGTATTTATTTAATTTATTTGATTTTAACTAATTTTTTTTAATTGGATAGGAAGAATACGTGACTTTGAATCTTGATTACAGAAATTAAGAAATTATTCATCTGACATCTGTAGAAAGCCACGATTTATGATATATTAATTATTAATTATGGTGTATTAATTATTAATGATTATGGTGCATTACTAGTGTATTAAATATTATTTATGGTATATTAATTATTGAAGGATTTATTAATTATTAATTATTTATGCTATATTATTATTTAAAAATATTTATAGTGCGTTAATTATTGAATGATGTATTATTATTTATAAAAATAATAAAATTAAAAAGAATTTAAAAAATGGTGTGTACGGGAAATATTTCGGAGAAAATTTTCCAAGAAATAAGGTGTATAGCAGAAATCTTTTTTGTAGTTCCGGAAAAGATGAAATGATAAAAAAAAACTTTGAATTAATAAAATAATGAAAAAAATTAAGGGTATAATTGGCATTTTCAAAAAATTATGGGGGTATAGGGTAAATTTTTCAAAGCATTTTTATTCAACACCTGGCCAATCATTATACTAATAAAAATACATATATTTTTTTATATATTTTAGGTTTAATTGCAATTTTACTCTTCTATTTTTACCAATTCACAAAATTATTCACTCTATTTTAAAATTTAACAGTCTCGGTCTTTCTCTTACATTTTTTAACTAAAAAATAATGAGATAACATATTTTAAAAGACGTAATGACATATGATACGATAATATTAA
>JBBPBR010000005.1:38003616-38015554 GCA_037974775.1 Cicer pinnatifidum
CCCCCCCCGCCTCCCTTAAAATATGTATATTTAATTACAAGATGAGATATATTCTAACAAGATAGTTGATGAGTGTTAGTAACTAAAATTAAAAAAAATGTTCTTAAAACATATTATCCCCTTTTGTAAACAAAAAGTAAACAAAATTATAAACAAACAAAGAACAAAACCAAAAAGAAAATTTTTAGGGAACTAAATATTTGGGTTGTTAAGCCTAGCAAAGATTAAACTAAGGATAGTCGTAATGTTCTTTTGATTCTTGGTTGTTTGTTCCATGAACACCTTAGTCTTAGCTTCAAAGCGATCAAAGTCTTCCTTCTTGACATACTAGGAAGGATTAAACACGAGGCTAGAGGGAGTGGCAAGGTGACTTCTAAAGGCAGATGTTGTAGATCCTTAAGTAGCAACATTAGGGGCATCGAAAGAGGGTATCTCAATATGTGAGAGTTCTCATAAGCTTCAAGTCTAAGCTCTTTAAGTTGTTGCAATTGAAGCTTTCTCTCCAAACCTGCTTTCTCCATCTTAAGGTTATAACTCTTGACCGTCCAATAAGCAGGGTGCTCTATTTCCACTAGGAGGTGGCATGCCTTACCAAACACAGGTCGATAAGAGGACATCTCTATTGTTGTTTTGTAGGATGTTCTATAGTCGAAATAAAAGTGTCACGTTTATCACCATTCCACATAATCGTGTATGAAGGAGACGAGATATAGTGATTAATAATTTGAATGAGCTTGGTAGGGAATTACATTTCCTTAAGCAATTCTTCATAAAGTTCCAATTAAGATGGTAATTAGCTTTTTACAAGTCGATTTTAGTGGACATGAAACTCTTTTTACCAGTCATTCTAGAGATATAGTGGTTCATCTCTTTTGCTACAATATTATTATGATGGATACTTCTACTTGGAATAAAAATAGATTGATACGGTGATATAAGCTTATCATGAAGAGGTTTAATTCTATTGACAATGAATATAGAAATAACTTTATAAATGAAATTACAGAGAGCAGTAGGTCTAAACTAATAAATACATTTAGGTTTATCAATTTTAGGGATAAGGACAAGAAAAGTATTATTGATACTAGAAATGAGAGAGGGGTTATACTACACCTAGGCGATGAACTGAAACATGGATTCCCATATTGTGTCCCAACATTGTTGGATATCCATCCTCTTCAGGTGATTTATGAGACCCCATATCAAACAATGCTATTTGACACTCCTTTGTTAAAACAAAGATGGATTCAAGAACAATGACCCTTAATTGTTTTGATGATAACAAAAACTATTTTGTAGGAATAATTTATAACAAAAGTTATTTTATAGGAACAATTTACAACAAATATTATTTTGTAGGAACAATTTTTGGTCTAATTAATCTAGCAAACAATTGATTGTTTGGTTAAAGCGTCAAGTCAACCATTTGAAAAAGTCAACATTGAAGTAACAATTTCGGTTTACAAGGAAGGGGGTTTGAATTGTATATGTTCCTATTTAAAAATTCCTAAAAAAACATAAGGGTTTAACTCAAGAATGATCTTGGTTAACAAAACAGAAAACGGAGAACGTTTCTTGTTTTTACCAGAAAATGGAGAACGTTCTTGGTTAGCTTGAAAACAAAAATTCAGTTTATGTTTTGACTCAAGTAACTAATCAGGCTTAATAAATAAGCACATAAGAGAAAGAATACCACATAAATATGTATCCTGGTTCACCCAACTTGGGCTACGTCTAGTCCTCACAATTGTGAGTTTTTCCACTAAGTGTTTAAAACAAAGAACCTTCTTGGTTTTATAGCACCTAATTCAGATAAGCCTTGATCTATTATAAGCTCTATTTCTTTCCACCCAAAAAGAGATTTAATCACTTCACCTATCAACCTTGATAGGATTTCATGCAATCTATTCAAATTATACTAAACTCTTATAGTTTGAGTTTTACAATAATGATGAGATTGTTTTGATAGAATCTGAGATATCGCAGCTCTTGTTTGAGATTTGTTCCTTTACAAAGAATTCAGAACAATAATAACAAGGTAATATATATATATATATATATATATATATATATAATCAGAACTAAATCTTTCTTGAGAAAATGAGAATTTCAAGTATGTGTATGTGAATGATTTGTAGGACTTGATAGCACTACAACTTCTTCCATTTCCTTGAGTATTGGCCTTTCTTTTATAGGCATTTGGGAGCATTTATAGATGGTCAAAAGAGTTGTTGGCAGTACTCTGTCTTTTTGACCAAAACCAATATATATGAATACAAATATTTCATCCTTTGAACACTTTATGAAACCTGTTTGATTGGGCGTTTTTTATCAGATTTCTCTTGTGTTTAATGACCCTTTATGCTTTACATAAATTTGTTGATGTTATATCTTTGATCTAGAGACTCGACTCTGTTCAAAACTGTTTTGAGAATGATGATGAACTTCTGCAGAAATACAGAGATTGATATTGAGCTTCTGCAGAATCGTGGAGATTGATAATCAATATGGGCTGTCAGTTTTGTACTTTTTGGAGATTGATGATCAATCTGGAGGTTCAATCTTTGATCATTCTGGATGACTTCCTGATCAATCTGGATGACTTGTACAAATCAAGATTGATTAACTTTCTTGACAGTTAAGCTGGAGAAGGTTCATACTTGTCTTAACTTGCTTGATTCATGAGCTTTTGTCATAGTGATTTGAATGCCTTCTTTGATTAGAATGGATCCTTCTTGATCCTTGTCAAGTACAGATAACATTAGCATGAAATTCAGAGGCATAATCTTCTTTGAACTAATGGAGATTGATTGATCTTGAGGCTGTGATGATCAGTCTTGATCTTGGAGAATATTCTCCGTTTTGTCCAAAATGTTCTTGTTTCTTTATATGTTCAGTTTTTACCTAATTTCTTTGTTTTGCGTGATTCCTATCTTTTAATTAATGCACTCAAAAGTACAAATTAAATTAACATACCATTTTAGAGTCATAATTAATATCCTTAATTAACCGTTGTTTATTTTCATCAAAACTTTAATTTGAGAGTTTGTCTTAACAAACATTTTGATAAAAAGTCAACTTTGATAAGTCAACATTTGAGCCTAGAACTTTGAAAAAGTCAACATCCTAATATCATTTACTCGCTAACTTGGATAAGTTTTTAATGATGATTCAAGATCTCTGAAGATTTGATACGAATCATTATGTTACATGTTGATTTCATGCAATCGAAGCAACGATCATAAACCCTAATGACCTGGAAGTTTCACTATATAAGCATTGGTGAACCTTATTATGGAGAAGAACGAAAAAGAGCATATTGTCGTCATACATAGCAATATGTGAAAATTCTCATATCAGTTCTCGAGTGCTAAGAAATCCAAAAATACTTTGATAGTATACCTTGTAATCATTCTCTTGTAAGAGTTTTTTTTTAAAAAAAAAAAACCTACTTAACCATTTTCTTAACTCAACTCAGTAGTGGTTGTAATCCTCAACAACTTGATTGTACTAAGCTAGAAGGTTGATAAGACTTGAACACAATCAAATTGACTATTAAATGTTTAGTGGACGTGTGATACTGTTAGTGATTAGTGGATTAAATCCTTTGAAGTGAAGGGACTAGACATAGCTATACTATGTTGGTGGTGAACTAAATTAAATTGGCTTGTGTTCTTATCTTTATCTCTTTATCTATTCTTGCTTTTAACATTTCTAATTTATAATTTGTTTTAATAATTTTGTTTTTGAAAACAAAACACAGTAAAACCCTTCATTTTTTGTATTTTTCTCTGTACATCCTTCAGCTGGACGTTAGCATTTAAAATAGTATAATGCTCCTCCACATTTGAAGTGTAGGTAGTCCAAAAAACAATAGTATCACATTTTTCTGTATCTTTCTTGAAAAGATCAACATAGAAATTTCGTACAAGTGAATGAAGATTCTCATGATCATCAACCCAAATCCCATCAGCCTTACACAAAGTTAGGATGTTATTCCTTCTCCTTCTAATAATGGTTTTGGAGTGATAGTATTTGGTGTTACGGTCTTCTGCAAACCACTAACTTCGAGACTTCTGGAACCACGAATACTCTTTCTAAGTTGGCTTTATAAATCTCTTTCTAAAGTATCTAAAACATTGTCATACCCGTAACGAGTACTCTTTTGGATGCCATTCAAGAAGATTCAACAAAGTCCTCTTCCTCTTGAAAATGTTCCCAAATATCTTTTGATTCCACTCATTCAACTCTAGGACTGAGATTAGAGCTGTCAACAAAAACCCTAAATTAAAAGTCTTTTAATTTTTTTTTTGTTATTAAGCCTTTAATATTAAACTTCCTATCAAAATATTTTTTTTAAAGCTCTGCCCCATTATTTTATGGAGCTTACAAGCTTCCAATATTTTGTTTATTTTGAGTTTTTTTTTTAATTTTTCGAAATATATTTTATTCAAAAAAAATTTAAAAAGAAAATTTCTCAAAAAATTGTGAGAAAAATTTAAAAAAAAAATCGATTTTTTTTTTTGAATAATTTTTTTTTATTAAAAAAACAAATACTTTTTATTGAAAAAAAGTCGAAAATTTTTTATCATAAATTTTTTTATAGAAAAAAATCGAAAATTTTTAATAGCAAAAAATTAAAAAAAAATTATCAATGAATTTTGGGGAGGACTTTCGCGAACTCGTCATGGCACTTACAAAGAGCTCGATCAAATCATTTGAAAATTGTATCATGTCCATTCCCCGCTAGGTGAATTAGTATAAGATGACTTTCCAGCATATGCTAACTTGTCTGGATGGAATACTAAAGGTCAATATGCATGTCCATGTTGTGGTATTGAAACTACCTCACAGTGGTTACGTCATGGTAAACAAATTTGCTACATGGGTCATCGTCGTTGGTTATCTCCCAAACATAAGTGGAGATTGAATAGTAGGGATTTTGATGAAACACGAGAGCTAAGGAGCCCTCCTAAAAGACTTGATGGGACTGATATTTTAAGACAAATAGATGAATGTAGAGAAAAAGGTCTAGCAAATGGAGCACAACCTTGGAGAAAGAAAAGCATTTTCTTCACATTGCCTTATTGACAATATAATGTATTGCGTCATAATCTTGATGTGATGTACATTGAAAAGAATGTATGTGACAACATCATTGGTACATTGTTAAACCAAGAGAGAAAATCCAAAGATAATTATAAGGCACGAGCTGATCTTGTACATATGGGCATAAGAAGTATGCTTCATCCTCAACCAAATCCTAATATAACTACAACACGTTTGCCTAGAGCATGTTATCAAATGACTAACAAAGAAAAGGAATATTTTCTAAGCATTCTCAAGAATGTAAAAACTCCAGATGAATGCTCATCAAACATCCCATGTTGTGTGCATGTCAAACAACACAAGATGTTTGGATTAAAAAGTTACGATTGTCATGTTTTGATGCAAGAGCTTCTTCCAGTAGCATTACGGGGTTCATTTCCAGATAAAGTCACTTCAGTGTTGGTTGATCTTTGCAATTTCTTCAAGCAAATTTGTTCTAAGGTACTTAATGTGGAATTTCTATCACAATTGGAGTCTCAAATAGTTATCACACTTTGTCAGTTGGAAACGATTTTTCTTCCTTCATTTTTTACTGTTATGATGCATTTGGTAATTCATTTGGCACACGAAGCCCAAGTTGCTGAACCAGTACAATATCGATGGATGTATCCTATTGAGAGGTATGCATGTTTATAAAAATTTGTTTAATTAAAAGTGTTAAACAAGTTTTTTTGGATGTTGAGAACATAGATATATTAAATTTTCTTCACTTTCAGGTTTCTTCTTACTCTTAAGTCCTTTGTACGTAATAGATCCCATCCAGAAGGATCAATTGCAGAGGGATTTTTGGCCAATGAATGTTTGACGTTTTGTTCACAATATCTATATGGGGTAGGAACTAGCTTCAATAGACCTAACAGAAATGAGGATGAAGTCTCTGGAAGGCCATTAGGGATAAAGAAACAACAAAAGTTACAATTAGGGAAGAGGAAGAAAATGAGTAGAACTAAACTTGACAAAAAAGAGTTAGCACAGGCACATAGATATGTGCTTTCTAATTGTGATGCAGTTGCTCCATTTATAGAGTAAGTCACATATCATATTTCAATTTTATACAATTTAAATTTTTATTACTTTTTCTTTTAACTCTATTATTGTTACTTTTAGAGAACACATTTTACATCTTAAGAGACAGTGTCGACCACGACGATTGACACAACTTGAAATTGATAAGCAACATGGTCAAAAATTTATTGAGTGGTTTAAACTCAGGGTGAGCATATAATAATTTAATTATTTGAATTTTACTAATTGTTTTTATATAGAAACTTACTATATTTCATGAAATATTTTAGATTCAGCGTATGGATGAAAAAAATTGCTCAGAAGTTACTCATGAACTTAGATGGTTATCCCGTGGATCATCTGAGGTAGTAAGAAGATACAAAGGTTATGCGATTAATGGTTTTAGATTCCACACAAAGAAGAGAGAGAGATTTTTGAAAACACAAAATAGTGGAGTAGTTGTAAAGACAAAGACCTCAAAAAATGAAATTAATTACTATGGGGCTATAATTGATATACTGCAGTTGGATTATTCTGGAAAGTACAAGTTTGTGTTATTTAAATGTGATTGGGTTGATATTAATAAAGGTATCAAAAAAGATAAGTTTGGCATGACGCTTGTCAATTTCAAATTTTTAAAACATACTGGAAAAAATATTTGTGATGACCCATTTGTGTTTGCATCACAAGCTAAAAAGGTGTTTTATATATATGATGAGAGAAACAAGGATTGGTTTGTTGTTCTCAATGCAAAAGTTAGGGATATCTATAATATGGGTGATGAGGAATCTAATGAAATTGAAGAAATTCATGGGCAACTAATGGGCGATACAAGTGAAGCTACTCAAAATGTTAATGATTTGGTTAAGCTTGAAGTTGAAGATGATAATGATTTTTTTGAAGTTGTTGATGTTGATAATATGGATGATGATGAAGATGATGAGGAAGACGAATGAAGGTATTAATTATATACTCTTTGTTTTAAAGCTTTATTTATATTGTTTTTATTATGACTTATATGCACACATAGTTTTATTTCTATTTCTATTTTCATGGCTTTAATTTAAATTAAAAATGAAATGCATTTAACTTATTTGTTTGGTTGTAGATAAAAAAGGGCAAAGGAGTGTTGCTTGGACGTAAAGAGATTTACATTGATATCCGCACTCATAAAGACGAAACAATTGTCAATGAAAAGACTGCAAGATTGATTGTAAGTTTTGATAATAATTAAACAGTACCAATATATAAAATGTGTATAAATTAAGTTTGACAAAGTGCTGAATTTTATTTTCAATTGTATGATGATTGTATTGGGTTTTTACTTGACCTTTTAGGAGATTTTGTACTTGTTAGCCTATATGTAGTGTTGAAGTTTTCTGATTGGATCTTATTGTAGTACTACATGCTTTGAATGTCAATTTCAATTTGGTATTTTCAATCATTAATAATTTTTATTTTACTTTTTAGGAAGAACTAAAAAAACATAGCAATGAGACTGAAACTTCTCAATCAACCCAAGACACACAAGGTTCTATGTCTTGGAAGGATGACATATTTTGTCAAGTACAAAGACCTGATAAAAACGGACGTGTGCGATGTATGGGCAATATTCCTCATTCTAAAAAATCAAAGGTAATTAGATAGTATTAGTTAATTTTAATTAAAATTGTTAGCATTTTCTCTATTTTATTAGTAATATTTTTATGTTGAATCGTGTATTTATTCATTTGTTATTTTATTGATTGTAGGTGAAGATTAAAAGCTAATTTGTTGTTGAAGATGGAATATTGGCAATTTAGTGAACTCAATTTCTTAATGTTTTTTGAAATTGTTATGTATGACACAAGATGTCTATTTTAAATGTTAGTAAGACGTTTTCCACTACTATGGTGAACATTTTTAACTATTGTTTTATTGTTGTAAGACTTTTATGTTAATTTTTAATATATACGATGAACACTTTTTATTTTATTTTGACTCTTAAATATATATATATATATATATATATATATATATATATTTATATATTTCATTGTGTATTTATATTTGATTAATTGTAAATTCTTATATAATTTTTATTGATGACAAAAAATTAATATTTATAATAAATTAGTTAGTGTTAAAACCTATACCAAGAGAAAAAGTTGTAACTTAAATGTATAGCAACATAATCAAAACTGTAGGTATAAATTTTATAAATTATGGCTAAAGTATACACCAACGGTGAAATATCCGTAGGTAAAATCAAATGTTTACCGCAACGGAAATTTTTTTGTCACTATACCTTATAGCCACGGCGAATATCCGTAGATATTGGGTAATTATATACTACGAAAAAAACCCGGTATAGGTAACTTCGACTATCCCTACGGTTTTTATACGTTTATCTACAGATTTTTACTGTCACTAAATGTAAAATTTCTTGTAGTGTATGTCTAAATTCGTACGAATTACTCTCTATGATAATAAAAGATAATTCCATATTTTATGAGCTATATTTCACAAATATGCAAAAATTAAAAAATACCAAACACCATATGAAAATAATTAAATCAACACATTCATTTTTGTGACAATTTAAGTCAACACATTCGTTATAAGTTCAACACGTTATAAACCATGAGAACTTTTTCTATACAAATTATCAAAAAAATAAAATATTATTTTATTTTCTACTAAAAAAAAATATTATCTTTCCCTCATATCTTCTCTCTCGTCTCTTCTTTCGAAAGATATTATTTAAACTTGATTGTACTTTTACTTCTCTTATTTTTACTAATTCATGCAGTTGGTCCCGCTATTTAAAAAGTTGACAATTTTAGTCTCTCTCAAATTTTTTAACTAAAAAATGGCGACGTAACATGTTTTAAATAACGTGTTATATGATAGGATAATGTAAAATGATTCACTCTCCTAAAATCAAAATAAATCACCGTACAAACTTAATTTTCAACTTTTAAATTTTTTTTTCTTCATATTTGTAATTTAATTAATGACATGGATAATTAATACATCTAAATGATTATATATCATAGAATTGTATTTCACAATATTTTAAATACGTTAAATTGTCATTTTTATAGTTCAAAAATATGAAAGAATGACCAAACCCTCAACTTTTAAAATAGAAACCAATTTCGTGAATTAGTAAAAACAGATGGACTAAAACTGCAATTAAATTTAATTTTATTATATCCATATATTTAAGCTTTGAATTTAATTCATATACATTATCAATATAAATAATTTTTATATTATTAATCAATTACAACTATTAACTTATTATAGATGTTTGACTTTTTACTATATACACTTCTAAAATCGTGCTCATAAATAATTAAAATGTGTCGACCATATAATTTTTTTTATACTTAGAGTGCATCTCTTGAGCTTTATTAGTTAAATATATTTTAATACAAATATATACTATGTAATTGATTTATCTGAATCTGTGTACAAAATCTTAAACTATGAAAGATATGGAATGGTGGGGTAAAATTATAAAATTGCTCAATATAGGGATACACCAAATTAACTCACTCATTATTGGAAATATGCATGCAACTTCATACTCTTTAAATTATTTCACTGTGTGCAAATATAAATTTAACTTTGATCACTAGTGTTACATTTTGAAATATGAAACTAAAATTTTCAAGAAATAAAATTTAATTAGCAACCCATTACTTTGTTGGCCTTACTAGGCTTCTCCACCACAGTTCCATCATTACCAGCAAGTGCTCTATATTTATCCCTTCTAGTAAAGCTAGTACACTCATAAGACAAAGTTGAAGCTATCACCCTTTGTATATAATTCGCCACTTCATGACTACTCTTTCCCGAACCACAAGTCAACTCTTTAGGCAACTTATTCAAGAAATTTACTTCATAAATAGGACTAGGATTCATGAAGAAGTAAAAAGGGTCCATTCCTTTCCACCCTCTTGCCGTGGTTCCGTGAAACATACTCATTCGGTTAACCATAGCGACCGGAACAAGCTCATCGGTTAATTCGGCAAACAAGGCCGAAAACCTTAGAAGAAAAGGCTCTCTACAAGTCGTTCCTTCGGGACATATTGCCAAGTCACCTTCTTGTAAAAGTTTTTTTATCATTGATGCATCGGTAGCGCGGTCGCGGCTAAGCCTTACCGTTTTAATCGGAGAGATGATCTCTGATAGACGGGAAACTGAGTAGGTAACGGCCGGGATTGCGCGGCCGAGGGCGGTGGAGAGGAAGATAGGGTCAAGGAGGGTTCTATGTGAGCAAATGAAGAGGACTCCTGATTGGTTGTTTTTGGAATTTTTTTCAATTGGTGGTGGTGGTGTTCCCTTAACAATGACACGAACACCAAGTGCTTTGAAGGCATAATACACTATTTTCATTGGGAGAAGTGATCCTGCAGCTATTCTTAAACATGCTAAAGGGAAACCTATAGGGATCCATAGAATTATGAGTAATGCAATTAAAGGTGTTGGTTTTTGTACTAGTCTTCCATCATGAAAAATTATGGGTTTTGGAAGCTTGTCACTTGTCACTTTTGTTACCTTTGGCTTTGCTGGTACTATGTAACCCTCCTGAATCAATACAAAATTGACTTATAAGTCCAAATGAATTTTAGAGGTATTTTTCTTATTCAAACTTCTTATCAATTGAATCAATTTTTATAGACAGTTATTAAAGATATTGTGACAAAAAGAAGCTTATTATATAAGTGTTTATTGTATAAGCTTAAATAAGTTATAAGCGAATAAAAAATTGCATGTTTTAAAATTGAATGTGAATTACCTTGCACAAAGCCATGAAAGGAGCATCAGTAACTCTATCACCAAGTCCAACATCAGGCTTTTGATCACCAAAAGTCTTCTTAAGAACTTGAGCTTTCTTATCACCAACAAGTATTCCTGGTTTACAAATCAACCCTGTAGCTCTTCCTTTATAACTAGCAATCTCAGTCCCCAAAACCATATCAGCACCCAAAAACTCCTTCAAGAAAGGTTCAACCATAATCCTCGGATTCGCCGTTAGAACACACCGCTTACCGCACGAAGAAAACACACGCCAGCTCTCGGGATGAAGATCGGACGAATAGAATTTCGGTAGAACAGCCCTTGCTACTGATTCTATGCTTGAAAGTTTCATTCCAGCCATTGATGCAAAGACTAGAACTTGTATTCCGGCCGATTCGGAGATGATGTAGTAGAGAAAAGCAGCAATTGGTGAAGATAAGAGATAGATTAAGAGTCTAAGAACACCACCAACTTCAAAAGCTATAAGAGCAAAATATGGAAAAGAACTTCTACCTATTAGTAAAGTTCCATCCATGTCTGCTACTACTGTGTGTTTTTCTCTACCAATTGAAGTGCATTTGTTCACTGTTGGAAAGGTTGAAGAAGCCATAGTTATTGTACTCTTCTTAACACACATACACTCTGTCTCTCTCTGTTTGTAACAAGAACAGGACCGGGGTTCATGTTTATGTGTGAAGTTATTTGTGTATATATATAGATAGACAAATATTGTGCAGGTGAAAATTTTGTTTGTCTATTTCTTTTGTCATAGAAATTAAATAGGGGGATAAACAAGAATTTTTTTTTATAGTAAATAAACAAGAAATTTTAAATATATGATTGGTCTTTGTAGTTATGTAAGTAATTTTATTCTAGTTTTGTTCTTTGTAGCTACCAATTTCAATAAAAATCAATTTTGTAAGAATTAAAATATATATATATATATTTGTATAGACCAATCATATATTTAAATCATTTTTTTTATATCATTGTATGGAATTTTTTTTATTTCTCTAATTGTATGGAATTTGGA
>JBBPBR010000005.1:38018180-38057876 GCA_037974775.1 Cicer pinnatifidum
AAAAAAAAAAGATAATTGTGTGTTTGAGTATAGAGTAGTTGTATCAAAAGTAAAATTATGACATGACATATGATTTGTGAAAACTTTTATATATGAATATGATTGAATGCATAGAAATAGTTAAATTTTATGTAAAAAAAAATATTTACGTTAAAAAAATGAATAATTATTAATTGTGATCGAAAACTAAATTATATAGATCTATAGGATAATTGTGATTTGTGTGGTTTGATATATATTAATCAGTTGTGATAAACTCCGACTAAATTTAACATGAGAGGAATGTTATTAGATATGCTATTTTATAGATATTGTGTGGTGTATATGGTTCTAATTTTGGATTTTATAATCAATGTATTTTATGAGTAGAATTGTTTTTATATGTAGAATTGTGGTTGTTGTGTAATAGTTTCCGAAGTATATATTTGAGTCTAATGTACATTTTTTCTTGTTATATGAATTAACTTAACCAAATGACATGCATCATGTAGATTGGTATGTGTAGAGTGACTAAAATTTATTTTACCAATTTCTTTAATTATTAAATTTACACTTTTTTTTATTAGGGGTCCAATTTTTAAGATTAGAACAATGTCTACAAACTCTTTTAAGATGGTCCTACTAATTGCTATGTATTTTTTAACGAGGTATGTCACTTGTTTATCGATGGATTATAAATAAATGTTTTAAAAATCATATTGGAGAGTCGGTTCAATACATATAAATGCTTAAGGAGAATTCAATACATATAAATGATTTTTTTAAAACAAAAATATAATACAGAGGCATCACATAACTACCATGATATCTCAATTATGTTTTCACCGAATGGTTATCACCTATCATTTAGAGCACTCCAATAAACATATTATTATATTAAAGAAAAACAGAAAATTTTTGGGGACAAACCAAAGCTCAAGTACAGATAATAGAATTTATCTAATTAAAAATTTTAACAAAAAAATTCAATAAGATATAACCACAGTGAAAGTAAAAAAGAGTGGAGTGAAATCAAATCCAACTAATGTGACACAAAAATAGAAAATTAATGGAATATTTATTATTTATTAATTTATTGTAGTCGATATCATTTCACATTTCAGTTTCAATTGATATTAAGTCTAATATATTTGTTGAGATACTATTGATCTTTTTTATTAGAAAATTAGAGTGTAAAAACATCACATAGCTACCTAGACATCATAACTATGTTCACACTCATAGACATCCACCTATCATTTGCAGCAACCTAATCAATTGTATTAATAATGATAAGTAAAATAAAACTTGGGAGGACTAGGCAATACCCAAAGAAACAATAAAATTTTAAAAGCCCAATTGCTTAATTAAAAATCCATTCATGGAAAACTCAATGGGATAAAACCAAAGATGAGAAAAAAAAAATAGTGCAATAATGGACAACATATATCACTAAGTCATGGGCAAAATCGAAAATTAGGAAGTTCTTCTCTATTATGGAATAAGTCTTCTTTGATAAAGGAGTTATAAAATCTCATCAAATAAAACCAGTTATAAAGAAATATGCATTAACTAATTTATCTACACAACTGTTACCCTCTCTATAAATAGAGGAATTTTGAAGCGGCGACTTTTAATAAATTGAATACAATTATTCCATCTATTCCTAAAATTCCATGGAACAATAGAGAGATCACTGAAAACATGAACAATGATGTTAGAATCACACTTCAACCATATATTAGTTCATCCCTTTTTTTACTATCCACTCAATAGCCAACATGACATTAGTCAGCGAAACATGAAGAGCAATCAAGACTCCTAAGTTAAACGCAAAGTCACCCAAAAATGACCCACATTGATCTTTAAATAGTCCCCCACAATAAGAACTACCAAGGGAACCCCTAAAAGCACCACCATTATTTCATTTTACCTAAGACAATAAAAGAGGCTCATATATCGCTTCTTTAAGCACCAGAGCATTTGGTGCGTTAAGACCCTAAAGTCACACATATAAGATCCCATGCATCCCTTAGAGTTAGTACCTGACAAGTAAGCATTTACTTTGATATTATGAATGACTTGTTGCAAATTCATATTAGCGTCTTCAAAGTGAATTTTGTTCTTGAAAAACCAAATACTAAAAACAAAAGGTTGATGATAAGTGAAAGCACAAAATCCTTAGTTTGTGTTTTCCAATCCATGCTATAATTGTCCAGAACTATTAGGGGATAAATGACATTGATCCTTCAAAAGAGTCTTTCATTTAAGACCATAACCCATTGAGAATTGGGATTAATCATATCCCAACAAAGCTTCAAACATCATGCTTTGTTCATATTTGAGATGCTTATAATTCCAAGTTATCCTTAAGCAAAGGGAGAACAAGTTCTGCGCCAAGAGAGAATGACCAATTTGTGGCCATCAATGCTACATGTTCAAACAAAGTTTCTATAGGCGGTAGATAGAAGATCATTGGCTTACCTTTGAAATTAGAAATCCCAAGTAATCAAAGGTAAAGATCCTATAGAATAACCAAGAATATTAGCAATAGAGTGAATTCTAGTATTAGTAATAGCCCTTGTCATAATCTTGCACTTTGGATGACTGATCCATTAACCAATGTTAAGTCAATTCTCATGGAATATATAACCAATTTCTCAATAATTTCTTACAGTCCCCTTGCAAAATACTATGATATCATCAACAAAAAAGACATGTCTAGGAATAGAAGCACCTCTGGGATTTGTCATATCTGTCAACTTACTTGTATCAACCAATTTTGTTATGCTCATACTATAGAGGATCCCCTTGACACACTCCTCTAGTTGCAATTGAAATAACCCACGACCTTACCATTCACCAAGAGGTAAACCTTAGCAAACTTAAGAATTATAGAGATCCAATTACCAAAAGTATTGTTTAATCCAAAAGCCAACAATATTTGAATCTGGAGAATGTAGTCAAGAGTGTCAAAAGCGTTCTTGATATCAATTTTGAGAGCTAAGTTACCCCAAATGACTTTTTGTCTAAAAGATTAGCAACCTATGAAGTAATGCAAATGCTTTATGAGATATTGTGTCCCCTAATGAAACTTCTTTGATGTTCAAAACCATTTTGGGAGCAATGTTAGCTAGTCTATCTACCAATTTTTTTTTGAAATTTCCTTAAATTTAAAGTTAGACATAGAAATGGGTCTAAAACACTCCATCTTGTTAGCTCTATGCGTCTTAGGAATCAAGGCTACAATATTTGAGTTAAAGTTTTGCATAGTCCATCCATTAACAAAAAAAATGATGCACTAAATTAAAAAGATAAAGATCTATCACATCATAGAAGTGCTTGAAGAAGCATCCACCAAAATCATTCGAACTGGGGGTAGAGTCACCATCCATTACAAAAATAGCCTCATTGACTCCTTCCACGGAAGACAACCTAATTAAGATAATGTTATCTGCATCAGTGACAAGACTTGGAATTGAATTTCTTATCATATTAGTAGCATATTTTTTTGTTCTCAAAGGCAAATATATTTTGATACTAAGCAATAATGTGACGCTCAATGTCTTGTTGATCTTCTAGACACACATTTGATTTTAGTCAACTTATGAAAGTAGGTAGTGTTTCTTCCACATGAAGGTGTGCAAACACGAGAATGAGGCATAATTGATGACTTAAATAATTTTACTAATAAGAGGCAACAACATACAAATTTAACTAATCACAGGCAACAATCAAATAAATAATACATAAGTAAAATCAACACACCTGATTTTATCCTAGTTCACAACCAACTTGGTAGCTACATTCATTCCCATTAGACAGAAGGATTTTTCCACTAATTCAAAACCTTGAATTATACAACACCTAACCCTACAAGTTAGTCTTCTCAAAACAACTTGAACCTGCACTTGTTTTGAGGCAAACCACACCTTGACCCTAAAAGTCAAGTTTTCTCTACACAACTTGAAACCAATAGATTATTAGAGGCAACTACCCACTTGACCCTACAAGTCAAGTATTCTCAACACAACCTGAAATCCACATACAACTTGAGGCCCACTAAAGCCATTATTAGGCTGGGTTACAAAGAGTTAGAAATTGGTTTGGTTTTTCTTCTACTAAGAAAATTTGATACAATAATTTTCCCAAGTAGGAATATGACTAAGTCCAATTTAGTATTTTTTCATTTGAAAAAATCTAAATCATATCCTTGCAAATAGAAACCAGGACAAATTACTTGCGTCACTTTATTCCTACACTCCTTAGTTTTTTTAGTGCTTGTACTCCAAGTAAATCATCAAGTCTGAACTAGTTTTATCAAATAATGAAAAAGTTATCAACTTAGTCAAACACAATTCAACCCCCTTTCTTGTGTTTGCACCTTCAACTAACATCAGAGCTCGGTCTCAAGGCCGATCATTTTAAATTGTATGAGGAAAGATCCAAAGGTTCAAAATGTCGAGATTTAGTGAAGAAGCTGTTGGAGGAAACATCAACAAACCACCTATGTTTGATGGAGAGCGTTTTGAGTACTAGAAGGATAGGCTGAAAAGTTTCTTTATTTCGAAACAACCTGGACTTTGGGACTTGGTAGGTGATGATTATACTACTCCAAAGAATACTGATGGTATTGAGATTCCAAGTAAATAGATGGATGTTGATCATACGAAGATGTACAAGATGCATCATAAATCCATAATATTCATGATAAATGCAATCACTTTCAAGGAGTTTGACAAGTGAACCAACAAGGAGACAACAAAGAGTATTTATGATAGTCTAATTATAACATATGATGGAAGCAAGCAAGTTCAAGAAGCAAAGGCCAACTTCCTAGTCAAAAAGTATGAGTTGTTCAAGATGGAATACGATGAAGATATTGAAACAATGTTTTCTAGATTTCATACTTTGGTCTCGAGATTAAAGATACTTGAGAAAAGTTATACTATTGTTGATCATGTGAAGAAGATATTAAGCAGTCTGCCAAGCAAGTGGAGACCTAAGATCACTGCCATTCGTGAAGTAAAGGATTTGAATACTCTTAAGCTGGAATAATTAATCATCTATCTTAGATCACATGAAATTGAACTTGCAGAGGATAAGCTCAAGAAGAAGCAACCGACATTGGCTTTGAAATCCAAGCAGAATAAATTTCTGAAGGCAACATCATAATTAGAGGATGATGATTCAGAGGATTAGAATGGAGATTCAAAGGAAGAGAATATGTCTTTCATATCTAGAAAAATTTAAAAGATGTGGTGCAATAGAAAGAAGAAATTTCCCCAAAAATAATCCAGACAGTCAACATTATCTACTATGGATGCAATGAATTGGACATATCAAGTCCGAATGTCCTAATTTGGAGAAAGGGAAACATCAGAGGAAATAATCTAGACCCAAAAAGAAGAGTTTGATGGCTACATGAGATGATTTGGATGAATCCTCTGATTATGAAGAGCAAGCATATTTTGCTTTGAGGGCTCATACCAACTCTGCCTTTGGATCCAACACAGGTTCTGAATCTGGAAGTGCATTAGTGGATGAAGATATTGAGGTATTTTCTAACTTAACTCGATCTGATTTCATTACTGTTATAAATGACTTCTTGAACAAGAATCACAAATTGTCTTTACAACTGAAAACACTTAGGAAAGAAAATGCAAACCTAAATGAAGAAATTAATGTTTTAAAGAATCAAAGTGCTGAAGTTAAAACAAAAAATGCAACTATGAAAATTGATATTATTCTAAAAATCTAACTCTTAAAAGTAGTCATAGTTCAATATCAATTGAAAATACCACATGTAACTCTAATAAGCATGAAGAAATTTTTTAAGATTTTCTTGCTAATGGTATGGAAAGAACCAAGTATGCTTCTATGATTTATGCAATTAATAGAAATGGTAATAGAGGTCTAGGATTTGAAGAAGTAGTAACTAAATCTAAACCTATTTCCTCTGATATTTGTGTAATGTTTGCTCTAAAAAAGGCCACTCCAAACCAAATTTGGGTACCTAAGAACAAAATTGTCTATGTTGTAGATGTCCTCAACAATCAAATTAAAACACCAATCATGGTACTTGGACAGTGGATGCTCACGACACATGACAGGAGAAAAGTGTATGTTCCAAGAACTAACATTTAGGAAATGAGGCATGGTGACTTTTAGAGGAAAGCAAAAAACATATTAGTCAATTGGTAATGATACTTTCCCTTTTTATTAAATATGTCTTGTTTGTTAAAGGTCTTAAGCATAATTTATTATGTATTAGTCAATTAAGTGATAATTATTATGATATTATACTTAATCAAAAAATATACATGGCAATTAGTTAGAAGGATAGATTTGTACTCTTTATAGGTCATAGGCAAAACAACATTTATAAGATATATCTATTTAGTCTAGAGAAACAAGAGATTAAGTGTCTTATGTTATTAAATGAAGAGAAAATAATTTGGCATAAAACCTTTGATTAATTTCAAAACTAAATAAACTTCAACTAGTTAGAGGTCTACCTAAACTCAGTTACAAAACTAAAATTATGTGTGAAGCTTGTCAAAAGGGGAAACAAACAAAAAAAACTCATTTACCCTTATGAACTTAGTCTCTACCACAAAGCCCCTTGAGCTCTTATATAGATCTCTTTGAGCTAGTGAAAATAGCCTCTCTAAGTAGAAAGAAATATGGTTTTGTTATAATAGATGATTATACTTGGTGGACATGGAACCTTTCACAACTTCTCTTTTACTACAACAGCCCAACAAAATAGAGTTGTAGAAAGAAAGAATAAATCGATCTAAGAAATGGCTAGAACCATGTTAAAACGAGATGAATGTTGCAAAACATTTTTGGGTTGAAGCAATTAACACTACATGTTATACTCAAGAGTCTTAATTAGGTCTATATTGAATAAAATACCATATGAATTATGGAAAGGTAAAAATCCTAACATCTCTTACTTTGAACAATTTGGTTGTACTTGTTATATGTTGAACACTAAAGATAACCATGGTAAATTTGATTCTACATCTCAAAGTGTACCTTCATTAGATACTCTAAAAGATCTAAGGCTTATAGAGTGTTTAATAATGAAGCTCAAATAGTGAATTAATTCATACATGTTAAATTTGATGAGAAACAACTTAACCTTGAAAAGTCAAAGCAAGATGATGATAGGGCAGGTTTACCATAACTAGAGGAAGCAAATGTAGACAAACTATAAGAATTGGAAAAATCAAACGATACAAGAAAATCACAAGAAGATGACAAATCTTCAGAGGATGAATCTGATATAGTCAGAAATAGTCAAGATAAGCTCGAAGGAAAATATGGATGAAAGTACAAGTCATCTTATCCTGAAACTCTAATAAATTGAAGTGCAAGTGATCATTTGAGTACCAGATCATCACTAAAAGATACCACTTTGTTTGGCTTACTCTCATCAATTGAGCCTACCTCTGTTGATGAAGCATTGGCTAATGATGGATAGATTCTTGCAATGCAAGAAAAATTAAATGAATTTAAGAGGAATGATGTTTGTGATATAGTACTTACACCAAACAAGACCATTATTAGAACCTAGTGGGTTTTCAAAAAAAAAAAAAGCTAATCGAAAAAGGTAAAGTGGCTAGAAACAAGGCAAGACTTATCGCACAAGGCTACAATCAACAATAGGGCATTGATTACACTGATACATTTTCTCCAATGGTCAAGTTGGAAGTAATTCGTATCCTATTTTCTTTTGCTGCAAATATTAACATTACATTATTTCAAATGGATGTTAAAAGTGATTTTCTAGATGGTTATATAAGTGAAGAAGTCAATGTTAAACACTACCCATGTTTTGAATGTTATGAATTTCCAAATCATGTTTTTAAATTTAGAAAATCTTTGTATGGTCTAAAACAAACACCTATGGCATTGTATGATAGACTTAGTAACTTCTTGCTTAAAAATAACTTTGAAAGAGGATAAATAGATAATATACTTTTTAGAAAATCAATAGGAGATGACATTCTTATTATTCAAATTTATGTTGATGACATTATTTATGGATCTACTAATGGCACTTTTGGCCATGTATTTATATGTTGTTAAGAGAATCCTTATATATCTAAAAAGAATTGCCAATATTACCTTGTTCTATAAGAAATCTTTTGAGTACAAAATAAGTGGGTATTGTGATTCTGTTAATGCTGAAGATAAACTTGGGAGAAGAAGCACAAGTGAAATTTCCACATTTCTAAGTGGCAATTTAATCTCTTGGTCAAATAAGAGACAAAACAAAATTGTTATGTCAACAACAGAAGTCGAGTACATTTTATCAAATGGTTGTAGCTCTCAACTACTTTGGATGAAACATCAACTAGAAGATTACAAAATTCTAGAAACCAACATTCCCATTTATTGTGACAACACTTATGTCATTTGCCTAACCAAAAACCATATACTTCATTCTAGAGCTAAACACGTAGAAATCAAAGACCATTTTATTAGGAACTTTGTTCAAAAAGGTGTGCTTAATATTCAATTTGTAGATACCGAACATCTATGGGATGACATATTCACCAAACTACAAGTTGAAGATAGGATTTACTTCATGAAAAAAAAAACATAAACCTCATTCTTTTACCTAAGTAATGTTGTGTCAACCTAACAATAGTTTAAATTCATACTTCAAATAAATTTAGTGTTTATGTTATTTTCATTTTATTTAAAAAAGGCATATCAAAAAAAGGGCAAATTAATTTTTTTTTTTAAAGAAAAAACAATTATTACTTTTAAGTCTTTTTATCTAATGACAAAAATGGGAGAAAAATATTTGATAACATGGGGAGAAAAAATATTTAGACTTAGGAGAGCCTTAAGTAAGGGGGAGTCAAAGTATTTAAAAGAAAAGTTGTTAAAAAATAATACAGTTTTGTCATAAGGGGGAGTCAAATTATTTAAAAGAAAAGTTGTTATAAAAAATATAGTTTTGTCATAACAACAAGGGGGAGATTGTTGGAACCAAGTTGGTTTTATACTTAGAGTTTTGATGTTAACAAAATTATTTTATGAGAATAATATATTTGACTTCACAGAGTATGAAAGAAAATTTGTGTTTTTGAAAACAATCTAAAATAAGATTTCATTCAGATTTATAATTGAAGTAAATCTTTGACATAGTTAAAAGGAAGATATAGACAAAATGATCAACATCTTATCAACAATAAGATATGAATTATTTACAAGATTTGATCAATATTTATCTACAAGAAGATATGAATCAAATTACACGAAGATTTGGTCAAGATTTATCTACAAGAATATTTAGTCAAGATTTATCTACAAGAAGATTTGATCAAGATTTATCACAAGAAGATATGAATTATTTACAAGAATATTTAATCAAAATTTATCTATAAGAAGATATGAATTATTTACAAGAATTATTTTCTAAGTGTTTTCTTAGAGTGTGATAGTTATTTTTATAATCATCTTGTTAGAAACAACTACTTAAATTCCAAATTTTTGTATTCAAACCCGATAGTGGTATTAGTGTGTCTTCAACAATTTGGGGTTGTCATATTATGTGGAGAACACTTGGCTGGTGGCGTCAAGGTGTATGTGTTGCTTAAAAGATTGGGGTTGTCAGGCTATTTGAGAAGTATGGCTTGGAGGGTGAGGTGATTTGTAATACCATTTGTTGATTTGTAATACAACTTAGTCAAACACAATTCAAACCCTCTTCTCGTGTTTGCACTTTCAAGTTTGACTAGTAGGTGTTCAGTAAAAATGTAATTTTGTGGTGATCTAGTAAAGTAAATCCTTCAACTTAGTAAAAGTGTAGTGTTGGTGGTAAACCAGAATAAATTGTCAGTGTTATTCTCTTATGTTCTTATTCATCTATCCTACTTTCTTTATAATAGCTTAGTCACATTAAATAGATTTTAAAAATAAATACAATTCAAACCTCCATTTTCTTGTTTTTTTTCTCTACAATTGGTATTATAGCTCTATCTCAAAGTTGAGCACTTAATCGTGTTTGAGTAAAGATCTATGTTATTATGACTAACTGGTATTGAATTTACTGGTGAAAAAGTTAATTGGTCTCCTCTATTTTATGGAGAAAGATTTGAGTACTAAAAAGACAGGCTCAAAAGCTTCTACATCACTCACGATCCTGAACTCTGGGACATAGTTGAAGATGCTCTATGAGGCTTTAAAAGATGTTTTTGGTGTTGAAATATCCATAAAGAATGTTGATGTCGATCAAAAGAAACAATACAAAATGCATCATAAAGCCATAACCTTTATGATGAATGTTATCACCTTCAACGAGTTTGAAAATGCAACAACAAAGAAACAACTAAGAGTATCTTTGATGCTCTAGTTCTTAACTATGAAGGAAACAAACAAGTATAGGAAGCCAAAACACTTCTACTCGTCTAAAAGTATAAACTCTTTAAAATGGAAGAAGATGAAGATATTGAGACAATGTTTTATAGATTCAAAACTCTGGTTTATGGACTAAAGGTTCTTCAAAAAAGATACCCTACTGCCGACCACATCAAGAAGATTCTCATAGTCTCTCCAATAAGTGGAGACCAAAGGTAACAACAATTTAAGAGGTTAAGGATCTAAGCAAACTGCCTTTGGAAGAGCTAATGAGTTCATTTAGATTCCTTGAGATTTAACTAGTTGAAGAAGAGTCCAAAGAGAGTTCAAAATCCACGACCCTCAAATCACAAGGAAAGAAAAATAACTCTAAGGCTTTGGAAGAAACTAAAGACTTAGAGGAAAAAGAATCAAACGATCAGAGTGAAGACTCATATGATGAATAGTTGCCATTTATCCCGAGAAAAATCCAACGCCTATGGAACAACAGAAAGACCTTATTGGTGGATTATGCTTGTTTATTTGCTTGGGGGTGTTCAATTGAGGTGAATTTGTTGATTATCCTCAAAGATTGGCAAAAATATGTTAATAGTGAATTAGCAAATTGTCTTATGTTTTTGAATACTATGTAATGTAAAACCCCAAATCGACAAATGGTCTTCTTCTGATAACATTGACAAACTCGGTCAATCGTAATCTAGGAAATAGGCCCAACTTCGATCAATTTTATGTCGTAATCGACTAGAATGAATAAGAATTCAAGTTGTCCCGATGCAAGAGGAAATAGGCCTAACACATCAGTTCCGCACATGTAGAAAGGGCATAGGGAGTTGATCAAGTGTAGTATTTTCAGGAGGTGTGATAAAAGTCATCAAACCTCTGACATTTGTCACATTGCTTTACAAATGCGACACAATCACGGGATAAATGCAGCCATAAATAACCTGCTCAATTGGATTTCTTGCATGACATAGTTTGCCTATATATTGACGAGACATCTCAGCATGGGGTATAGTACTCGTCGTTGGTAAAACTTTTGAGATACTAAGCAATATTTAGCGGTCTCTTTCTTTTCTTTTTGGGCAAGCTCTTGGTTTTGTTGGAGAGTGTTATTCTTCAAGTAATATATTATCAGAGTCATCCCGTTAATGTCTATAGAGTCTTGATCTACTTGTAAGTCTTTATTAAAGTTGCAAACACAAGAAGGGGGTTGAATTGTGTTTGACTGTGTTGAATTAATTTTGCTAATTTATTTAAACGGGTTTGGGTTTGGCGACTTAATTAGAATAAAAGTAGTAGCAATCGGGTTAAGTGATAAGAGGAAGAAGTAAAACAAGAATTTCAAATTAAAGTGACACAAGAATTGCAAATTAAAGTGACACAAGAATTTATCCTGGTTCACCACGAACTTGGTAGCTACGTCTAATCCCCTCACTCAAAAGGATTTAATCCACTAATTCAAAACTTGAATTACACAACACTCGATCCTTCAAGTTAGCCTTCTCAAAACAACCTGACACCTACAAAAATTTTGAGGAACACAAACACCTTGACTCTATAAGCCAAGTCTTCTCAACACAACAAAAAAACCTACATATTGCTTGAGGAACACGAAAGACACAATCGAGCAGGATTACAAGAGTTTGGAGCAAATTTGTTTGCTTTTAACAAGCTGGTTGTAACAATGACTTTTACACTACAAAACACATATAAAATATTTCTTTTGAGCAAGTGTTTCTCTAGACCTTAACCTTATGAACTCTAATGACTTAGGAAAATATGTGCATGTGAGTTCTCTTCTTTTCTTCTTTAGCCTATAGTATTTATAGAATAGGTTAGGTTTCTCCTTTGTCCTTGCAAAATCTGAATCTCTTGCATGAATGGGGTAGTACTTGTTAGAATATTAGAAAACATCTTATAATATCTATTATATTATATTATATTAGAGTATCTTGAATTATTTCCTAGGATCAATTTATAATCATAGAGATATCTTATAATATCTTTCATTATTATTATGATTTATTCCTTATTTAGGATTGAATCTATGTTTCTCTATAAATAGAGATTAATATTGAGTCTGTTGTAATCACGTTAGCATAAAGCTATTATCAATAGTATTCAAACCCTGATACATGCAAATATTCCCTCTGTTCATGATACTGGAAAATACTAGACAAAATTCTCAGTCAGTTACCTACTTATTGCACCGAATGGAAATAATTGGCTAAATATTTTTAATTGCCATAAATGGTTTGCAACAAGACTTCACCTCTAACAACAGTAATAATTTTCGAATCTTCAGAAACGATCACAATTGAAACACTTCATTGCAACGGTTCAAGGCATCGATTCAGGTATGAACAAAACAACAAGACTTCACCTCTGACAACGGTAACAATTTTCGAATCTGTAGAAACGACCACAATTGAAACACTACTTCATTGCAACGGTTCAAGACATTGATTTAGGTATGAACAAAATTGAAACAAAGCAACATTTCAATTTAATGTTGAAGCAAGACAAATGTTCTAGAATTGAGTATATAAAAGAAGCCCTCTCTCTTTCAGAGAAAGCATAGAATTGCAATTGAACAATCTGACAACAATTCTCACCAAACTACTTTGCACAAAAATTGAAAACTTTGATACGATGAATCCACAATAATTAATAGAAACTCTGAACAAATTGAAGAACTTTGACTCAAACAATAAAATTGATCAAAACATTGAATATCAAAACAGATTGGTCAACAATACTTAGAACAAAATTCAAACATATTTATTGTTTGAATATTAAGTATTTGTACAAATACAAATTCATCTTAAATGCTAAATAGTGTTAGACACATATATATCATTTTATTGAGAATTAAACACCAACCAAACAAATTCTTGTAAATTAATTTTGCTTCAACATGCTGCATGTGCAACTAGACGAATGTTTAGACTTAACTGAGTGACATTAAATGTTTTCTAGTTCAACGGTTGTGTAACTAGTCAATTTAACGGTGAACCATTATAAATTTCTTATGTGTTCATGTTCTTTCATTTGCTTTTATTTTCTAAATTATCGCCACGTCACAATTAAATTTCTAACAAGTGTTTTAACAAACCCGAATTAGTTTGAAAAATTTACTCAAAACAAAAACTCAAAACCCAAATTAGTTTTTCTTTTTGAAAATTTCAATACATAAAATAAAAAACAGTGTGTGAGGAAATAATTGATTGGTAAATTCAGGTTAAAATTTACAGTACTATGAGTTTATTGTGCTCGTTGATTATGGATTTCAGCAGCGACAGAAAGAAACTATTGCGATACATGTCTGTTGAAAATTCAGATTGAGCTGTTAGGAACACGTTAACATTAACAGCATAGTAATTGATTTTCGGTTCAATTTTTGCATCATTTCTAGTTCAAAAAGCTACGTTGTGCGTCTTATTTCTGCAATAAGATTTCTCTCACTTATGCCCTTTTAATTTATTTTCCTGTCCATCCTTGATTATCCTAATTTTTGGAACTTCGATGCAGATTCTATCTATGTATGCATAAATCTACATGTTTCAATCGTCAAAAGAAGGTCGCTTCTTGTTCTTATTCTCATATAATTATATATTACTTCCAATTTTCTTCTGATGATTTCCTTTTGGTCATGCATATGGTCAAATTAGTAACATGCTTGCTTGAAGATGAGATTTTGGGATGTCCTATTTTAGATTTGAAATCATTGTTTTTTCGAGATGTTTCATGCCCCAATTAGTGGAGCACATTGTTGGACTAATAGGGTTTGTATGTTAAATAATAGAGTTTTCTATTGTAAGTAGTATTATTAGTATAGTTGAATTAAGCTTATACTAATTGTAGCACATTGTAATGGACAAAGATTGTTATTAAAAATAGGAGCATGAGGCCTGAGCCAACAATAAATGGTATATTTTCATATTGTTCTTTTGACAGCTTTTTATGAGACTTGTTTCTTGTGTTTGTGCTAGATCTGAGATTTTTTTATAGGCAAATGTTAGTAGTTAGTTGACATTTTTACACTTTCCTCAGGGTTTGAACCCTAGTCCATTTACTACTAAAAATCCATGGTATACTTTCATATTGTTCTTTTGACAGGTTTTTGTGAGATTTGGTTCTTGTGTTTGCGCTAGATCTGAGATTTTTTTTTTATAGGCAAATTTTAGTAGTTAATTAACATTTTTACACCTTCCTCAGGGTTTGAACCCTAGTCCGTTTACTCCTTCACTCTTTCAACCCTTAGCTTAAACCAGTTGAGCTATCCAGAATATTCCAGGTTGTTAGATAAGAGAATTTAAGGGTTTGATCAGTGGTGAGTTTCATGATGTGTAGGAGTTGGATTATTGGAGGTTAGGGGTTTCACTCCCTCGTGCCCCACTAGTTAAGGATTAACAACTGACTCACTTACATTTTTTTTGTTTTAAATAAAAAAAAAGGAGGGTAAGAGAATTTAGGACACTAGTCTGAAGTGCATTACTTTGAAGCTTACCTAGTGTAGAATTTGCAGGTACATATTTGTGGCGACACTTACAAGGCCAAATTTTGAGATTTCCGGTGATACAAAAGTAGAGAAACCTTATGGATCGACTCAATGGTTCTGCCAATCTAATGATAGTTTCAGATCTTGATTACACAATGGTAAATATAATTTTGATTAGAATTTGACATTGGATGATTGTTGGGGTTAAATTTGGTGAAGCCTGTGTGTTTCATTTCATTTCAGGTAGATCATGATGATCCAGAAAACCTTGCTCTTCTCAGGTTTAATGCACTATGGGAAGCTTATTACCGGCATAATTCTCTGCTAGTTTTTTCCACTGGGAGATCACCTACTATATATCGGGAGTTAAGAAATCAGAAACCTTTGTTGACTCCTGATATAACGATAATGTCTGTGGGAACTGAGATTACATATGGTGAATCCATGGTACCGGATGATGGGTGGAAAGAGTATTTGGATCATAAATGGAACCGGGACATAGTTATGGAGGAAACAGCCAAGTTTCCTGAGTTAATTAGTCAAGTACGTATTTATCATGTAATCTAGTAGTTTATGAAAATTAAGATGCTTATCATTTATTAGATGCTTATCATTTATTAGATGCGTGAGCCTTGACACAGTGGTAAGGTTGTTGCTTTGCGACTTGGAGGCCATCAGTTCAAATCTTAGAATCAGCCTCTCCGCTTGCAATGGTAAGGCTGTGTCAATGTTGTTAAATTGCGGCCATTGCGTCAATATGGTGGAACGATGTGGTGGATTTATTAGACAACTGCCATAGGAAAATTTTGAGAAGAGAGGTGACATAGGCTTGAACAGCCGGTTCATATGGTGGATTTTTGGTCATCCACTATCTACAACACTAGGCTGTCCTTTATCAGAAATCTTATATGTTGAATCATGCTAGGGAAAATGACCTTAAATGGATTACAGGATTATCTTTTTTAAGAGCATTTATATATACTTATCAATATGTTATCTTTGAAATATCTGGAGTAACTGCAGTCAGAGACAGAGCAACGGCCTCACAAGGTTAGCTTCTATGTGGAGAAAGAGAAGGCATCAAAAATCATGCAAGCTCTCTCAAAATGTTTGGAAAAACGTGGGGTAAGATTATTATTATGTATAAAAACATGGGGTAAGATTATTATTATTATTATGTATAAAAACATGGGGTAAGATTGTAGTCATAAACAACCCTAGTTAGTGGCAGAAGTTTTCCTGCTTCTTTTGAAAGCTTTACCCGCAGATAATATATTGGTTGATGCTTACGAGACACAAGAATATATTGAGAGCTGATCAAGTAGTCTTAATTTGATGTATTTTTAAAATGCCACAGTTTCATAATATTTCTTTATGATTTTCTGACTTGTGATGTTACTCCTTTGTGTCTTCCAGTTAGATGTGAAAATAATCTATAGCAATGGTATTGCTTTGGATATATTACCCCAAGGTGCTGGAAAAGGACGTGCTCTTGCTTTTCTGCTTGAGAAATTAAAAGCTGATGGACTAAGACCACTCAACACTCTTGTTTGTGGTGATTCTGGAAATGATGCTGAACTTTTCGGTGTACCTGAAGTGTATGGTGTCATGGTTTGTAACATTATAAGAAATACTAAATTCGCAATATACTTGTTGCAGTTGTCTGCTGTGTTTTTTTAACTGTGGTACAGTGAAAAATAATCGCTCACCTCCCAAATTTGCAGGTCAGTAATGCGCAAGAAGAATTGGTTGAATGGTATACAGAAAATTCAAGGGACAATGCACGAATAAGTCATGCAACAGAGAGATGTGCAGATGGTATTATACAAGCCATTGGTAACTTCTCTCTAGGTCCAAATGTGTCTCCAAGAGATATTAGAGACTCAATGTTGAACACTAAAAGTCTTAGTCCTAGCCATGAAGTAGTGATGTTCTACCTATTTTATGAGAGATGGATGCGTGGAGACATTGAGAATTCTGAGCAGTATATACAAAATCTTAAATCAATATTTGTAAGTTTTTATACAATTTCCCTATTTTAAGTGCGGTCAGAAAATCGTTTGAAATCCATTATCAAGCTAGGCTAGAGCTGAATCTCATGCATGGATGGGTAGTACTAAATGGTGATTTTTGGAATTGGAATAATTCAGAATTGTTAGGTATTGAAAGAAAAGAGACAAGTTTAAAATTAAATTGAATGGGAAAAGGTTTGATAACTTTGACAGATGTATTGTTTTTTCATTATTAATAGAGTGAAAGGAGAAACAAAAGTACACAGCATATGCAGTTCCAATATTTTTGTTTTAACCCTCGGGTTCCCAAGTGAAGGGGCCCTGGTAATCTGTAATTCAGTCAAAGGTAAATAAAGTCTGGTTAAGAATTATTCTAGGTAGGATTCGAAAACTCGGGTTTCCTTAAAGGATTCGTCTTTAACTGTAGGTCATTAATGCCTGAGTTCAATCACTCAGTTATATAAAGTTCCAGATGATATATGGTCTATGAAATGCAGAATTTTATATCACCAATTATTTTCTATCTCATATATAAAAATTTAAATGATAGGGCATGTTATTTGTAATTTTAAATTAGAGGGATGTAGCTTTTTCAAACCTAAAGAGGAAACTGTTAATGTTATTATCTCACTTTTTTTTGCTTATCTGTAGCATTCCACTGGAAATTTTGTTCATCCCTCGGGAGTTGACCGACCTATGCAACAAATTATAGATACTTTACCAAAGCTGTTTGGTGAGAAGCAGAGCCTAGACTTTCGGGTTTGGGTTGACCATGTATCTTATGCAGAGGTTAGTTTGGGCTCGTGGCTGGTCAAATTTGACAAGTGGGAGTTATCTGGTGCGGTTATTTTCTAACATTGATTTACTTTTGTTAAATTTTATTCTCCATGGTCTTTCTTTTTAGAGCTTTGCTTCTTTATTTCCTTCATGACTTTTTTCTCCATGAGTGCTTGGTTTTGCAAGAACAGACTAGTATTTGGGTATGCTGGACGTTCCTGTGTTAATATTCGAGGTTTTCCTTTTTTGAGACATTAACTAAAGATAGAAATAGAAAAGTCTGAAGCTATGACACAATTTAGTTTGTCTGTTTTGGCTACCTCTTGCAATTTGCATTGGTATAATCAAAATAGCCTTTTTAATCTAATTAACAAATTGACATTGTTAAAATCTGACTTTAATTAAGAAGATATATGAACTAATTATCATCGCCTCGTAATGACCTTGATAGAAACCAGAAATTTAAGGCAAGAAAACAGAATTTCAATAGAAGAAATGTGTTTATTATTGCTGGAATTTAATGAGCAAAGCTCTTACAGTCATGAAATTCTGGGAAATGCAAAAAAAGAAACTAAACCAGAGTTCTAAGAACTCCTAATCAAGAGTACATGTCACTGATATCACCACACGGTTTGGTGATGCTTATGAGGATCCGTTGTCTGCTCTGCTGCAGATCAAACATGTGGGTAAGGTACAAGATTATATTGATAAATTTGAGCTTGCTTTGACCCAAGTTTCCCTCATTCCTGAACACTCCTTGAGCATATTTTTGGCTGGTTGAACCACAATACCCAAATGCACGTTAGAATATTTAATCCCGCTACTATTGCACATGCAGCTAATCTTGCTATGCTACATGAATTATCCAAAGAAACCGCCTCCAAACCTGTGTCTCGTTTTTCTGCTTTTTCCAAATACCAGCCTTCCTCATCCAAGCCCACATGACCACCCCATTACTCAGTCCTACTGTGTAACTGTAAGAGAAAAAATGGTAGTTACTAACACGTAGGTTCCTGTATATATGCCTATCAGCAGCCAAAGTACTTTAAAAAGATAATTCATTTTCGCACATTAATGGTTCCTTCCTCAATTTCTTCTAACTAACTATCAAAGCTAAAGGATTTCTTTCTCAATGACAGCTTCTATACGAAACTGAGACTCTCAATTATCAGTTCGACGTGTATCTTCTCTTGCATTAAGATGATGTTGGTACCTTAATATTTACATTTATGACAGATCTCTTGATTATTTGCCTTCATGCTTTCATCTACCTATTTTTTTCTTTTCTATTCCACCATCACATAGCTTTTAAATCAAAGTTTGGTTCAGGTCATTGAGCCTTGGTATAGTTGTAAAGTGTGTTTTCATAAATTGCACAAATTTCAAATGACCGTTAATGGCTGATATGTGAGAAATTCAATTAGTATTTATTTTCAAGGTATGACCAGTTCTGTTATGTGGAACATATTCAGTGCTCATTATGGAGCCACTACTAATAGTATCACATTCATTGATGAGTGATTGTGTGGTATAAGTAAATGCTTGATTTTAATCTGTCATTATGCCTATAAATTGCCTTATTCAGTGTAGTATGTTGATTTTCCTTTTGTTTCTTTGTTCAAATTTTGCTCATTAAGCTTGTACCTTATCGTACAATCTAAGGCTGTTAAGTGTTGGACAATTCTGATTCCTTTTATAATTTGAGGTTATGACTTTTGTTTCTACTACTTTCTCTTATTTGACTTATTAATTTCTGTCATCCAAAATCAGGGAATAAGTTAAGGTGTTGTGTAACAAAGGTTTTGATGAATTCAAAGGTGAACATTTGTACTCAGTAATTTTATGTTTCTACTCTTATTTTTTAGATTTAATTGCGCTTTTAATCTCTGTAATATGAGTGAAATTAAAATTTAATCTCTCTAAAATAGGTAGATTTTTTTAATAATTATAGAGAATAATTAAGATATATATTTAGACTGTTTAGTTTCTTTGAGAGCATTTTCAGTTTTCAATCTTCAAAAAATTATGTTAATTTTATATTGCTAACAATGATATGGAAGACTCATCCAATGAGAAACTGTGCTGTAGAGAAGAGGGAAGAAAATCTAGGAAGAATACATTTACAAAAATAATGAAAACAGTGTTTTTGCCATTTTCAAACTTTCTGAAATGTTATATTTGTTTTCAAAAATTGTAAAAAAAAAAATAATGATGAGAAACATATTAGATCTATATTCTCTTACATTTTTTAATAACGGATAATTGAAAATGAAAATAGGAAACATGAGAAGTAAACAAGTCTTATACTATTAAAAGTGAGAAAAATACAATGCAGACAAAATTGTTCTGTTATTATGCAACGAGAGAAATCATACATACATATACTGTGATACACTAGAGTAAATAAGGAAACATAATCAATCCTAATAAAAGGAAATAAAATAATATCTAATTTCTTTCTAAATAAATCCCTTGATTTAAGGGATTTGACTCCCACGCAAGCTGAGGAATAAATGTCTTCCATTCCCAGCTTGATGATAAGATCATGGAAACTTGAGCTATTCAACCCCTTTGTAAGAACACCAGCTAGTTGTTGGTGCGAAGGGACATAGGACATACACACTAGGCCTTCCTCCAATTTTTCTTTAACGAAATGCTTGTCAATTTTATTACGCTTTGTCCTATCATGCTGCACAAAGTTGCAGGCAATATTGATTGCTTTGTCACAATAGAGTTTCAACGGACTGTTCATTTGATTCTTAAATCATCTAAAATAATTTGTAGCCGCAGTAATTCACATAGTACTTGAGCAATTGCTGTGAATTCATTTTCTGCAGATGACATTGCTACTACATTCTGTTTTTTGCTCCGCCGTGTTACTAAATTCCCCCCAAGGAAGGTACAATAGGCGGAAGTTGATCTTCTGTCCACCAGGGATCTTGCATAGTCAGTGTTGAAGTTGTGGGATTTTAAAGAAAAGGAGGAGAGAAAATAATAAGAGTTTAAATATTATTGATAATAGCTTAATGCTGACTTGATTACAAAAGATTCAATACTAATCTCTATTTATAGAGAAACATAGACTCAATCCTAAATCAAGAACAAATCATAATAATAAAGAGAGATATTCTAAGATTCTCTATGATTATAAATTGATCATAGAAAATAACTCAAGATACTCTAATATAATATAAAAGATACTATAAGATATTATAAGATATTTTCTAATATTCTAACAGTCAGCATCCGTGTCAACGTACTATTCCTTTTGAACATAATTCCTTTCTCAGGACTACCCTTTAAATAATGCAGAACCCTATATGTAGCTTAGAGGTGAGATTCTCTTGGATTATGCATGAATTGGCTGATCAAACTTACTAAATATGCTATATCTGGCCTTGTGTGAGCAAGATATATAAGTTTCTCTACCAACCTTTGATGCATTTGCTTATCAAGAGTTCCTCTTGAGCTTCTCCCAACTTAGTATTTGGGTCCATAGGAGTTGCAATTGGTTTGCATCCAATCTTTTAAGTTTCTGCTAGTAACTTTGTCACATGTTTTTGTTGGGATATAAAGATCCCTTTATCCGAATAAGAAACTTCAATACCAAAGAAATATTTAAGCTTTTCTAGCTCCTTTTACTCAAATTCTCGGACTAGTTTTTGCTTCAAGTTACTTTTTACTTTCTCATCATTTCCTGTTATAATGATACATAGGCTAGGAGTGCAGTAACACCCCCTGCAACGGTGTGTTTGATAAAAAGGGTGTGATCACCTTGGCTTTTACCCAAAGTTCTTCGTGGCTTTTGTGAATCTACCAAACCATGTGCTAGGAGACTGTTTTAATCCATAAAGAGCTTTTCGAACCTTGCACACTTTGCTGCCTCTGTCACCTACAAATCCTGGAGAAATATTCATATAGATTTTCTCATCCAAATTATCATGGAGGAACAGATTCTTCACATCATACTGTTGTAGCTGCCATTTGAAGTGGGCAACCAATGCTAACAAAATTCTAATGGTATTCATTTTTGCGACGGGGGCAAAAGTCTCTTGATAGTCTACCCCATAAGTTTGAGTGTATCCCTTGACAACTAACTTTGCTTTGTATCTTTCAAGGGAGCCATCAGCCTTGTATTTCATGGTCAATATCCATTTGCAATCAACAATATTTTTTTCTTTTGGCTTGTCAACCACCACCCATGTGTTATTCTTCTCTAATGCATTCATTTTCTCTTGCATAGCATGTCTCCCTTCAGCCTTGACAATACTTCGGAAACACTATTAGGAATAACAATAGTATTTAAACTCATAATAAATTTTCTATGTGAAGGAGATAATTTGTTAAGAGAGACATAGTGAGATAATGGATAGAGATGTATTTTTTTTGCACAGCCTTGTATCTTTCTTTATAGCAATGGGCATATCTATTTCATCTGCTGGACCACTTTCAGGTTCTATTGGAACATCAACTGGCACTGTTAATTCATGTTCAGTACTAACCTCTTCTATGTTTCCAAAATCTGAGTTGTACTCTTGAGCTTGTGGCTGATCGGGAATAATTTTCCTCCTTGAGTAAACTTGAGAAAAACTTGGGAACTTCTTTGACACACCAATCAGAGCAGTACCGTAATTACTATTTGGAACATCAGAATTTGTTTGGGATCATCATTAGAAAATTTTGCAGCGGAATCGGGAGCTTTGTCAGAATTAGTAGCTTTAGGAGTAGCACGCATAGGGACTGAAAATTCAAAAACTCATTGAAATCTCCCCCTGAAGAGAGGACTTGAAGAAGAAAGGTTTGTTCGCTGAGAAAGTTACATCTGCAGATACATACCATTTATTCGACGATGGATGATAGCATTGATACCCTTTTTGAGTGTGTGAATAGCCACAGAAGACACACCTTACAGCTTGTGGATCAAGTTTATTTCTATATTGTTTGTGAACATGGACAAAAGCTGTACACCCAAATATCCTAGGTATTAGACCATTTGAGGTCTTAAAATGAGGATAAAAACTGTTGAGGACTTCAATGGGGCTTTTGTTATCAAGAATCCGCGTTGGTATCCGATTTATTGTATATGAAGCATCAAGAACAACTTCTCCCCAATAGGATTTGGGCACATCTCCTTGAAATAATAAAGCTCAAGTGGTATTGAGTAAGTGGCTATTTTTTCTCTCTACTACCCCATTTTGTTGGGGTGTGTTGACACATGATGAATCATGGATGATGCCTTGTGAAGTGAAGTATGAAGACAATGCCTTGTCAGTTCTGAATCTTTAAATTTTGACACAAAATTGAGCTTGGACCATTGAGTGAAAGCTAGGAACTACAATGCTTACATCAGATTTTTGTTTGAGTAAAAAGATCCATGTAACTTGAGTGCAGTCATCAATTAATGATAATAACCAATGGGCTAGAAGAACACTTCTTTTTTTAGTTGAGTGTAGTCATCACTTTTAAACTCATAATTTTTGATTGGTAAAATGTGTCATTTTTATTGGAGAATTCTCCTTTAAATAATGTTATTACTTAATGATATGAGTCTTACTATAACGACTAATCTACAATTAGACTAATTAATTATGAGAATAATTATATAATTACAAATATCATCAAATTTGCACAATTAATGATTATGAAACTGCCACTTTCATTGACATTCCCCCTCAAATGGATGCTGGTGAGTCTATAAGCATCAATTTGCTGATTAAAAAATTATGCCGTTGACGTGTCAATGATTTGGTGAGGGCATCAGCCAACTGAATCGATATTGAGACATGAGGCACAATAATAACTTTGTTGTCATAGGCTTCCCTAATTGAATGAATCGACTTCTATGTGCTTCGTTCTTTCATGGTATACTAGATTTGCTGCAATTTGTATGGCACTTGTATTATCAGCATGCAATGGAGTTGGTTTTTTTTGTGAAAAACCAAGTTTCGAAACAAGGCCGCGCAACCAAATAATTTATGAGCATGCTGCAGACATGGACCGGTATTCTGCTTCAATAGAGCATTTAGATACAAAATCTTGTTTCTTGCACTTCCAAGAGATAGGGGCATCACCTAAAATCATGCACCAACTGGTGGTAGATTTTCTTGTGTTTGGGCAGCCAGCCTAATCAGCATCACTGTATGCTTGAAGTTGTATTGTTGAACCATTAGGGAATAAGAGACCGTGACTAAGAGTACCCAATAGGTATTTGATGATTCGATGTACAACTGAAATATGCAAATATCTAGGATTTTGCATGAATCTACTGACTGTATGGACAACAAAAGAGATATCCAGTCTTATAATGGTAAGATAGATAAGACTGCCAACCAACTTTCGATATAACGTGGGATTTGTAAGGAGATCACCTTCATCCCGTCTTAACTTGACATTAGCTTCCATGGGAGTTTCAACAACAGCGACCTTGGTAAGACCAGCTAGATGAATTAAATCTTTAATATATTTGTGTTGAGTAACAAAAATGCCTTTTGGTTGAAAGTGTACTTCTAAGTCCAAGAAGTAACTGAGCTGCCCAAGATCTTTCATGTGGAAAGTGGAATGCAACAATTGTTGGATTGCCTCTTGATTTGAACCGGTGATGACAATTTCATTCACATAAACAAGGAGTATCACAATTCCTTTTGATGTTTGTTGTGTAAATAGAGATGGACCATAGTTGCTTTGGATGAAGGAAAAGCTAAGAAGTGTTGTTCTAAACTTCTCAAACCAGACTCTTGTTGCCTATTTTAACCCATACAAAGAGCATTTTAGTTTGCAAACATTATTAGGTAAAGTGGAGGTCATACCAGTAGCAAGTTTTATGTAAACTTCCTCCTTGAGATCATCGTGAAGAAAGGCGTTCTTAACATTTAGCTGGTGTATTTGCCAAGATTTAGATGTAGCAATGGCTAGAATAGTGCGCACTTTAGTCATTTTGGCCATGAGTGCAAATGTTTCATCATAATCGAGGCCAAATTCTTGCTTATTTCCAAGAACTACTAACCGACTTGAAGCGATTTATGGATCCATCAGAACAAAGCTTTATAGTGAATATAAATTTTCTTACAAAAGGTTTAACAAATGAGGGACAAAGAACAACATCCCAAATTTGATTCTCTTGCCTCTGTAGCATCTTGCCAACATTTATGCTCTATAGCCTGTTTATATGAGGAAGGGATAGAAAGAGAAGTTAACGTTATTGTCAAAGATAAAGGTGAAGATGTATCATACTTTTTTTGGAGGATTACGAGTGCGAGTACTGCGACGTATAGTTGCTGGTTCTTGTTGAAGTATTGGATCAACAACCAAAGAATGATTAGGAGGAGGCCGTGGAGGTTTTGGACGTCTTAGGGAAACCAAAAGGGGCTTAGGTGCTAGTTCTCCTACAAAATTGTTAGAAAATAGTGGCAAAATAGATGTGATGTAGGAGAATGAGTATCTTGGTTAGCAGAAAAAAAATGCATTCTCTTGAAAAACAACATTTCTAGAAACCCGAATCCTATTGAGATTAGAATCATAGCATATAAAACCTTTTTGGTGGCTTGAGTAACCAAGAAAAACACATTTAACAGATTAAGCTATAAGCTTGGTGCATTCTTGGGGATGAAGATGAACATAACAGATACAACCAAAGGTATGAAGATTGCTATAAGATGATTGTTGTCCATATAGCCTTAAAAATGGAGAATCATTTTTTAAGGTTTAAGAGGGCAGCCGATTAATAAGATGGACAGCGGTGAGCAGAGCTTCGCACCAGAATCGAGAGGGTACAAGGGAGTCCAACATGAGAATACAGACAACATCAAGGAGATGACGGTTTTTTCTTTCCGCTACCCCGTTTTGTTGGGGTGTAAAAGGGCATGACCTTTGTGATATAATTTCATTTGTTGTAAGAACTCCTGAAATAAAGATTATATTCCCACCATTGTCAGAACGCAAAATTTTAATTGTAGACGAAAATTGAGTCTGAACGTAGGCATGAAGAAACTTAAATGGAGAAAATGCTTCAACCTTATAGCGCAAAAAATAAACAGTAAAACGACTATAGTCATCAATAAAAGTGATAAAGTACTTATAACGAACATGAGATATAACAGGTGTTATTCCCCATAAATCACTATGGATCATGTCAAAAGGTTGATTTACATTTGTTTGATGAATTGGAAATGGTAGAATTTTACTTTAACCAAGTTTACAAGAATGCAATCAAAATGAATAACCCTAAGAGATGGGGAATTTTTATTGGCAAGAACTGCAGATTTCATCAAGTCATAAAATGTATTTGAATTTGGGTGACCAAGACTGTTATGCTATGTTTAGAAATCAACAATTGCAGAATTACAAGAAATAAAAGACATAAAAGAACATGGGGACTTAAGTGAATAAAGAGGAAAAAGACGTCCAACTTTAGGCCCCGTCGCGATCATTCTCCCTGATTGTTGATCCTGCACAAGACAATCAGATTTTGAGAATTCAACTCTACAATCATTGTCAACTAATTGACCAACTGAAATAAGATTACTAGTAAGACCAATTTGAAACATAAACATTGATGAGAGATGAAGAAATATCACCAATTTTTGTAATAGGCAAACTATTTCCATCAACGTTTGTATTTGGAGATTACCAAAGTAACTTATAACATTGGTAAGGGAAGCAACATTGTTGGTCATATGATTAGATGCCCCTGAGTCAAAATACCAAGGAGAATCGAGGGAAGTAACATTATCTGAAAAAAAAGCAGAAACGGTTGAAATGATCATTCGTTGAACCATTTCAGGGGTTAAGGCTGGAACGGTGGAATGCGGCTTCTGGTTTACAGAAATTGGAGCTGTAGAAGGACCAACAGATACAGTGAAGTCTGTTGCAGTTTTTTTTTGTGGTCTGGTTGGACATTCTTTGATGATATAACCATTCTTTTTGCAGTAACTACAAAACTTTTTAGGACAGTTGGAAGCAAAATGTCCATGTCCTTTGCGACAGAAACATTAGACAGTACTCATGTCTCGCCCACGAGGTCGGCCTTGTACCACATATGCCACATGGAGAGAAATGGCCTTTTGTTGTTCCATGGTTGTCTGAGTGAGAAGACTTTGTTCCTTACGAAGCAACTCATTGAGACAAGTATCCAAGGATGGGGCAGTAGCTCGGTTCATGAGATTGGACCTTAGTCCCTCAAAATCAGATCTCAATTTCATCAAAAATTGATCACGTTTGGTTATCTCATGAAAGTTTTGCATAGTAATTTGTCCTTCACTTGACAAATCTTTATAGACAATATTAGTGTATTCAACCCAAAGATTCATAAAATGAGAATAAAACTCAGAAATCGAAAGACTTTTCTGTTGAAAAATTGCGATTTCATGTTCAAGCTGGAACCGCTGAGTAGCGTTGTCTTGGCTGTATATTTTCTTCAAGTAGTCTCACATCTTTGTTGGGGTAGCAAAAGGTCGGAGATTGAGAACGTTATTAGGATCAACATAACCTATGATCCATGCCATGACTTGTGCATCTTTGACTTCTCATTTGGCATAGGCATCCTTCTAGTCTTCTCAGGGGCATAATCAGTTTCATTGACATGACCCCAAAGCTTCTTCCCTTTGACAAAAATTTGGGGCTGAAATGCCCATGTAGAGTAGTTTTTTCCATTAAGACGTAAAAAAGGGATATCATGCTTGTCGTTGAACATGATGTCGAGAGAAACAAATGGAGAGAACTTAGGAGACGTCAACTGTAAAATAGGAAATGAAGAAACTATGATCGTCGTCGGTGAGGAACTAAGATTTCAAGAAAAAATAGAGTAGAAACAACAAGGAAACAATGATTGACGTCAGCAAGGAACTATGATTTCAAGAAGAAAAAAAATCGAGTATAGTGAGTACACCAAAGGCTATCCTTGTTGTCCTTCCCTTGGATTTTATAATATGAAGGTTTGTTGGACAAATCACTTTTCTCCATCTTAATCACTTGTTTGGTTGCAAGTGTCGACCCCTATATGCTTTGAGGCTCAAGCATAACACTTCTACTTTCTTCTGTCCGAACCATAGAGATTGCTTCTTCTAAGGAGGATGTGTCCTCACTGAGAATCTGAATTCTTACTTGGTCAAGTTCAGGGTTCAGCCCAACGAAAATCATATATACGATCCTTTGCAATGAACTTCTTCAAAATGACTTCATCTTTAGTGAACTTCATATCTAACACACAGTAATGATCCAACTCTTGCCACAGATTCAGCAAGGGGTTGGCATACTCTGCTACTGTTTTGTTCCCATGCTTAGTTGTTGCAGTTTTCACCTTTATCTCACACACTTGTGCAACATCGTTGGCCTTTGAATATGTACGACTGATGAAGTCTTAAATGTCCTTGGTTGTCTCCAAGAACATACAAGCATCACTAATTGTGGGTTCCATGGAATCCCATAACTAGGACATTATCATTGAATCCTCTTCATCCCACGATTCACACTTTGGGTACTTCTTGTCTGGACCAGTAGTCAGAAGATGAGAAAGACCTCCTCTGCCCTTGAGGTAGGTCTTGACAAAGTGGGACCACTTCAGATAGTTCTTTCCATTGAGACGGTAAGATGCTCGAATACTGTTTAGTTCTCCAATTTTCTTAACGTAGTTGGACTCATAAGTTCCATTGAGGCGGTAAGATGCTCGAATACTGTTTAGTTCTCCAGTTTTCTTAACGTAGTTGGGCTCATAAGAGGGAGGATTGCTTTTCACGGTGGTTTCTTCTATTTATCACATGGTGGCAAGGGGAAAAGGATGAAATAGATGAAACTGTGTAGCAATTAAGGTTGTCACCAGATAGATCAGGGGAGCAACAGTAAGGTTGCCTACCAGAGCAACACCAGTGCCCTAGTACACAGAAGTGAGTTGCAGCAATGAAGGTTGCACAATTTTTTAGATCAGAAACTAGAAACCCTATTGATGAAAACCTAGGGCTCTTGATATCATGAGAAAAATAAGATGAAGACAATTTTATGTTATTATTCAATGAGAGAAATCATACATATATATTGTGATACACTAGAGTAAATCTCTTGATTTTTTTTTATTTTTTTTATCTTAGAATAGATGGTAAATCGTAATTAACTCACAACTATGAGATTTTAGGTTCGAAAAATATGCAACTTAACAATATCGACATTTGCTAGTTGAGTTAGGATTTAAGACTGATTTCTTTCTAATATAAGGAAATAAAATCATGCCTAATATAACGATGTGACGACTTAGTACCACATGGCATCATTATTTTACGTAGTATTCCATGTCAGCTTTTTTAAAACAAATAAGCGACTTCAGAGACAAAAAATTGAGGAATCTTAAATCTAAGAGGAAAATTGATTTTTTGTAGAGAGTAAAATTGAATTCGCTCATACTACAAAGATCAAAAGCGTTATAAACCCTATTTTTTATTTAGAAATTCATTTTACACAACTGTTATGATATATGTTCCTATTAATTAATAGGTTGTGGATTTTTGGCAGGATGACACACCAAATGAGTTTTGTTGGATGCACTTACATCAGACATGGTTAGATGGCTCAGAAGGAAAGGATGACACACCTTGGTTTATCTAGGTTACTTACAATTTAAAAATTACTTAGCTGAGGCATAAGGCATAGGCATGCCCTTCCTGTTCTTGATAGCCATCCCCTCTTATTTTTCTAGTGTAGTAACAGTTTTCAACAAGTTGACTGACCAGAAACACCTCTACAAAAGAAGCAAGATAGATAGATGGTTGACAAGGATATATCATTTATACAGTTTTTGGCATTTGGCGCACAATCTTGTTATTATTGATTTAATAAAATGATTAGAATGTACAACAAAATTGGTTTATATACATGTATCAGAATCAGTTATAATCCTCTAACCAATTGTGTAACTAAGTAGCTAACATATATTGCCCCCACATGAAGAAGATTGATAAATAATCAATTGAAGTTTGGACATGAGATGAAAGAAAGATTGTGGCAGTAAGGCCTTTGTGAATAGATATGCAATTTAATTTGCAATGGTTAGAGGCAGTAATTTCATGAATCCAATGGATAGTTTTCACATACCACACGTCAAACTTTCTATTGGACTCATGAAACTTACTAGCAAAGTGGACAAACGTTCATATGCAATGTGCTACTGTTATCACAGTACAAAACAAGGAGCTTCACACATTCAACCTTCAAATCAGTGAGTACATATTGAGCCACTGCAACTCACATATAGTAGAAGTGTGTGATATTCAATTTCAAATCTTGAATAGGAACAATAGGTTTCTTTTAATAATCCCAAGTGATCAAGGAGTCACCGTGAAAAAAATAATGACCACTGATGAAGCGATGAGAGTTTGGACATCTGCTCAATCATAATCACTATAACCATGTAATTCTAAAGATGTTAGCTAAAATGAAGCTGTTGAACGTGACAACCTATCAAATAATGAACTTGGTGAGAAACCTTGTACTGGCAATTGTAGGCTTAGACTAGTAGTTATGAGGTAAAGCAGCTTACCATCCAACACTTATTACTAGTCGTGTCGTGGAAAAGAGGATCATTACCGTGGTAAAAATGGAAACATGATTTTATGGAATCTCTCTATATTTTGTTTTCTCTCTCTTGATTCTCTCTTCATCATAAACATCACACTCTCATATTTTATCACAAAATTTGTCTAAAATTACTCTACCTTTAACAACTCAAAGGTAAAGAATTCAAATCCGATTACATGGGAGTACTACAAAAAAAAAAAAGTGGCTCTATAGTCACTGTACCATGTAAGCTAGCACCACCGTTTTAGAATCCGTTTCCACCAAGAGGACTTGCTTCTGATTAGCAAATTCAATAGCTATCATAACCGATGTAATGTTAGCCTCTAAAGCATAACTTAGGCCAATATTCAAAGCAAGACAAGAGGCTCTACAATCACAAAAAATCACACCACAAGTTGATAAAGAAGGATTCCCTATAAATGATCCATCAGTATTGGCCTTCAACCACTAAGTAGTAGGAGGCAGCCATCAAACTTCTAAGATTGTATTGTTATGCTTGATCTTGCTTTCTATTTCGAATGCTTGCAAGTTTTGAAGTTCATCAATATCATTTGTCCTGTGGAAGGATTGCTACTGTGTCTCACCTCAACTAAGAGCAATATTATAGTGAACGTTGTTTCTAGTATATAATCATTTTATTAAGGTCTTGATAAAAATATTACATCCTTACAAAAAAAATTATTGACCAAAATTTTATATGAATGTTCTCCTTAATATTTATTTTTATATAAAAATAGTTTGTTTTGTAACAAAATATAAGATTTTGAATTGGACTTTTGTAACCAAATATGCATGAGATGATTATTTCTCAATCTAGGAAGGGCGTTTTATGGACGCTAGATTGAAAAGTATTGGGCTAAGGTTGGAACTATTCGTGTGGCCAGCCATGTAGTAAAGGGAATTCAATGCATACCAAACCCGATTAGTCTTTATGAATTTCATGTGCTGGAATAATAGAGGCACAACTAGAAATGGTTTTGTGGGCTCATTAAAGATTTACATCGTGAATACAAAGAAAATTTGGTTGGTGCATCTTCAATTCGTAGTATGAATGCATTGAAAGACATTATTCAGGCATGTGGGTTAATTGATATGGCAGTTAGCCTTTCAAGAGGCTTATCTTTTTCATCTTCTTTTTTACAAGTCTGATCATAGGGTGCTTTTGGCATCTCTCATTCCAAATACGTGACGTCATCCTTTTCATTTTGTGGTATATTGGATTATCCATGATGAATTTCCTACATTTATGGCTCGGTTTTGGAATAATTGGAGACCATGGAGTGAGCAGTTGTTTAAACTTCAAAATGTTTTACAAGCTTGGAATCGTGATGTGTTTGGTAATATTTTCAAGGTCAAGAAATTTATTTTCCAAAAGTTGGAGGAAGTTAACAATCAACTTGCATTTAATAATAGTGTTGTCGTTGGAAGGAAGCAGAAGCATTTGTGGGTTGAGTTCCAAAAGATTCTTTATCAAGAAGAACAATTGTGGTTTAAAAAATCCAGCACGAAGTGGATTAATCATGGGGGATCATAATACTAGATGGTTTCATTGTGTCACTGCAGTTTGTAGAAATAAGAACAACTTTGAGCTTTTATAGGACGATAGTGGTAGCTGAATTAGTGATCCTAAAGATCTATAGGGGCTTGGTAGTAGTTGGTACTCTAAGAAGCTTTTTTCGGAAGAAGTCTAGTTAGATTCTTTCTGCCTTGCACATGCCTTCTTTTTGAATAAATTCCCTTTTGAAAAGGCGCAACTGTTGATTAAAAATGAAAAGGCGCAATGGATGGATCAAACCTGGGTCATGCGCGAAAAGGCGCATTGATCAACCACTAGACCAGTGCAATGCTTTAGTCAATATCTGAACGTTATATGCATATATCCCTTCACAAAACAGTGGCAGAACTAAGAATTGTAACTCTTTCTCAAGTCACATTATTTTTCGATAAATAGTGTCACTTTGGGCAGAATGTGGACACTAAATTTTAGAGATTGCCATCCACTTTTCTCACCCATTCTTATATTCTAAGTTATCTTATTCTTTTCTAATGCTTAAAGAATAAGAATTATTCTTTTGTAACATACTATTGAAAGATACTCTTGGTGTGATAGTGCAAATCATATCAAGGTTTTCCAAAGTACTCTGAAGGGAATTTGCTGATTATCTCATTTGCATCCGATTGGTGGGGGAGAATCGAACCTAAAGGCTAGTGTAACAACATGCTTTGGAATTTTCTACATATAATCTTCATCAACAACTTCACTATTAAAGTTTGCAGCAATTGTCACCAACACAAATCCAACACTTATATTGGTTAAGATTTTGTCACGATGACTCAAGACATTTTCAAAAATCCTAATAAGGTGGTAGCTCTTAATAACACACTAATTGCTTCAATCCCTAAACTGCATGGAGTTTTCTTAGCTTGTCGATTACGTTTGGTTATTTGATCTATGGTAGGGCCTTGCAAAGAATAGTTATTGTCCTAATAGGAAGAGTAGGATAATAATGTGATAGCTTAATAGGTGCTTGGTTTGATGAGACGTAAAAAAGGGAAAACAAGGATGTCGTCGATAGCGATAGAGCACAAAGCACTATACTATTGAGATTGGTTAGTCCATTACCATATGCCACTTTCTTGTTTATCGGACGTTGGCAACCACTCTTATAAATGACAATAAGGATTAATCTTGACAAAGCCTATGATAGACTGAGTTGAGACTATGAATGAAACTTTGGAGGATACTGGACTGTTCTACAAGTTCACTGCCACTACAAGAATTACACATTTGTTGTAGCTAAAAATGTCCACAAAGAGGGGAAAATGGCCACAAATAAACCCCCACAACACTTTTTGGCAATCAAAACAGCCATAATGGTTGAATTTTGGATTACCAATTGTGAGAGTTTAAACCGTCACAAATTTCTGACGAGAAAAACAATCACAAATATTTGACGGTACAAATTGCCACAAAGGAAAATTTTGTTTTGAAAAAAAAAATGTAGTTTGTGGTTGCTCAGATATCGTCAAACAAAAAAAACTCATCTGTGGCCGTTTTGGCAAACACAAATGAGTAACTTTATTATTTTTTTAATAAATTCAAAATTAATATTAAAAAATATAAGATATATAAAATCAATATTAATATAATTTAAAATATATATATATATATATAAACAAAAATATAATTTTAATATTATTAAATTGTCTATAATTAATTAAATTATTATTACTTTACAAAATAAATAAATTATATCATACAAAAAAAAAGCTCCCCATAATTAAATAATAATATTTAAATTATTCACACAAATCAAAAATAAAAATAGAAAAAATTATTGGAATACATCAATCATCATAATAATTCCTCTTATCATTAGCTCCACTCCCTCCATCATTATTTGTTGGAAACGTACCCGAGGGAAAAAATTCCTCAAAAGTATTAATTAGTTGTACTAATAATAACATGGTTTGAAATTTTGTTTCATCTTCAAATACATCACCACTAGTCGATGAAGCCATAACTAATTGAAGTTGATTTAAATCTGGTATGATCAAGTCAACTGTTAGCATAGTTGGTCGATATGGAGTTTGATTTAGAGGTTGAGGAAGCTGCTATGAAAGAGATGACACATATTGATAGTTATTAAAAGATTGTTTCTCCTGGAACATTGATTGTTGTTGTTGTTGTTGGAAGGCGAAATTTGGAGACTATTGTTGTTGTTGTTGGTTTCGATGTTGTTGTTGTTGTTGTTGTTGGTGTTGGATATAAGTCCCCTTGCTCTTGATTTTGACATAATTAACAAACATACAATGTTCATGCATTATTTGATAAAACTAACACTTTGAATCAAGTTACATTTCAGGAAAAAGCAAGCAAACACTATACACTTGGACACAAGCTTGGAACACAAGGAATCAAGCAAAAAGTAGAGAATATGCTGAAGAAAGATTCAATTCCATCTAGTGTCATTAGTGTTTGTAGTATTTAGTTGTTAGACTTAATCAATGTGATTTCATGCATAAGTATTTGCCAAGTTTAAAATGAAATCCTAAATTGAACTAGCAACCAAATCGATTCGCTAATCAATTGATACATCCATTGGGCAATCGATTGCTTGAACAGAATTAAAGTTTCCACTAAGCCAATCGATTGGTAAATCGATTCTTTAAAGGACTTAGGTGTAAACTGAATTCTGGGTTAACTCAATCGATTGGACAATCGATTAGTACATCAATTGAGAAATTGATTTTGTGACTTACAAAGCCAAGCTAAAAACCTTGCAAATCGATTGGCAAATCGATTCAGAAAACTCTTTTTCATCAGACTTGGCCTCTGTAACCAACCAATCGATTGGACAATCGATTGGGATATCAATTGAGAAATCGATTTATTAAATCACAGAGACAACCAATTATTGAACCAATCGATTGGCAAATCGATTATGAAAAAGTTTTTTATCAGTCTGTGCCTCTGTGATCAATCAAATCGATTGAGACATCAATTGAAAATTGTTTCTTAACTTGCAAGATATATGACAATCGATTGGATAAATGACATGTTTAAATCATACATCAGAAATATGTTCCTAGTCGATTGGCAAATCAATGTTTTCCAAATAGCCAAGTCACTGTAACAATTCGAATCGATTGGTCAATCGATTGGAATAAAATAGCTGAATCATTGTGACCAGCAAATCGATTAACTAATCGATTAGTGCAAAATAACTGGAGTCATTGTGATCAGTCCAATCGATTGACAAATCGATTGGAGAAATTGTTGAGTTACAGACCTTTGTTAAGTCAATTTTGAACAAATATGAATCGACTGAGGAATCGATTGTTTTGATCTCGTTGTTTGAAAAAAACGCCTATAGTCGATTACTCAATCGATTTGGACCTGAACACGTTTCTGTTTTCTGATTTAAGCATTAAAAGAATCGATTGGCAAATCGATTCATTCATATATGTTCAAGAACCAAGAAAAACAAGAAACACGATAATCGATTGGGCAATCGATTGTGTAGTTTTAAACTGTTATAAAATCGATTAAGGAATCGATTTTATTGTTGTTTTTCCTTGACATATATAAGTTGACTCATAACCCTTTTCTCACAACTTGGAAAAACTTTGAACAACCTTTGAAACTTTTGAAAGAACTTTGATACAACTTTTGAATCTTTGTACACACGTTATTCATAACACCTTGAGAAAAAGATTTGAATACACACTATACTCTATCTTGGCAAATCTTATTGTGTGTATTTCATGTTTGTTTGAGTCACATTCATTGATAAGATTGTTGTTTTTTTGTTCATTCTTTGTAAACAAAATATTGTAAAGAAAGTCTGTAAAAATCCAGTATCGAAACTGGTAACTATCTTGGTTGAAGAAGGAGTTCATCAACAAGAAGTTTCACTGTCATCTTGGGAGAGCTTGCTGAGTAGCTTGAGGGATACAGTGGGTGTGCAATAGAAGTGTGAGAGAGTTTTAAGATAGATAGGCTTGGATAGCTGGAAAATCTGTAAAACACATTCTTGACAATTCTATTGGAAAAGGCCGTAATCGGTTCGATTATCGGGACTGGACGTAGGCTGTCAGATAGACGGATGAACCAGTATAAAAATCTTGGTGTACTATCTTCTAACCCTTCCTCTTTATCTTAATAGTTCTTGCATGATTAATCTTGTATGCACATGTTAGCGAAATTCTGTTTTGACTAATATTGCTTGAATGGTTGAATTTGCATGTTTGTATCTTGATTAATCTATTGTACAATTAATGTATCTACTACAATCGTTATTAGACAATACATGTATTTGTGAATTTTCGTTTAGGAATAAACATTGGGACTGTGGTTAATAACTTGTTTGATAAGTTTTGTATTTGCTTTACTGTTTAGCAATCTTGTGAGAATAGTATATTCTTCGTATAGATTTGTTAAACTGAGGTCAATATTCCCAACAGTTGGGAGTATCGGTGTTGTTGCTGGAACATTGGTGGTTGTTGTTGCAAGTTATGAGACAGTGGATATCGTTGTTGTTGAGGCAGGAACTGCAGGAGAAAATTGTTGAGATGAAAATTGTTGTTGTGTTTTTTCTTCTTGCTCAATTGTCCATTGTTTTTTTAATTGCTAAACATTTTCAATAAATGTCAATGGATGATGAGATCGATCCATACTAAGAAAAGAAGAAGATTCAATATGAATATGTCCTAATAAGCCCTTTACAAATGTTCATAAAACTTCGATCCATACTGGTGGCCAACACACGTCCTTCGTACTTACCACCACTGATGTTCATAAAACTTGCAGTCTTATATTGTTTCCGCTCCAGTGGACCAACTCATTGAGCAAGAGGAAAAGTAGCTTGTTGATCATCCCATTCTTTCATTACTTGTTAAGGTTTTCCTGTCTAAAAAATAAAAATAAAAAAATTAATCAAATTAAAACTAATTAATTAAATAATAAAATAAACTATAAAAATGTATCTTAGTATGAGTGACCTCTCGTCCAAGTTGCTTTTCCTAAAATTTTAATTGTCAAGATTAATTGTTGAGATTTAATATTTAATTGAATATAAGTTAATAGATATATATTAATAATAATTACCATATAGTATTTGATATTAGTAGCAGATATGAAATCTCCCTTGTGAGTATTGGACGTTGTCTCATATGCTCTATTAATATTTCTTTTTTACTTTTCTATTTGTAAGCATTTGTGTTCTATTTATTCCACAAAGTGCTCCAAACATTTTCACCAATTCAATTTGGTGTTTATCCCCGCTCTTGTTTTGCGCGTATGCCAACATAGATGATAGTCGTTTGAAGAAATTGTGGTCAAAAATAGTAAAATGGCATCGTTATTTTCTTTTCTCCAAGTACATTTGTTCTGATGTTCATTTAAATTAAATAAATGATATATTAAAAATATAACTTAATTAAGCATGCAAATGTATATATTAGTAATTAGGTGCAAAAATTGATCAAATTTACTATATGTGTTATATTCTCCTTTATTTCACCTCAAGAAAATCATGGTTTTTTATATTTCTTTTGTATGACTTTAACAATTGCCTTTGAAAATAATTTAAAAGGAATATATCTTCAAAGTTAACATCCAAATTAAATTTAAAAATTAATTAATGAAAAAATTTAAAATAAAATAATTAATAGAAATAATTTAAAATAATTTACCCATCTCCTTCTAAAATAATGACTGTGCGAGTCATAGCAATCAACACACCTGGGTTCCATTAACAAAATGTGGTTTAACAACTTTTTTCTTACCACATGATGTTTTAGATGTCCCTTCCTAATCCTTTGCTCATGATAATGATGTCATATCTCTCTCTCTCTCTCTCACTCTCTCTCTCTCTCTCTCTCTCTCTCACTCTCTCTCTCTCTATTGAAAGGATTTTTCATTCATTCTTATATTTTGATGAGTATTAGGCTTTTACAAAATTCTATTGAACACGTTGCCTTTTTCATTCTTTCATATGTTCCTTCATATGAAACAATTTCTACTTAAATACTGAGAAAGGTAACAGTTGAATGTTACTGTTAGAGATCTTGAACCAACATTTAAGACAAATCAAACTTTAAGACATATCCATAAATATATATATATATATATATATATATATATATATATATATATCTTCATAATTAATTTAGTGTATCTTAAATTAAGAAGACAAATCTCAGTGGATGTTGTGCGCTTCTTTAGTCAGAGGATATGTTCATCCTTAACGAGCACAAGATGTTGACATGTTGAATTTTTATCATAGTGTTGACTGTGTCAGAGTGTTGACTTGGATCGTTGACCAGATGGTCGAATGGTTTACTAAAATTATCAGACACAAAATCATCATAGTGAACTTGTATTAAAAGATTCGTGGGAGGCGCATGGAGGGTGCATTTAAAAGACCTAGTCACAACTCTAACAAATCTTCTAGAGTCACAGTAAAATTGTATAATATATTCTATTTCTTAGTTCGTTAGAGGATGTAACTTGTACCAAAACATTGACTTTATCATAGGTTTCATTTAGAGCTTCCTTCTTTTGATCTTGCAGTTAGAGGATCAACGTGGATTTTTAGTTGCAGATAATCATTGTTGCATTATTTTCCTTTGTATTTAGAGGGTCAATTATTGACTTGTATTTCCTTTGTCTTTAACTCTTTGACTCTGATTGTAGATTATCACGTGCTTGTTGTAATGTTTGTTGTTTCTATATTACGACTTACACTATTAATAAACATAGTTACTTGTTTATTTGGTGATACTATTCTCTCTGTTAGAAACACTTAGATTATTATCTCTAATTTATTCATAACTTATGCTACCTTAAAATAGATAGTCATTAATATAAATTTTTGTGATCTAACTTAATCTGCACACTTAGCAATTATAGTTAGGGGATAAATGTTCTTTATTTATTTGTTATTTTATCATCAAAATATCAACTAGAGGATTGTAGTTAAAACCACTTTTTCACTAACAATCTCCCTATTCTTTATGATGAAAAACAACAATACAATTAATGAACAACCTTCCTACACAAAATTAAGTTAAAAAAAAATGTTCCCTCTAATTGTAGTACTAAAAAAATATTCAACTTAGTAGTCCTTTGAACTTCATAAAACAAATTTCAAACAATATTTTGGAACTCCCCCTGAATATGATTAACTTGATTCTTTAAGCGTTTCAAACTTATTAAGTTATTTATTTTTTATACACGTGAAGGTAAAATTAAAAAGGAATTATCAGAGAGGAAAGACACAAAGATAAGCAAATAAATAAGACATACACACATTATCATAATTTTGACAACTCTTTACAATTGAATTCATAGATTCCAAGGATATTAAGCATGTGGATTCTTATGAAGCCTATTAATTAACAATTAACAATTCCCAATGGTGTAAAGCCTTTGGATGATTCTTCTCTAAGAATGTTAAGACTAATGGAAGAAAGATGTTAAGTCTTTCAAGACAAGGGTGAATTCCAAGAAATTATCATAATAATGACATATGCACATGATGCATGATGCGTATGACACATATGACGCGTATGGTGCACGTACAAGATGTTGCATATGATGTGTCTGGTGCACAAGATGCAATGATGCAAAGGATATGTATGATACAATGGATGCAGTTGATGGGTATAATGCAGAAGATGTGATGCTGCAGATGATATGTATGATACAAATTATGCATTATTCATATGCAAAGAGAACACCAAACAATACAATCAAACATAACCATACATTTAATAGTATGACTATATCTTCTACTTTTCTATCCTTTGTCATTATCAAAAAGGGTGGAAAAAAAATAAGAATTACAACAATCAATCACGCACAAATACACAAGTACAAGTAAAAGAAAAAAAATTCAAGACCACCACACAACATACAGAAATTTAACATGAGTAAATTGTCAAAAAAAATAAAACCAAAATAGAAAGAGATCAAGAAGA
>JBBPBR010000005.1:38070256-38090016 GCA_037974775.1 Cicer pinnatifidum
TTTTAAAGTAATTCAGTTCAAACTTTCAACTCAGCAGAATTATTTATTTACCAAACTACATCAATTTATTTTTTCCTCCATTTATTGAGCAATATGAAAAAAAAAATTATATTATTTATATCTTTGGTTTAATTACAGTTTTAATCCTCCTATTTTAATTAAATCACGAAAGTAATCCTCCATTTTATTTCACTTCAGTTTTAATCCTCTAAATAAAATTTTAATTAAAAATTGATTAAATGTTATTTTTCTAAGTCACATCGTATCATTTACAGTCATAAATTTTATGTATAATTATTGCACCACGAGATCTTGAGACATGATATAGCTTAAATAAGCGCAAAAAAAATAATATTTCATCAAATTTTAGACCGAAATTATGTTCGAGGACTAAAACTGAAGAGAAATAAAATAAGAGGATTATTTTTGTTATTCAGTTAAAATAGGAAGACCAAAACTGCAATTAAATCTATATCTTTTGAAGGATAATTAGAAAAACAACACTATTTAAATTATTTATAAATTTAATAATACTATCAATTTTCTAATTTAGTTCATGAGATCCTATATTTAACGACAATTGTAGTAATAATTAAAATTTAGTAACATCATAATTAATTTTGTATGTGTGTTACGACAATATTAGTAATTCTTTTGCATTTATGTCACTTACTCTAGAAGCTCTAACTCATCTTTTTAAGACTCATTGTCCAGATGCACAGACCTATTTGAATATCAATCGACTTAGTTTTTCTCTATAAAATCATTTTTTTTAGTTTCAAATAAAAAAGGGGTTGGTGCAACAAAATTCAAAAACAAAAAAACCTCTTCATTTATCTACATGGCTAATATTTACCCCTTCAACACAACATGCACCCATTTATCATTGGGTGTGTGTCCTTGTCCCGAATCAAAAACACACACCTATCATATAGGAAGAAGATGGTGGGGGTATTCAACAAACTTGATGCTTTATGATGATCCTTGGAAAATCAAAAAAGTTCTTCAAGAGAGTGATCTTGATGAAACACTATTGTTGCCCAAAGATTTGGCAGAGGAGTTGGTGTTACCTATGTTGGGTGCTGATGCTGATCTTGAAAAAGGAGCTTTGGTTAGGATTTGTGATTTTGATACAAATTCAATGCATGTGTTGATTATTAAGAGATTGGTTTCTTCAGGAAACTATGCTTTTAGTGACAATTGGGTTCATGAGTTTGTTAGAAGAAGGGGTTTGAAGGAAGGTGATGAGATTGGGTTCCATTGGGATCCATATAACAAACACTTTGATTTTTCTGTTCTATTTAGGACTATTAGGCTGTAGCTAGCTAGCATGCACTAGAAGATATTATTTGTACTATGTTTAATGTTAGCATTAACCGTTTATTTTTTCTTTCTAACTAGTAGTGTTGTCAATTATGACTCATGTGTATTTTATTAAAATTAATTCTTTCCATTCAATTTTTTTGTGTTCTTTTACACCCATATATTATAGCCATCTTTTGTTCTTATTGTTTTCAATAATAATAATAATAATAATAATAATAATAATAATAATAATAATAATAATAATAATAATAATAATAATAATAATAATAATAATAATAATAATAATAATAATAATAATAATAATAATAATAATAATAATAATATGTCCAATCTAGTGCCTTTATGCTAATTCATTGGTTTATTTCTAGGCATACACTAGTGGAAAAAATAGATTTCACATGTCAAATATAAATGCGGTGGTATTTATGAAATTTTAAAGAAAATATATTAGTGTTCAGTCTGATGATGTTTTAAATAATGTGATAAGATTAAATAATGAGATATTTTAAGTGACAAAAATTTTAAAATATTATATTTTAATTACTTTTACGCGTCTTGAATATTTTATTCAAAGAAAAATATTTTATTTTTGCTTTTGCACCCTTAATGCAAACCTTTTGTCTTTTTTCACTATTGCCTCTTAGTCTTTCTTCACCATTGTCTCATCCAAAGCCTGTATTGTCATCACCATTATTTTCTTTGTTCAAAACCTTGCTTTTAGTCAGCGTTCACCGTGGTCTCTGTGCATTCAAGTTGATGTTTTCCTTGTTCACTACCGTCATTCACGACTGTCATTGTTCGTCTTCTTTATTCCGTCGTTGTTCTTATTCAATTGTTGTTCACGCTCATCTCACCTCTATCTTTTGAGTATGTCTTTGTTGGGTTAAGTATGAGTGTTAAGTCCCACATCGATTGTGTGAAAATCAGCTATATGTTGTATATATAAGAAATGTGACTCATATATCTAATGGATTAAGATTTTGGGTTGAGATGTGGTGTCAAAATCTTTTGTCGTCCTTGAACATTTGCCCTATTGCTCACATGCCCCTGAACTTTTATTTCATGGGAAATAGAGTTTTAGAGTTTTTGGTTTGGTCATGGGAAATAGAGTTTTTTTTACTTATCGGTGGTTGCAGTTTTATCTGATATTCCACACTATAAAAGAAAGGTTGTGTTGTAGTAGAAGTGTTGTTTAGGTAAAGTTATGACTAAGGAAATACTTGATTTTTAAATGATCATTTGTGTGACTCACCTCTCTTTCATAAAAATCTTTTTAGTGCATGATTACAGTATGTCAAGTTCCAATGTAGAGTTTGACATAGAGAAATTTGATGGAATCAATCACTTTTGACTTGTATAAAATTCAAGTCAATGATATGTTGATACAATCATGGTTACCCATGGTGTTGATTATCTCATAGACATTGGTTGACATTGCTGTAAGGTGAATTTCAAAACTAAAATATTTAGGAAAATAATGGCACATCAATGTCTCATTGTGACAATGTAACAATACTCAATATATATATATATATATATATATATATACTTTGCAAATGGTATATAAAATTTACAAATATTCCACAAAGTATATACCATTTATAGCCCAATACCTAAATTCATGTGTGATAAATTATTTGTGATGGTCATTCTACAAAATGTTGGAAGGATCATTGGATAATAGGTTGTGGAAAGTTTGTTGACTCAATACCTCAAGTTATTCCATCCAAAGAATCTAAGTTTTTTGTATTGTACTACACCAAAGGTATAAATTGGAACTGGAGTAAATTCCAACAAATTCTTTCTAAGTCAGTATGTGAGAAACTTCGATCGTTGAAGCCTTCAACTAATGTTTCTCTAGATTGTCCCACATGGTTTTCAACCACAAATGACTAATTTACTCTCAAGTCAACCTATAATAACCTCACAAATCATGAGGCCAATGCTGACTCAATAATATTTTTCAAAGAGATTTGGAATTGACAGGGCCCAACCTGAGTTACGACAACAATGGCAACAAGAAACTCCTGAAAAATGTTGAGAGATGTCATAGAGGCATTGCCTCTGAAAACCTCTGTCATTGTTGCCTCTCTGCACCTAAGACCCTTATGCACATTGTAAGAGATTGTAAAGATGTCCAACTACTTTGGAATAGAGTTATTAAGCCTGAACTTTGGAGTAAACTCTTTAGCCTTGATACTTATATTTGGCTTGAATGGAATCTTACTCACAGCGATATTGTAAACATCCCTTGGGCATCAAAAAGTTCTTTGGTGTGGCGGTCATTGAACTCTAGAAATATTGAAATTGTTTGGTTTTCTCCCAAAGTACAAACATGGAGAGTGACTTGTGGCATTACATTTCTAATCAAGTTGACTTTATTCATAACTATTTGATCAAGAGTAAGGTTCTGAAGCAGAACTTAATTAACCCTAATAAAAAAACATGGATTAAACTCTTGTGAGGTTAAGAAAATAAACGTCGATGGTGCTTAAACTCATAAAGATGGCTCCTCGACTTGTGGGGGAATCCTTCGTCACCATAATGACGAGTTCACCTATGATTTCTACTGCAAAGTGGCATCTAATATCTTCTTATTTTTGGAAATGTGGGCTTTTCGCAGTGCCATTTTATTGGATCGTCATAAAGGTATTCGTAATGTTATTTTTTAAACTGACTCCCTAATCTTCCTCTCTATGATCAAGAAATGTTATACTCAGTTTACACTAGTGCTTATCCTCCTCAAATAGATTATCTCTATATTAGATTAGACGAATTGAACATACTCCCTTAACTTGGTCACCATGCTTCTTTTTTTGTTCAATGAGTGTGTCCAAACTTTTACTTTGTTAGATTTATTTTGTATGTATGATGTTGGAAATTATCATTGTCAGCTTTTGTTTTAGTAAATATAATTCTTTTTTAATTAAAAAAAAGTAAAATATACTACCATAAAATAAACTTCACTTAACAAAATTGACAATACTTATAAAAAAAATGGAGGTAATTAATGAAATTTTCCAGTAATATGTTAGATTAATATGATAAATGATGAATAATCAATGAATAATATATAAATAACAATAATTATTACCTAACAAAATAATCATCTCTTCACATATTCGAAAATAGTTATAAGGTTTGATTACTTTTTGGAAAAAAAAAAAATAAAGAATAGAAGCTGAAAAGAAAATACACGTCAACTAAAAATAAAATTTTGCTTCATAGTCACTACTAGAAAAACAGGATTTAGCGTCGGCCCTAAACCGACGCTAATAGGCCAAAAACCGACGCTAATGACGATTTAGCGTCGGCTTAGCGTCGGTGTCGGGCCTAGGCTAAAACGGTCGAAGCTAATTATTAGTGTCGGCCAAACACCATCCGACGCTATATTAGCGTCGGCCAGACCTACGCTACACCGACACTATCTGTAAAATTAAAACATCCAACGCTAAAGTCAATTGACTGGATGAAAACCAATTGCGTCGGATGGCCGACGCTAAAGTCAACACTGGAAAAAAAATAATTGTATCATTCCTGCTGTGATACCCTTTGTAATAAAAAACACTGGAAAAAGACTATCAAGCTTAACTGGACGAGGATCATATTTACCAAGCACTCCAGCAGCAGTGTCAATAATGACCTTTCCATCTTTGTAGGCACATACCTTTCAAGATATTGAGTCAACTTATTAAAACAATTAAAATGTACTTCATTTACTTGCTGAGCATCTAATGCAATGGCAGCAACATTATAAGTGAACAAATGGAATACTTCATAATTTTCAGATTTTCACGCAAATCATTAATAATTTAAGTAAATTTGTGATATACAACCCATTTCAAGCAATCCTTATCAAACTTGTATGTATGCTGTGAAATTATTAATGACATGTGTGTTTTCTCTCTGCAATATTTATAAAAATTGTTTAAATATATATTTGATTCTCGTAATTATAATTTTTTTTATTTTAATTCTCGTAAATTTTTTTTGTTTAGTTCACATTTCTATAAATATAGTTTCATTTTAAAATAATCATTTCATCAAACTTCCGTTATAAAAACTATAATACTGTTAAATCTACACATAATTAAAACATAACTTTTTTAACATAAAAATAAATCTCCAATATAATTAAATTATAATATTTTTTTAACCTAAAATTAACTCCAAATTTTTTATTCATCTTCCCTAAAAAAATCTAACATTAACAACTTCAAAATTGTTACTTTTGAAATTATTGGTTCAAGTTTAGAGTATCGGCACTGAAAGGTTAATTGCAAGATAGCAATATGTACTATATTATAAAAGATAGCGATGATCTTAAGATAATATCGGTGGATTTCTTTTAAAATTATTGGATTCAACATTTTTTTAGTTTTACCTTCTATAATAATGTTTTCAAGTTGGAACTCGCTTTGGAGATTTCTTTGTTAACCAGACTTTTCAATTCGTTGACCAGATTATTGGTGAAATTAGAACTACTGGAAATTGAATTGGGAATGTTAATCAGAATTGGAAAATATCCGTATCCAATAATTGATGAATCAAAATTCAATTTATTGATAACGGAAACAATCGGTTCATCGTTTTGAACCAATTTCCAATTGTTAGCTTCAATTTTATTTTTTCAATTCATCGACACACACAAAATTGAAGCAAACCACTTGAAAGAAAAAACAAATATTTATAATTTTATATTAATATAATATTTGGAATCATAACCCTAATTTATGAATAGGAGAAAGGCGACAACAACCCAAAGTAGAAGCGGTAAGAAGTAGGAGTGTAATTTTTTTATAGAAGAAGAATGAAACATTTAGAGTTAATTTTAATTTAAAAACGATTATAATTTAATTATATTGAAATTTATTTTTAAGTTAAAAAAGTTATGTTTTAATTATATTTAGGTTTAACGGTGTTATATTTTTTTACGAAAGTTGAATGAAAGAACTATTTTAAAATGAAATTATATTTGCAAGAATATAAAAAAAAAATAAAAAAAAAATAAAAAAAAACTTACAAAAACTAAAATAAAATAAAAAAATTATAATTGTAAGGACAAAAAAATATATTTAAACTTTATAAAAAATACTTGATAAAAATAAACCTTCCATATCAAATAATAATCAACGTAGGTAGAGGAAAACAATAGAATGGAGTTTTGCCACAACTCATTGATCAATACATGGAAATGGGAATGCATGATGTGAGCTTATGAATAACGCTATCTGTTTTTATGTTTTGTATTTAAGTGAGGATGATGGTTGAAATGAATTGAAGAAGATTCATGGTGGTGGATCAATGAATATGGAAATGTTAAAGTTCTCTGGAAAATGCGAGGATATGTTATGTCTAGTTTCACGGTAAGTTACTATTATACTCTTCTGGGGTTTTTTAGTGCAACAAAAGATTGCACATCGTTGAGTTATTGCATAGGTCAAATATGTAAAATTAAAATCTCACCCTTCATGAGAGCCAAAAGGAAGAGGAAACGTGCAAGTTGAAACACTCATAACACGTGTTAAATAAAAATGTTCTACAAATTAATTTAGCAGAGATAGGGGTAGTTGAATGTGCGCATAACATGTATAGAAGAAGAAGGGGTTTTTTTTCATTTACTTTTATTTTTTGGGATTGGAAGAAAACAAAATTAACTGACTGGTCAATGGCACTAGGCGTTATATTAGGTGGGATAACTATGATGTTTGGGCGGGTAAAATTGTTTAGCAAATTATTCTTTCTTAATATATAAGGATAGTTACTACTAGTTTTAAAGGTTTTATATGAATTATTTTAAAAAATAATTTATATATTTTGTTTTATAAGTGTACTTTCCGGCTGTAACTATTATTAAAAATAATAATTATTTTTACGATTATTAAAATAAATAAAAAATAATTATTTTTAAGATTATTAAGAAAACATGGTGTTGTCATCATAAATTCATAATTTAATCTAACAATGTTAATTTAAAATATTTTAAGAAGTATCAATGACTAAAATGAAGTTTTGATATTTGATTTTAATAAATCTACAATTTTTTTTTTCTATTTTTCTGTAATTTTAATCCTCTATTTTCTAAGCTATTGATATTTAGTCCCTTTTTAAATTTGAATTTTAAATTACATAATACTACTTTAATAACATTTAAAAATTAAAAAGAAAAATAATTTCTCTTTCTTTAAAAAATGATTTAATTGCAATTTTTTAATTTTGAATTTCATTTTTCTAATGGTAATGAACTATGTACATCCAAATTTTCAACCATCTACTAAATCATTTTTAATAGATAATCAGTAACATCACATATATGAGACAATCACTATAGCATTCACAAAATAAAACTTTATATGTCAAGGCAAGGTAACAATGCCACAGCCAAACGAGCCACACATTGACCAAACCAAAATGTGCAGATGAATACAACCACACCGCCAAATAAATAGCCGAAAAATAGTCTATGTTTATCTCATTCTGCCGTTCACCAAACAGAAGTTCCTACTAAAATAAATGGAGGACCAACCAGCTAAGAATCATCAACAAATTGTTCACTCGAATCGAAATTTATTTGACCACAAACTAATTCATAAATTAAATTCATGCCTTTTTCGGGCTATGATACAAGTACACGATAATACAAAGATTTTGTGATCATCACAACAGACCAAATCTTGATCTTGAACTATGGACCTAAAAACATTACAAATACAGCAGATAATTTGTCATATCATACTATTACAAAATTGTGCCACGTTATGCCTTGCAATGTATAGGAAGCAAAACAAATGAGACTGACAAGCATGCATGTGGTGATTTGCTTTCAAATGAGACTTGTCCAAAGTGCAAACTGAAGAGCCAAATTGAGGAATCACTCCCCTTTAGAGCTTATTTATTGTTGCACTAATGAAGAGCAGACTGAAGCAGTGACATTAACAACCATTTCCATAAACATCAGTCTTATTTCTTACGCTGCCTATTATGCTTAATTTTAATATGCTTTCGACCAGACTTATCAACACCACCAGTGCCCAATGAGAAACTCCCTCCGGCATTAAATTCTACACTGCCAGAAGCCTGAAATGGAGACGGATTCTGTGGAGCAATATTCTGTTGACCCCCAAACTGGAAAGGATTTGCTCCTGTTGATGTTGGTGCTCCAAACACAAAATTTGATTGAACTGGAGCAGGTTGCTGACCAAATACAGGAGTGACAGGTGGAGTTGCTTGAATTGTGTCCTCAGCCATACTGTCTTCCATGCTCATCTGATCATTATTAACGGAAGCTGAACCAAATGCAAAGACGGGACTAGGATTTCCAAAAGCAGGCTGCGTATTGGTTGTAGCTGCGGCTGAAGCGAATGAGAATTGAGGACCTGAAGCACCTGTCGATGATCCAAACATCATAGGAGAACTGGTGGAAGCAACAGAAGGAGTGGTTGCTCCAAAGGAAAACCCAGAGGTAGATGAAGATAATGGTGATGAACTAAAGGAAGTACCAAAGGAAGACTTGCTGGGCTGCCAACTTGTACCATTATTGGAGCTAACAGGGTTTGCTTCCAAAGTGGAAGCAGGGGTGCTTTGTCCAGAAGTTGTACCAGTGTTAAAAATATTTGTGGCAGGACTTGATGAAGGGAGCAATGAACTCCCTGAAGAAAAAGCTGTACTTGTAGTCAACCCAAACAATGGCGATGATGCAGATGAACCAAATGCCACTGACTGACTCTGAGTCGAAGTAGCAAAGCCACTAGTAGCAGAAGGTGCAAGAGTACCAACAGTAGACCCATTTATAGTGCCAAAGACAGAACCCTGAGACTGGGACTGGCTATTTATGGATGTTGCCGACGAACTAAATCCAAAAATTCCACTCCCAGTACTTCCAACAGCAGCTGAAGAGCTTCCAAAGGAAGTGCTTCCTATATTACCAATTCCTGCTTCCTGTCCACCCTTGGTTTCCACTGGTTCTGAGCCAGAAGATGATACAGGTAAACTTGATGGTAAAGAGGTTGATCCAAATTTGAAAAGGGAAGTTGTTGGAGATGAAGACATCATCCCTGAGGCAGAGGAACTGCTATTGTTGGATGCAACTACAGCAGGAGTGCTGCTTGTCATAATGGAAGTTACAGTTGCACTAAAGCTGCTGCTGCTGCTTGTCGCAAGCGATGAGTTACTGAACATATTCTGACTCGTAAAATTATTTGTAACTATGGGTGGAAATGAAGAGGAAAATGTTGAAGCAGCAGATCCATTATTTTGATCTGAACTGTTGCCAAAAGTAAACATATTTGTGGGTGATGTTGACAATGATGTAGATGCTGCAGGTGGTTCTGATGTCCGAGCAGAGAATCCAGAAACTATATTTGTCTTGGCATCAGCATTGTCTGATTCAAGAACTTTTGGCTTTGAATCAACATCACCAGCAGCAGTACTTGAGCTGTAGATGAAGGGGATAGTTAGTACTTTGACCTTTGTAACAATTCACTTAATAAAATGTAAGATTCAGCAATATCTCTTTCAATTCAACAGTGCATCAAATTACAATTTACAACAATATAATTATCATATACATCACAGAAATCAGAGTAGAACTGTACAAAGTAAATAGGAAATAAGTTCAAATGCACATTGATTGCATAATGTGTTTTGCAAATTACAATTACACTGACCTGATTGAGTTTCCCAGCTTTGAGTCAGAAGCTCCACCAAATTTGAAAATAGTAGATTCACCGCCAACGGATGAAGAGAAAGTAAATGGTGCTTGTGGAACACTGTCAATATTTTTGTTGATACCAAAATTGATTGATGGAGCATCAGTACCTGTTTCCTTTGATGGTGCAGATTTATCCAAACCAAATACTGGACCTGTTTTAGTAGACTCTTTTGATGGAGCATCAGCACCTGTCAGCTCTGTTGAAGGAACAAAATTATTTCCAAACATGGGAGGATTAGCAACTGATCCATTTGGTGAAGTAGACTTCTCGAAACCTAAAGTAGTGTGTGTTGATGCTTTAACTGCACCCGTATTTGGCTTAATAGTGGGATCAGCAGCAATCGATGAAGTTATTGATGTTGGTGTGTCAACCTTCTCATCAACTATAGAACCGTCAGCAGTCCTGAGATTACTACCTGCTGTAAAACTTTTGGATGACATCACTACAGATGAATCTGGTGGCGTCTCCTGAACAGTTTTTTCAATATCAAAGGATGTTTTCTCTGCAACAGCAGTAAAGGCTTTTGTTTCTTCGCCGGATGAAGAGAAATGAGATACGGCTCCATTAGGATAGTCATCGTCATCCAACTCCAGATAATCCTTCGGGAGAGAAAAATAACAGTCAATATTCTTGATCAAAGATTAAATCATGTTTCCCTTGAAAACTCAACTCACTTATTACTATCAGGAACCAAAATCAAATGTGTAAAACAAAATTTCTATGCAACTGCCCAATCATCATTATGTGGTAACTAAATGGAAAAAGGCAACAAATCAATCTAAACATGGTTAAGGGCTCATTCATCTAAAAGCTTAAAAAAAGTGATTTTGTGAGTGTTTGAGATTTTTTTCAGAAGTTACTATTTTAAGTTTCAAGAATAGCACTGACAAATCATTAAGGACTTTTCTTATTTTCAGTGAACACTTTTTGAAAACATCTGAATATATGAAGAACGCTCAACGCTGTATAAAAAACAAGAGCGAAACAAACAAACTGTGATAGTACCACCACTTCCCACCAAGATATCAAAAATCATTTCAACATACAAGTCATAGACACATGACATAATAATTACAAATGCTTAATGATAACTAAGGAAACCATCAACAAGATACCAATTAAGCAAAATCTAAATATCAAACCTCATGTACACTCATTCGGAATGCCCTCTTTTTAGACGGAGGATCAGAAGAATCTCCAGATTTTACCATAGATACGACTTGATTGCATGGGGCAGTAGCGTCTGAACCAGCTAGAGCAGGAATCAATCCATCGTTAGGTGAAACAGGCTTCAGACTATTTTCCAACTTGCTAATCTTTGATGTCAACTTTTGAGCACTAGCTGACAAACTTCTAGGAGTGCCATCTAATTCATTACCCTGTAGATTATCCAACAATTTTGATGAATCTACAGTCTCCATGCTTCGAAGAGCTTGTCCTCGTAACATGAAAGATGATAACTTTGTTGGAGAATTATTTTTCACATTTAACAGCCTTAGTTCCGAAGATTTTTCTTTGGGAGAAACCATCTTATCAAGTTGCTGAAGTATTTTTGAGGCCATCTCACTAGATTTCGATGGTAAAGGAGGAAAGCTGCTACTAGGCATGGTATCATCTACATTTTCTTCTGACAATTTGGTATGGCTATGCTTAACGTCACCAGACAAAATAGGCTCCTGCATGTAAGATGAACGTTGCTGAGCAGCATTGAAACCAACCCCACTACTAGTTATAGATAAAGGACTTCCTGAATGAGTCAAGGTCAATCCTTTAGAAGATAGAATATTAGACTTCTGGCGGATTCGGCGTATAGGACCAAAAGATCCTATATCATTGCCTAATACAGAACTTCTACGTTTTAATCCCTGCAAAAAGGAAGGGGGGATCAGTAACATATCCCTTAAAGAACTCTTAAATATTATAAAAGGATAGATCTAATAATCAAAAAGTATTCATACCCCTTGTTTAGTTCCAGAAAGTATACCATGATCCAGTGCATGTTGAGCTGAAGATGACGGCCCACCTTCATCACCAACACCAGCACCCTGTAAAGTTAGAAAAACAAGATATTAATTTCGGCATTGAATCGTGGTCAAAACTACTATTCAGTAAATAGAAAACCTTGAGTGTGGAGGCTTGATATGCTCTGGCATAAGGTGTTCGTGCCATATTATATATTGCTGATCTACCACGAGATCTTGGGGCCACAAAACTATTTTCATAAACCCTGGCAAGGTTAGTAGACCTTGGCACAATTGACATAGTAGGAGATTTCTGAGCAAAATGATGCCCTTTTACTAGAGCTGAATCCTCCCAGGTAGAATTTTGCCAGCTTAACATTGACGGGGATACCTTGGAAGGCCTGCTACCCATGTAAGCCTTTGCTAGTTCCGTAGGTGAAGCAACATCCTCAACAGAGATCTGTACAAAGTATATGGTAGTACGTGTCAAATAGATCATGATTGGGTTTTAATTTCACTTCCACAACTTATAATCATAAATATATATCAAAGATAGGTATGAAGAAAACTGCCGTACACTGGAAATGGGGTGTGGGGTTGAAATAAGATGTTTCCCAATCCCATTTTCTACTGCTGGAGTTTGGGGATATTCTTCCCTTTGCTTACGAGGCAACATTGATTCAGATGGAACCACTTCTGTCCTCTTCCCTTCTTCCCCAATAGGCAAATCTACAGATCTTGAATGCATAAGCTCTGTCAAATGATCAACCTCTGATCTGTTGAAAAAAAGACAATTATGATGTATAAAATAAACAAGCTAATCAGAAGAGACGTGAAAATAAGAAGCCAGCAAGTTTAACAAGACATAAGCTTCAATGAATTAGACATGAAGTGTGAATTACATAACTAACAAGCATAACCCAACAAAAAGATCAGATGCCATTGGATTATATCAAAAAGATCAGATGATTGCATTATTGTTCAATGATCCATGTCAGCAACAACCGACCCAACAGAACCCACTTTTATTTAAATAAACAACTCAACCAAAAGTATTATTCTTTTGACACAAAACAAGTCAAACCAGCAACTTTTAAAGTCATATTCAAGAAGCAAAATCAAGTTAACACACATTAATATAGGAGATAAAAGTAAAAAACACCTCTTCAGAGACTGCTTGAAACCTATATTTTTCACTATATGACATCACAATATGCAACATAGAACTTCCTTTATCTTTCATGGGACGAGGTAGTCCTAATACTCCAAAATGGGAGAAGTTTTCGTGTCGGATATGTATCTAAATTGATATTGATACTTCAGGATACGTATCCTAGAAGTATCTGAATTTTTTTAAAAAATATTTTACATTTGAGATACTTCTAGGATACTTTTGGATACATTTCCTGTACGTATCTGAATATTTTAATTGTCTGTTTAAAAATATGTTACCGAATATGCTTGAGATGTTTTTGAATATGTATTCATTGGGGTGCGATACAAACATGACACATTGGAGCATTACATTTTTAAAATTATTTTTATACAGGTTTTTTGGCATTTGTTTTTTATAAATTAGACATTTTTTAAACATTTAGTTTTTACATTTTGAAACAAAAAAACTCTCTCCTCCTTAGACAGATAAGTCCCCCAAACCCCCTTTCATCTTTCTTGTTATAGTTTCTACGTCGATAATGACGTTAAATTACATTTTGATTTAGGCAAAAATTTTACTATTTTTTGTTTTATCATTAGTATTATTCCATTTGAGGAATGCTAGCAAAACACTCTCTAACACACATATTCCAACGCACTCTCTTCCATTGGATGAAATTTACATGGGACCCATGTGAATTTGACCAATCAAAAAGAGTGTGTTGAAAAGTGTGTTGCTAGTATTATTCCATTTGCAAATTGTGGTCATTATAGTTATACATACATACATTAATGATAAATTATTAATGTGTATTTCTTTAAAAAGTTTATTAACTATCTAAGCTGTAACTTGAATTTCAGAAAATATGTGTATCTGTGTATCCATGTTGCACCGTGTCATTACTACATATCCAGACATATTAGGTTATAGGCTATAGAGCTAATCTTGATTGGGCAATCATACGTGAATGATGAATATTATTTTACTTAAATCCCAATTGTCCGATACCATAGTATTAGATAGTTAAATCCAATAATTCAATGCAGAAAATAAATACAAAATCAAGCAACCCTATACCAAAATCAGTAATACTACGTACACATCATACCAACCATACCTGGTGAAAGTCTTCTGCTGTAAGAGTTTCTCAAGTTCGTTTAAACCAACTCCATTGGATTGGTTAATTTGAACACCACTTTCACATACTAGTTCTTGTTGCTTGCCAGATGACTCATTTGCAACCTGTTCCCCCTCATCGATCAAACAAAAACATAAACTATCAATGAGACAACAAAAATTTGAAGAACCATCAATTCAAAAAACAAAATTTAAATTAGACAACGATCATGCATGGTGGTTGATGCAAGCATGGATGGCTAGAGTACATTAAAGGAAGCATATTCGGATCCGGTCCAAGTTCTCGTTGATCAAGTGATGAGAGTTTGCTTGAATGATGTCCATTATCTCTAGAACAAAAGAGTCCAAGTTGTTGCCTAGAGAGGAAGGTTACAGATGCTATGCAAATTTCCTTCAAACTTCCTTGCCTCTTCAAAAGACCTCTTTGAACCAGATCTGAGTATACCTCCTTTCCACATGTTTAAGGCATCCATGCTCATATCAGTAACAACAGTAACCTCTTCACAAGTCACAACAATGATGAATAACTTACTCCAACCCAATGTTATGAATGAAAGATGGTGGGTCTTGACGGCCAGCCAAATATCTGCCATATAAATATGGCTCATTGATAAAAATACTTTTTAATTATTTTTTGTTTGATGAACAAGGGAAGTTTTATTACTAGCCATTAGCCAACCAACAATCAAAAATAGTAGGGTTTAATAATCTTAAAGCACCATAAGATCAAAATCTGATTGAGCTATATGTATTTTATGGAATGGAATGGCATATTATTGAGGCGGTTATTTGAAAAATGAAAATCATTGCAACTAAACTTCATTCGTTACCAAATATGTTGTCAAAAAAAGTAATACTACTGGCCTGAACATTGCATGGAATAGTAATACAACTGACTAGTAGATGATTGCATGTAATACTACTGACCAGAACAACTAAATCATTCTATGAAAATTTCATTTGTTACAAAATATGCTGTAATTAACTACCATCACATTTTAAACAAGTTTTTTGATGAAAGAATATAACAAATTCTCTGTAAGTAATGTTGATAAATCATAAGTACAGGTTTCTAGTCAATGCAAAAGTACATTAAATCACCATTGGTTAAACATGCCACAAGAACCTTTTAGGAGGGCCTTAATAAGTGAATAAAGAATCCTTAAATAACAAGATAAAACACATATCAGAGATAAGTTGGACTTGGAATACAAACAGACAAACAAGATGTATAAAATTTAATCAAATTTCTTTAAGTTGTAATTAAATAAAAGAAGAACCAAAATTGTTATTAGTAGCTTCGTGAAAACACACAATAATAATACACGATTTGTTTAAAAATCAAGTATATGCCAAGCACATCTGAGCCTGAGGAATGACTCCTATAGAAAAGCAAACAGTGAATATATAACAGAAGCAAGCATACTTACAAAGGTAGCTGCTTCCTGGGGATTGTCCCTTGCATCTTGCACTGTTTCTGTGCCTAAAAAAACCCAAAGGATAAACATGTAATCATGTGATTGCGCAGAAAATGAATGGGAAGAAAAAACTGAAAAATCACAGAAGTTACAACTAACACAGTTACCAAGCATATACAATTATGACAATTTTATAATTTAAAATATAATATACATAAGGACAAGAGAGCTCATATAAAATTTTCATAGCCATTGTCCCCCATTTTTCATCTATGCTGCCTTACTATCAGCTTAGAAATTAAACGCATGAGCCAAAAATTCTTTTGGTGAGAAACATTCTGCTTCAACTGTAAAAATATACATTTTTTAGCGTGTTCTTGAAGATACTGTACACAAATCAATATCATATAACAGGTAAGGGAATCAATCTACAAGTTTACATCTAATCCATTCTGGTAACACCTACAGACATATGAAGACAACTTATGCAGAAAATACAGTACAGTGAATTGTGATTTTATTGAGCACCACAACACACATCATATACCATTAGAAAATCTTCAACCTTTAAGAAACATAACATTCCACAACCTTTGAACTAAAATTCAACTACTTATCAAATTAGTAACAACAACACAGCCAATAAACACCATCTTAAATGCTCTCGGACATTGAAATTACTAATGCGCAGTAACAGCAAATAAAACTATCAATTCTAAAGAAGAAAATAAAAAGAAAAACTAAAAATGAAAGAAGCTTGGTTCAATTACATTAATTGATGAATTAATTTTTTTTAAATAATAAAAAGGTAAAGGAAAATAGAGAAACCTGAAGGAGGTGGAGGAAGGCGTTTGCGGAAAACAGAGGAGAAGAGCCTGTGAGCGCTATAAGCGATGAGCCTCTGCGCGGGATCAATGAGCTTCGAGAGCCAACCGTTGTTTCGGTTAGGGTTTCTCAGCGCTGTCGGCGGCCGATCGTACGGCGTCTTTTGGGGTTTCCGGAATGGTCGTTTTCGGAACTTTCCGAACTCTCCTCCGCCTTCGTAACGGTTTTCTTCACGCGCCGTCGCCATGAGAGAGAGGGAGAGAGAGGTGAACGAACTTCAAATTCAAGGTTGGGAGCGTGTACAGAAGAAATTAGGGTTTAATCGGCGAGAGAGAGAAATAATAATAATAATAATAATAATAATAATAATAATAATAATAATAATAATAATAATAATAATAATAATAATAATAATAATAATAATAATAATAATAATAATAATAATAATAATGTGAAAGTTTTTACCAAAAAAAAACGCTAAATAAAATATAAGCAAATAATAATAATAATAATAATAATAATAATAATAATAATAATAATAATAATAATAATAATAATAATAATAATAATAATAATAATAGTAATAATAATAATTAGTTTTTACTGAATTTCTTTTACTAACTCAACTCTGATTTGTTTATTAAGCAACTTAAACTGAAAGAGTAAAGTATACGATGTCGCAGTGAATCTCTTAGCACAAAAATTAATAAAAATGTGAATTCTATGTACAATAAAAAAAAATTGAATTATGTAACTTTAGTTCATGGGAATCATGACATTTATTCTCATATTTAGAAGAAAATTAACTCCATAGTAATTATAATAGATTTTTTAAATTTTGTAATTTTTTATTTGTTAGTAGATTGTAATAGTAAATAAATTGTAGTACATTTATTAGAGATTGTTTAATGTTAGTGAATTTATTTTGAAACTTTTTGTTTATATTAGTGGTGATTTTGTTTTCTCATTTGGCTTCATTGATAATAGTTGTATATACTATTTTTTTTTTAAATGTTAAACACTAAGAAATAAAAATTTGGTTGACCGGCCCACAAATCCGTCAACACACCATGGGACAAGGTAATACTTTCAACTCGACTATATGGCTTGCCACAAACCACTTGTTGGCAAGTAGGGGGTGAAAATAGGTCGGGTTAGGCCAAACTAGTTAGGCCAAACCAGACTTTGAAAAGGCTGAATCTGACGTACGATTTATTTTTTAGGTCTAAGTCTGGCCTACGGCCTCATAGGCTTTTTTTTTCCGGCCTGACCTGATCTTTTTAAAAGTTTGGTCTTGTCTGGAAGTCTTTTTAAAAGTTTTATTCATATTAAAATATTTAAATGTTCTACTCATACTACATGATGCTCTCAACATACCAATATCAATGTAAATATTTATATATATTAAACAAAAAATAATTTTTCTAACAAAATAATTTAAAAAAAAAATATGAAACAAACATCACTTAAACCCTAAAAAATAATTTTTGGTTTCAAATAATAGATTTTTTTTCTAAAACAAAAGCACCCATTATTACCTCTTAAAAAAATATGGAACGATTATTAAATGATCGACTAATTGAAAGATTACCGAATATGAAACGACTACCAAATATAGAATCCCTACCGAATATGGAACGACTATTGAATATGGAATAATTACTAAGTGATTGCCTAATTGATAGAATTTAAAATAGGAAATAATTATATTAATATAATAATAAAAAATAATATTAATAAATATATATATATAGGTTGGCCTGTCAAGCCTAATGTTAGACATAAGTCCATTTTTGATATTATTGACAAACATACATCATGTGATAAATCTAACATTTTGAACTGAGTAAAATTTCAGGAACAACAACTCAACCCTACAAACTTGAGACAATGGCTTGGAACTCAAGGAATCAACAAAGTTTGAAGAATCACTGACAATATCGATTAGACAAATCGATTCTGTAAAAGGGTTGTAGGAATATATGTAGTTTGTGAATTAATCAATCGATTCTGCTGATTCTGTTTGTTGCTTATTATCAAATGCTGATGAAACATGGTTATGGCATAAACGTGTTGCACACATTCATATAGATCATTTGAATAGACTTGTTAGTAAGCAGTTAGTCATAGGTCTTCCAAATAGAAAGTTTGCTAAGGATAGATTGTGCGATTCTTGTGAGAGAAGCAAACTTGTCAAATCTTCTTTTCCCCCAATAGACATGGTCAAAACCAATAGGGTTTTGTAACTGATTCACATGGACCTCTTTGGTCCATCTCAAGTGAGAAGTTTTGGTGGTAATATGTATGAATTCGTGTTAATTGATGACTATTCTAGATTCACATGGACTTTCTTTCTGACTCATAAAAGTGACGCGTTTTCTGTTTTTAAAAAGTTTGCAAACTTGGTACAAAACGAAACTAGTCAGAGAATAATGTCAATCAAAAGTGATCATGGAGGTGAATTCCAAAATGATTCTTTTGATACTTATTGTGAACAGAATGATATTCATCACATGTACTCAGCCCCTAGGACACCACAGCAAAATGGTGTAGTGGAGAGGAAAAATAGGTCTTTAGAGGAGCTAGCTAGGACTATGCTTAAAGACTCAAATATTCCTAAGTATTTCTGGGATGATGCAATTAACACTGCCACATATGTTGTCAACAGAGTTTTGATTAGGCCAATTCTTAGGAAAACTCCTTATGAGTTGTACAAGGGTAGAAAGCCTAATATTTCTTGCTTTAGAGTATTTGGTTGTAAGTGCTTTGTTTTAAACAATGGCAAGGAGTTTGAGTCTTTATCGAAACATTCAAACTTTGATTATAAATTAGTTTAAATATAATAGAAGTTGAACCATAAAGAATTAGACTATAACAAGAGATGTGATAGAAGTTGAACCATAAAAAAATTAAAGGGAAACATATTTTTGTACTAATTTACAACAAACTTTTGCTATATTTAATTTATGTAATTTACAACAAACTTTTGCTATATTTAATTTACAACAAGCTTTTGCTATATTTAATTTACAACAAAAATTATTTAATTTACAACAAACTTTTGTTATATTTAATTTACAACAAACTTTTGCTATAAAAAATTGTTGACTCAATTTATGTAAGGAAAAAGTAATTTTTGGGATCTAAATAACTTCGATAAGTTATAGTTAGACTTTCACCAAAAATTTATAACAATATTTTATTTCATTTTGAGTGATTGGGTAAA
>JBBPBR010000005.1:38090331-38134808 GCA_037974775.1 Cicer pinnatifidum
AGTGATTTTATATTTTTTAGACTTAAAATTATTAAACAAGAAAATTTTAAATAATGTATTGCTCATTCTCAATTCATATAAAATTATTAAATTTTTTGTCGTATTTCAACTCAAAACTAAATAATTTTATTGTGCTTTGAGATAAATTGTGAATTTTCGGAAGTGAGTTTATATTTTTTAGACTTAAAAATATTAAACGGGAAAATTTTAAACAGTGTGTTGCTCGTTTTCACCTCATATAAAATTATTAAATTTTTTGTGGTATTTCAACTCAACACTAAATAAGTTTATTGTGCAAACATTTATATGAATTATTTCGAGTTGTTTATTAGTGTGGAAATTTTCCATCTAAAATTTTAATGAATCGGTAAGCTATTGTTAAAATTTTCAACGGACTTTGAATGCCACCAAAATTTAAATAAAAATTTTATATTTCATCTATGATTAGATTTGGATGTGAGATTATTTTTTGGAGGTTTGATTAAAATATTTGATCAATAATAATTTAATTGCGTTACATACGAATTATTATTAACAAATACTTTACGAGTTATTAATTATACTAGGATTTGTTTTTTTTAAGTCGGATAGATATTTTACTAATTCTTTAATTTTTATGGTTCAACTTCTATCACATCTCTTGTTATAGTCTAATTCTTTATGGTTCAACTTCTATTATATTTAAACTAATTTATAATCAAAGTTTGAATGTTTCGATAAAGAACACTTCAGTTCAGCAAAAATAAAATTAATATGATCAATGCAATTCAAACCTCTCATTCTTTTGTTTTTCAGCATCTTCAATACTTCTGTGTTCAAATGTGTTTTTACTGGTGACTGAGGCCATTTGAATTGTGAGTTCAACTTATTCAATGGGAGGAATGAATGTGGGATGGTGAAGACTAATTAAGAAGATTTGTCAATTTCTTTGGTTAAAATGGCAAGTTAAATTGAGGCACGTGTATCGAAAAACAAACTTTGCCTCGACACTTTGACTAATTGTTGTGTAGTTTTCTTTCTCCAGAGATTAGACCCTCTTGATTTGCAAAAAAATAATTATCATTTACCATATTTACAATTTTTATTTTTATTTTTATAATTTAACTAAACAATGATCTTTTAAAATGTGACATATCACGAATCTTCTCATCATCTTTTACTGTATTTATTTATTTATAAATACAAATATTTCTTAATATGAATATATATGATCGATTTTTTCAATAAACACAAGGCGTACTATAATCTATTACAAAAAGCTGGAGTCAAATATGACATTCCAAACACATTACAGAGTTGAAACACCAATAAAGATATAACAAAAACTCCCCACCTAATGACAGCATGTTTGTAGATGATTTGAAGCTTCATCATCACGTTTTTATTTATTCATCTAGCAATCGTAATATTTTTAATAATTATCAATAAAATTTATATAATTGACATAATTATAGTCGACAAAAATAAATTGATTTTTATTTTCATTTTTATGATTGTATTTTGAAAATAAAACGGAAGGGAAATCATGCATTCTAATGTGTATTTCACAAAAATATATTGTCTTTTTTTACTTACAAAATCTAAAAATTATAATTATAGCGTTTATTGCCAAATTTGTGACAGGAAAGAACTCTTGAGAGATTGCCATATGCACATTATATATTATAGAATTGGTCTCATGTTAAAACAAAAACTTTATCAAATCATTTAAATAAATAAATTAATTATTTTTTTTTGAAAATTATATATTGACTTAGCTACAATTTTAATCCCACTTATTTTACATGTAAAATTGATTCAACAATGGAAGAAAAAGAACGAAATTAATTTTAATTGAAAATATCATTTTCGTATGTGATGATTTGTCACTCTTATTTTGGCTACATGTAAAGCTATAAATGTCATATTGAAGTGATATTTGATTTGTTGGAAAGTTTAGAAAGTTATGTACAATTTATCTTGTAGATTCAAGACAAAATTCAATTTCTATAATGCTAAAAAACGAGCTTGAAGTTGATCACAAAATTGTGGTGTTTTTATTGTTTTACGAGGTTCATTAAAATAATAGCTAAATAAATTAAATAGGCACAAACAAAAAGGATTGCTGAAAAAATGTCACTTGGGTTGTTTTGATTATTTTGCATCTTTTGTAATTAAAACTGGACAAGATAGTTATTAAAAAAGTTATTTTAGCCACTAAAATTAATGTCACTTTGTTGTGGCTTTTCTTTTCTTCTACCAAACAATCCATGACTCCTATTTATACATATGTAGAAAACTTATATTTGGATGAAATAAAATATTTCTATTTGAGAATTGCAAGTGATATTTTCTTTTCTTTAAGTTCTTGGATTGAAATTTGATTGAATCTTATTAATGACTTAATTACCATTGTGATAATTCATCTTGTCTTATCAATCATCTTAATTGAGTCACCTTCTTTTACCATCTCTTTTCTCAAATTCACCTTTTCTTTATGTATTTTAATTTTTCGATATTTTTATCCATCCATATATGTTCTTTCATCAATGTTGCCATCAGTGCACAATGTTCTTGAAGTGCTACAAGTGAATGTTACTAACTTTTGGAAAACAATTTGGACTTAAGCATTTATTGTAAATCTAGAGATGATGATTTTGGAGCTCATCTTCTTCATCATCGTGAAAGTTTTGGTTGACATCTTAATATAAGCTTTATTGAAAACACACATTCTATTATGTCTTTTGGTGCATGGTCAGGAGTTATATTGGTATGATATATATTGTAATATAAATTTTGAATGAATCCTATAGAGTCTTCTTCTTTATCTTTTGACTCTAAAATGACCATTTTTAATTTCTTTACAAATTCTTTCTTGCTAGCAGAGGTAGAAAATATGAAAGTGAATTTCTCTCTCCTTTAATATGTTCAATATCAAAATCAAAACATGAAAGTATAGATTGTCATATAACAAAAATATGTTCAGAAATTAATTTTTTATCAAATTTTTGAAATACATCTTTAGTGGCTTTACAATCTGTCTATAATAAGAATCTTTTAGAAAATAAATTATCTTGAAATTTTGTAATACACAAAACAATTGTCAACATTTCGTTTTTTAATAATATTATATTTTTATTGAGTTTGATTCCAAGTTCCTGAATAATAATAAACTATTTGTTCATCAACCGTTGTCTTTAAGATCCATATATATATTTGTGGATGATAACAGTGTAGACTCGTGTTGCAGCTTAACACAACTCTATGATTGAATCCTCACATTTTGATCATCGTCACACAACTATCCAAAAATCTCGTTAAGGATCTCTCGACGACCTAATCGCCTATGAAAGACACCTCATCGAAATATTCTCCATACAAAAGTCATGTATTTCAAGTTCAAAGTACAAAAGTCACTCTAACCTAAAATACATTTCACTAACTTGGCCATCATAGTGTTTGAAAATACACTCGTATAGGAGTTTCTTTGTCATACATCACTGTAATCGAACAACACTAACCGTTTATGGTTATCGCTGAAGATTCACTCCAAATCATTAATGCCATTTATGGGAATCTCTTCCTACTTTCTCAAATCTTCATTCACATCCTCTCCGATCACATGGGATGGTCGGATCGAAGCATAACATTGCTCCTAAGAAAGGACCATCAACATCTGTTATCCATTCACAAATCCGCCAACTTGATTCCTATATGGATTCGTACGACGAAACTACAGATCTAGATGAACATTAACTTAGAGAATGTGGATTCATGATATGTCGAGGAGCATGAGATCCAATGTTATGCAAGTTGTTCAAGCTAATTTTCAACAAAGTCATTGTGGCCTTGTTCAATGATCTGAAGAAAAAACTCATTGATTCATGGAGAGAACTGTCTAGTCAATTCACGACTCATTTCAAGGCATCTATGAAGTAGCTAACGATAGTCACCAAGCCAGTTCACTTGCTCTTTATCTTTGTGTTATTATTGATTTAATTATTATTTTAAATATAGAGTCGCAACGAGAAATAAAGATTACGTAATTTGATTATTTTGTTATATTATTATTTCTGAATTTTATTAATTTTCTACTGTCAAAAATAAATAGGTGAAAGAATTTTATTTACACATAATTACAAGATATTTTCTTTCACGTCGTTAAGTGTTCAACCAAGAGAATGTGCGCTTACGTCAATTAAACATGGTGAAAATACAAAAAATTGAGGATTTGAATTGTAAAAGATTTAAAATCTTTTTCAAAATTCAAGTTACGAAAATATTTCTAAAAAGTATATACTAAAAACCTTTTTAATAAACTCACATGTTTTAAAAGGATTATTAAATAAAGATGCAAGCAAGGAAAATAGACGAACATAATGATTTATACTAGTTCACTGTTGACTGTATTTTAAAATATTCATAAAAATAATAAAAATAAATAAATAAAAGTAAAAGTACAATATTTTGAACACTTTATCATGATATGAGAAAAAAAATCAAAATTATTATTATTTCTATTTTTAAAAATCATAAATAAATATAAATTAAATATTTTGACTAATTAGTAATATATTTGATTTGATTGATTGTAATTAATTTAATTTTCTGAATTTATCAGTAAGGCAAGTTTTAAAATTGGGAAGAATGAACTATTTCATTTAACGTAAGTACTAAGAATGGAGGATGCTATTTCCAAATGAAATTTAATTATTTAAGAAATAATTTAAAATAATTATATTTTATTAAAAAAGGAAAACCTAAATTACATTAAAAAAATATAGAATTTGGATTAAATAGGATTGATTATCTGAATAACTTTTCCTAATTAGTGAACGTTAGGACTTTTCCTAATTAGTATTAATGTGAGTTATTTCTTCATAAAATAATTTAACCTAATATTTAACTCTAAATAAGAGTCATATGTGACTCTAGAAAGACAAAGATGGGAGGAAAAGGATAGAGAGAAAGGAAGACAATAAATAAATAAATGAATAAATAAAGAAATATTTGAATCCACACTCAGGGGAACTATGAGTGGTTCCCCATTGCGCCAATATCGCACAATCTTTCTCCAGAATTATTCATTTCCAAATAAACAAAGGAGATGAATCCTAATTGGTATTTTGATTGAATATGTCCATCAACGAACCACTCTTGTTTCCCGTTGGTACCATTCTTGAACAATGTCTATAATCACTCACATCAATCCTTATCCATGCTAAGAGAATAGAAAGAAAAAAAAAAGGAAATAAAAGTAGAACTTAAATCTATCCATCGAGGAACATCTTTATTTTGCTGTGACGAAATTTTTACACAACCTTCTCCATGACCATTACTTCATCTCACATTAAAACAAACACTAGAGATAGGTTTAGGTTCTGTTACAGTTTCTTCAAATCCTATACCTCTTTTAAAAAATGATGACGAAGGTGGTTGGATTTCAAGGACTTTTTTTTGCTTGGATTTCAAGGCTAAGGTTGGTTGCATCTTCTTGGGCCCATCCTTTGCAAGTTTGATTTCATGTGATGTGAGAGAGCTGATTAATTCTTCCAGCTTAAGAGTATTCATATCCTTTACTTTCTGAATGGAAGTGATCTTAGGTCTTCATTTGCTTGGCAGACTTCTTAGTATCTTCTTCACATGATCAACAATAGTATAAATATTCTCAAGTATCTTTAATCTTGATACCAAAGTTTGGAATATGGAAAATATTGTTTCAATTTCTTCATCTTGAACAACTAATAATTTTTTACTAGGAGGTTGACCTTCATTTCTTGAACTTGCTTCCTTAATATGTCAAAATATGACTATCATAAATGCTATTTGTTGTCTCATTTTTGGTGTACTTGTCAAACTCCTTGAAAGTGATTGCATTTATCCTGAATGTTATGGACTTATGATGCATCGTTTACATCTTCTTTTGATTAGAATCCATCTATTTCCTTGGGATCTCAATACCATTAGTATTATTTGGAGCAGTATAACTATTTTCCACCAAGTCACAAAGTTCAAGATCTTGTGAAATAAAGAAACTTCTTAGCCTATCCTTCCAACACTCAAAAGGTTCCTTATCAAACAAAGGCGGTCTATTGATGTTTCCTCTAATAGCTTCTTCACTAAATCCAGACATGTTGAACCCTTGGATCTTTCCACAAACACTGTAAAGTGCTCAACCTTGAGACCGAGCTCTGATGCCAATTGAAGGTGCAAACACGAGAATATAGTTGAATTTTGTTTGACTAAATTGATAACATTTTCATTGTTTGATTAAACTTGTTCAGACTTGATGATTAAAGTGACGTAAGTAATTTATCATGGTTCATCACTAACTTGGCTACATTCAGTCCCTAAACTCAAAAGGATTTAATCCACTAATTCAACAACTTGAATTACAAAGCACCTAACCCTCCAAGTCAGTATTCTCAAACAATCTAACAACTCCAAACTTTTGAGGAACACACACACCTTCACTCTATCACCCAAGTCTTCTCCACATAATTTGACATCCCCAGATTGTTGAAGACACATTAACACCACTATCGAGTTTGAATACAACGGTTGGGGAACTTGAGTAGTTGCTTCTAAGAAGCTATTTATAACAATGATGATCACACTCTAAGAAAAGCACTTAGAAAACATTTCTCATTCAAATAATTGTTTCTCTCTTTGAACTCTAAGATGAATTTGGAATTTTAATCTTGAGTTCTTCGACTTTTTTTTATCTTCTTCTTCAGCCTTGAGTATCTATTTATAGATAGAATTAGGACTTCAATTTAGTCGTTGTTTAATTCTAAATTGTATCTTCATTCCTAGCTTGGTCAACATTGATCTTATTCAAAGATAATTATGAACAAGATGTTTTTTTGATAATATGTTCTTTAGCCAATTCTTTATTTTATGAGTTCAATCTGAGGAGTTCTTCTAGATTTATTATGTTTGTATTTTGTTCTGATTGAGTTTATAAATTCTTCTGATTGACACTTTTCATATTTTATTCAGTCTGAGTTTGTAAATTCTTCATATTGATATTGTTCGTATTTTGTTAAGATTGCTTTCGCAAATTCTTTTGATGAAATTTCCTTCCTATTGCTTGCTTTGATCTGGGCGTGAACATACTTTTGGGTCAATTCTTTAACTTTCAAAAGTAGGAATATGACTAAGTCCAATTTAATATTTTTTTCCTTTGTCAAAATCTGAATAATATCTTAGCAAATAATAAATGTATCTTATTGTAAAAATTGCTTTATCATATCTTCTTGTCAATAATTCATATCTTCTTGTAGATAAATCTTGATCAAATCTTCTTGTAAATAGTTTATATCTTTTATTGATAAATCTTGATCAATTCTTATTTTAAGTAATTCATATCTTCTTGTAGATAAATCTTGATCAAATTTGCTTGTAAATAATTCATATCTTCTTGTAGATATCTTGATAAAATCTTCTTGTAAATAATTCATATCTTATTATTGATAAGATGTTGATCATGTCTTCTTTAAATCTTGACCATATGTTATTTTCAACTTGGTTAAAGATTTTCTTCAATTATAAATCTAAATCAAATCTTATTATAGATTATCTTCAAAAACATGAATCTTATTTCATACTCTATGAAGTCAAATATATTGTTCTCATAAAATACTTTTGTTAACATCAAAACTCTCTAAGTATAAAACAACCTTGGTTCAAACATTATTTTCTCACACTAACAATGAAGCAGTATTTTTTTTTTCTCTTTGAATGAGTGCTTTGCTAGAACTTAAAACCTTCAACTCTAAACACTTAGAAAATTGAGCTCTTGAAATTTGGTGAACAAATTTGATGTTTAGAATTTCTAAGTTTGTGTATTTGTGTTGTTCTTGTCTTTCTTCTTAGCCTTGATCCATTATTTATAATTGAAATTAGGGTTTGTGAATTAGTTGCCGAGTTTCTAAATCGTATCTCCATTCCAACTTGGTCAATAGTGATTTTCTTGAAAAATAATTCTGAATTCTATCTTCATTCCACCTTTGTCAACAAATATTCCTCCCAAATATAATTATGAAAGATATGTTTTAATAATATAACCCTTAGCCACTTCTTTATTTTCAAATATGATATGAACAATTCTTCTAAAATGATATGATGCGTATTTTCTTCAAATTGCAATTGAAAACTATTTTGTTGAATCTTCCTTCATATGTTTGATTTGATTTGTGCGGGAACAATTAATGGGTCTTGTTATTGAATTTTAACAGAACTTTGATACAGCTACGCGAAATTTATATTTTATCAGAATCGTTGACTTTCCATTATAAGCATTGACTTTTCTTCATCAGAGTATAACTTGATTGTTGGAGTCAAATGTTGTATTCTTTGCTTTTTTGATAGTTAGAGGCATATTACATGACTTAGAATTAGTGGTTTGGGACAATCACATTTGTTTCCTTATTAGAGTTAGTACAACTTCAAAGTGTATTCTGTATTAGAGGCAACACTTTGGAACGTGTTGCAGTCTTTAAAGTCAGCATAACATGAGCTTCAGAGGCATGCTTGAAGAGTGGCTTCAGAATTCAAAGTCATATCGAAATTATTGTTCATTAGAGCATGTAAAAATATTGTTCATCACAACTTGTAGAAATATTGTTCATCACAAGCTGCACACAAATATTGTTCATCAAAGGCTTGGGTACTACATAAACACACTGAATATTTATAGGTGAATGAATTCTTTAGAGGTAGTCTTCTAACCCAACTTCATAGGAAAACATCAGAGGAAATGCACGCTTTTTCCTTGAGCATCCATTTGTCTGATTCTAAGGATTTTGTTGACTGCTTTGATTTGGTTTTCTCTGACCTTTTTACTTTCTCTAGTCACTTCCTCTAGTGGTATCCTTTGATGGTATCCTCTGGTGGGTATCCTCTAATCGCTTCCTCTAGTACATTCTTCTGATTTTCTTCTTTGCATACTTATTAAAGCCAAATTTATTGTTCATATAAAATACTTTTGTTAACATCAAAATTCTAAGTAATATTACCAACTTGGTTCCAACAAAATGTAGTTGGTGATGAAAGAAATGAAAATCATAATGGTTTTTGTGTACCCGTGAGTGAGAGAAAAGAAAAATGATATTACCACTTTCCTTCTTTTGACCCTTGTACCTATTGATATTACCACTTTCCTATCTCAACCTTTAACATATAACAAATTATTACTAAAAATTTATAATGTCTAAAAATTCTAGTAATCTAAATAGTATCTTAATCTTGTAATTATTTCTAAGGTAGTGAGAGGGTTGTTACATCCTCTCCCCCTTAGAAAAATTTTGTCGTCAAAACTTAAAAGCTTACCTATTGAAAGAGGTAGGTGTAATCATTCATCATGTCAAATTTTGCTTCTTCTAGTGATGATCCACCCAAAATAACCTTTACTAAGTGTATGGTCTTAGTCTTTAATATTTTTAATACTTTTATCGACAATTTGAATTTGCACAAGATTGTAGGTAAGATTTGGTTTCAATTGGAGAGCCTCATTACTCAAAATTTGATAGGGGTCAGAAACATACTTCTTAAGTTGAGAGACATGGAAGACATTATGTAAACTTGACAAGCAGGGTGCTAAGGCTAGCCTATAAGTTAAAGGGCCTATTCTCTGCACAATTTAAAAAGGTCCAACAAAACGAGGAATGTGTTTCTTAACCTTAACACCCTTCCAACACCAATAATGGGGGTAACCTTAAGGAATACAAGATCACCTTCATCAAGTTCTTAGAGGTCTTCTTATATTATCATAATAACTCTTCTTTCTACTCTAGGCCACTTTCAATTTATCATAAATGACTTGGATCTTCTTAGTAGTTTCTTGAATGATTTTATGCCCCAAAATTCCCTTGTCTCCTACCTCTAACTAACATAAGGGAGTCCTACACTAGCGCCCATTAAATTCCTTATATGGTGCCATTCCCATACTAGTGTGATAGATATTGTTATATGAAAATTCTACCAGAGGCAAAGGCATGTCCCAAATTCTCCCATCCTTTAAGGCACAATCTCTCAACATGTATTTTACGGTCTAGATTGTTCTTTCAGTTTGACCATTAATCTATAGATGATAAGAAGTACTAAGGTTCAATCGAGTTCCTAAGGATTTATGAATGGCCTTCTAGAACATAGAGGTGAATTTAGGATCTCTATTTGATACTATGCTAGAAGGTACCCCATGCAGTCTTACTATCTCCTTTATAAACAATATGGTCATTTTAAGAGCATTGTAAGTGGTCTTGACAAGTAGGAAATGGGTTGACTTGGTACGATTACCCAAATGGAATCATACCCTGACTAGGTATGAGGCAGTTCTACATCAAAGTCCATAAATATGGAATCCCATTTCCATTCAAGTATCTCTGTTGGTTGTAATAGGCATGTTGGCCTTTGGTGCTGTATTTTCACGTTTTGGCATGTCAGACATTGGGCCGCAAAGGTGGGTACATCATTTTTCATGTCTGGCCACCAATAATTTTTCCTAAGATCCTAGTACATTTTACTAGATCCAGGGTGAATGAATAAGTTGATTTTGTGGGCTTCCTATAATACTATCTTCTTCAGATTCTGATCCTTAGGAATATAAATCATGCCTTCAAAAAGGATAGTTCAATTTGTTAAGATTGAGAAACCTACCTGGTTTTTCCTTGCTTGCAACTCTCCATCTAATTTTTTTGGATTGTTTGATCTGAGTACTAAGGTCACAAGAAATTTCCATCTAGTTCAAAAGGACTACACTATGAAAAGGATTCATATTCAAGTTAAGGTCCCTAAAATTTTGTTTCAAATCTAGGGCATAAATTAAGGCATTTAAAGAAGCACTAACTACCGAATCTCCACCTAGTGGTTATGATACTGAGTTCGAAGATATGGATCCACCACTACCACCTCGACATGTTCTTGAAGATTTTAGTAGACGACAGAATCGTGGACGGATGACTCATGGATTTCAATATGCTATGGAATGAGCATTATCACTGTTAAGTGCCTTAAAAATGGGCATTTTTCGAGTGTTGAGGTGGAAGATCCATCAACGTTTGACAAATTTCTTTGAGATTTGTGGTACAACCATCCTTCTTGGAGTGATTGAGGATGCAAAAAGGTTAAGGTTGTTTCATTTCACTTTAACCAATAGAGCTAAAGATTCGATCTCATCCATTTTATCTAGGACGGTTCGTACTTGGGATGAGTTGGAGGAAATTTTTTGGGACAAGTACTTTTCGGTGTCCAAATTTATTTACAAAATGGTAGAAATTATGAGCTTCGACAAAAAGGATGCTAATAGTTTATATGATGCTTGGGAGAGGTATAAATTGCTTGTGAAGAGCTGTTTGTGGCATGGGTTTGACGACTTCATGCATATGCATACATTTTTTCATGGGTTGAGATCTCAAACAAGGATAATGGTGGATACCTCAACTATAGGGTCTTTGGATTATGGAAGAGGCTACAAGTATGATTGAACATATACCTAAAATGAATATCAAGTACAACATGACATAGGGTCGTCAAAAAAGGGTTTGTTTGAAGTGGATACTAACGCTGCCACGTTGGCTGCGTAAAAAATAATGTCTTCTCAAATCGACATATTAATGAAGAAGATAAAGGCGGTCCTTAGTTCTAAAAATACCATTTTCCTGCACTATAGGTTTTCAAGTGTTATTTTTGTGGTGGGCGTTACGAGAGCGAAGCTCAAATGAAGGTGAATAGGTTAACTTTATGGGAAATCAACAACAACAAGGTAGTAACCCATATTATAACACCTATAACCTAGAGTGGACAAGTCATCCAAATTTCTCTTGGAAGAATGATGGATTGGGTTCTAACCAACAAGCTCAACAATATGAAGAAATGACCATCTTTTGAGGAAACTCTCAACAAATTCATACACATAGCTCAATCATCATGGGAAAAGGAAGCAAAGGTCAACAAGAGTCAAACTGCCTCAATGAAAAACCTTGAAATACAAGTGGGGCAGTTATCCAAGAAAATGGCAGAAAAGGCTAGTGGGAGGTTCTCCAAAAATACAGTTAATAATCCCAACAATGAGAGTTGCAAGGCCATTAATTTGAGAAGTGGAAAAGTGATTCCACCACCTATTCAAAATACACAAAAGACAAAAATGGAAGAGATGATGGGATTCGAACAAGAGAAAAAGAAGATGGAAGAAGTTGAAGTTCAGGGTACAGAGGTCAAAGCGAACTTAGATAGTCCAAATTGATCAATGAAAATTCAATGTCAAGGAAGTCACAAAGTGAATTATTGAAAGAAGGGTACAAATCTAAAATCACCCCTATTGTGTGAAGTTTTTGTATCTTCATGTTAAGAAGAATAAAGGAAATGATGATCAATTTACTAAGTACATGGAGATTTTCTCTCAATTATAGATAAAAATTTATTTTTTTAAGGCGTTGGAGCAAATACCCAGTTATCCTCAATTCATGAAGGAATTGTTGACCAAAAAGAGGAAAGTTAAGGAAGAAGAAACAATGGTACTTATTAAGGAGTGCAATGTTATCATTTAGAGGATATTTCCTCAAAAGTTTAAAGATCCATTTCATTTTGCTATTCCTTGTACTATTGGTAAACTAACTATTGAGAAAACTCTTTATGATTTAGGGGCCCACATAAATCTCATTCCTTTATCAATGATGTGCAAGCTAGAATGCGAGGAGTGTAAACCCATAAGGATGTCCTTACAGCTTGTTGACAGGTCTATCAGACGTGTTTATGGTATTATGGAGGATATGCTGGTCAAAATGGATAGTTTTTTGTTTTCAACTGATTTCATAATTCTTGACATAGAGGATGATGGTGAAGTGCCACTCATATTCATAAGACCATTCTTAAATGTGAGCTTTAATTGATGTTAAAGGGTAAACTCATGTTGCTGTTTCAAGAAGAGAAAAAGACCTTTAATGTGTTTGAAAATATGCGTCATTCTAATGATCAAGGGAAGTTTTTATGAGTCAACATTATTGAAGATTCAGTTGAATAAATCTTCTGATATAATTCTCCTTCACATCCACTTGAAAAAGTGATAGTTAATGCAATAAAAAAAGTGGAAGAAAGTTTCGAAGAAGATGTGGATGAATGTGTGTTACAGTTGAATGCATTTGAGGAATCACAAGTTCAACAGGAAAAAGAAGAGTTAGGTTTGGAAGTGGTCGAAGAGAAGAAAATGCTTGAGTTGAAATAGTTACCCCCACATTTAAAGTATGTATTTCTTGATGAGGACTTTTTGAATCCAAAAATAATTAGCAATTCTTTGACATCGTTGGAAGAGGATAAACTTTTGAGCGCCTTGAAGGAGAATATGTCAGCTATTGGTTGGACCATTGTGTCCTTTAATGGTATAACTTCAATTCCATGTATGCATAAAATTAAGCTAGAAGAAGAGTTCAAACTAGTTGTTCAACCTCAAAGAAGGTTGAACCCTAACATGATTGAAGTTCTAAAAAAAGAGGTTAAAAAATTATTAGATGTTAGAATGATTTATCATCTAACCATTCTTGGGTGAGTCATGTGAATGTGGTTCCCAAGAAAGGAGGGGTAATGATAGTGCAAAACCAAAAAAAATTATGAGTTGATCCCTACCCGCACAATTATTAAATGACACATGTGTATAGATTATCGGAGGCTAAATCAAGCAACCAGAAATAATAACATTCCTTTACCTTTCATGGACCAAATGTTGGAGATATTAACATGTCAAATATATAATTGTTTTCTTGACGGGTACTTCAGATACAATCAAATAATTGTTAACCCACTTGATTAGGAAAAGACAACCTATTCTTGTCCAATTGGGATATTTGCATATTGAAGAATGTTGTTTGGACTTTGAAACGCCCAACTGCTTTCCAAAGATGCTTGCTATTTATACTCTCTAACATTATGGAGAACCGTATTGAGATATTCATGGATGATTTTTCTGTTTTTGGTTCAAATTATGATGTTTTCTTATGTGACCTTACTCTTGTTTTGAAAAGATATACTGACACAAATATGATTTTAAGCTTGAAAAAGTGACACTTTATGGTTAAATAAGGCTTAGTTCTTGGTCATAAAATATCTTCAAAAGTCATTGAGGTTGATCAAGCAAACATTGAAGTGATAGAGAAATTTCCTCCACTTGTTAATGTGAAATAAAAAGTTTTTTATGGCATGCTGGTTTTTATCGACATTTTATAAATGACTTCTCAAATATTATGAAGCCTCTTCGTAACCTCCTTGTAAAAGAATATGAGTTTAATTTTGATAATTAGTGTTTTTGATAAGTAAACATGTCTCTGCTCTTATGGTAATTGCACTCAATTGGATATTACCTTTGGAACTCATCTGTGATGCTAGAGATTATGCTATTGGTGTTGTTTGGTGTCAGAGATTTGGTAGACTTTTCCATGCAATTTATTATGCTAGCTAGGTTTTGGAATTGAAAATTAAGTTAATTAGGCAACCACATAAAAATAGTTGCAAGTCGTAATGTTTTCTTTGGAAAAAAATTTAGATCTTATTTAAGGATCCAAAATAATTGCGTTCACGGATCATGCAACGATTAAGTATCTTTAACCAAGGGAGAGTGAAAATATCGACAACTCAGATGGATTTTTATTTTGCAGGAGTTCGACCTCGAGATCAAAGATATGAAAGGGGACGAGAACATAGTGGCATATAATTTTTCAAGGTTGGAAAACTCCTCTATTATAGGGAAGAAAAGAATTTGGTGGATGAATTCCAAGACGAGAACCTAGTGTCTGTTAGTGCAAGGCCTTGGTGTGCTTATATGACATATTTTAAAGTGGGAAACATATTATTTGAAGGATACATTTGGTAGTAGAAGAACAAATTCCTCAAATAGGCTAACATTTTATGTGGGATGACCCTTTTCTATTCAAGGTAAGCACATATGAGTTGTTGAGAAAATGTGTGGCAAGTGAAGAAAAGATCCAAATTAAGTGGCATTGTCATAGTTCACCTTATTGTGGGCATCATAGTGGTGAACACACAACAATTAATGTGCTTCAATGTGAAATTTTCTAGCTTACATTGTTCATGGACTGTGTTGAGTTTGTAAAAATGTGTGACAACTATTAGTGAACATGTAGTATTTGTAAAAAAAAAAAAAAAAAGAGATACCCCTCAATGGAAATCTTGAAGTTGAACCATTTAACTTTTGGGGCATTAATTTCATGGGACCATTCCCTTCTTCTTGTTTTAATCTTTACATTTTGGTCTTTGTGGTTTATGTGACTAAATGGGTTGAAGCAACTGGCTCAGTAGCTAATGAATCCTAAATTATTATTGATTTTCTCAAGAAAAATGTTTTTGCTCGATTTTGAGTACTAAGGGTTTTGATCAGTGACGGCGGTCACATTTTTGCAACAAATACTTAGAAACTGTGCTGTCAAAGTATAATGTTAAGCATAAAGTTGTTAGACCCTATCACCCTCAAACATACAACCAAGTTGAAGTTTCTAACATACAATTAAAAAGAAGTTTAAAAAAAACTGTTAGTTCTTCACAAAAGGATTGGTCAAAAAAGTTAGACGATGCTTTATGGGCATATCATAAATCTTTTAAGACCCTTTTGGAATTCTCTCCTCATTAACTCATAGATGGAAAGCCTATTCATTTACCAGTTGAATTAGAGCACAACGCATTTTGGGCAGTTAAAATTCGTGGAAGGAGAAAATAGACTATTAAAATTGATTGAGTTGGAAGAAATGCATCCAATGGCTTATGAGAATGCAATGATTTACAAGCAGTGGTAGAAGGTATATCACGACAAAAAACAAGTTAAGAGAAAGTTTCAATCGGGGAACCAATTGTTGGTTTTCAATTCCTGGCTTATACTATTCCCAGGAAAGTTGAAATCAACGTGGCCAAGTCCCTTTGTGATTAAATAGGTTTTACCTTATGGAGTAGTTGGGCTGGTAGAGCCTAGTATAGAGAGATCCTTTAAAGAGAATGAACGAAGACTAAAAGCTTATTTTGGAGGAGACGTTTTGAACAAATGGGTATCCCTCATTTTCAAAGAACCTTAAGAGCACCATGTGTCATTCTAATGATGGTAAACGAGCGTTGTATGGGAGAAATCCATGGGAGGTACAATTAGGTTTAAAGAATTTATATTTCTAAGTGTTTATCTTCATTTTATTTTTTTCTCTTTTAAAAAATATATACTTGGGAACAGAAAGGAAAGGGAGAGACAAAGCTGGGTGCTAGAAAAAAGTCGTCAATGCATTGCATTCATATTTGAACTCACCATGTAACCGCTAACTAACACATTGCGCAAATGGATTGTGAAATGGTGCCAAAATAGATATCCTTGCACATTGTTTTGTCTTTTTAGTTGAAGGAGTGCATTGCGCTCTTGATTAGCGCAATGCGTTGACTTGATGGAAATGGATAGTTTGGAATTTACTGATTGAGCGTAATGTGCTAGTATGCATTTTCTTTAAAATGAAACTGAACTTTGAAGCTCTTTTCAACTTCCATTTTGATCTAAACACAAAATCCTTGTAGAGAGAATTCTTACTCTTGTATGATTTTTCTATGTGTGTTGTTATTCAATTCTTTCTTCTCATTATTTTTACTCATATCTTAGAGAGTACCCATTCACATAGTTACCTATAGAAAAAACGAGAGTGAGAGATATAGAAGAGTGTAATGATTACCACTTCAAATCTATTGTCCATTAGAGTAGGAATTCCTTTAAACTTTCTAGAAAAGCAAATCTTGCGAGAGCCTTTGACCTCAATGGGTTTGACTACCCTTTTTTTCGCCAAGAAGTTGAGAAGAAAGGGTTGGGAAAATTCCAACAGCATTATAGTGGAGACAAACTAGGCATGGGTGAAGGAGTTCTACATCAACACCCACCTAAGAAAAAATAAAAGCGCAAACTTCGAGGGGAAACAAAATAGTGTACTATGGAAACAATATTAGCCAACTTCTAGGAATGAGCCCCTATTGCAACGCTGTTTGAAAACAATGAGAGGAAAATGTACAAGAGATAAATTATAATGAGATAATAGCAACTCTGGGCGAATGCCTAATGGAGACCTTACTATCCAAACCACCTCTTCCCGATATTGATATTCTTGACTTCCCTTTACCATGAGGCAAATACTTGGTCTATTTTCTTCCTCAAAAGTGTGGAATCTTATTTCAACTACTTAGTGTTGAGTGAAGATGGTGCTTTGAGTATTTACCCTAATAAAAAGGCGTCCTATTAATTTGGCAAATGACAACAAAACAGTTTTAGGGCATGCTTCGACCATCATATTTTTTGTTTAGCGCAAGGGGTTGAGAGTGATCCTACTGATGATAAGCTAACTCCTAGCAAACCTATCAACATCAGACAATTTGAGAGTGTGTCAAAGAAGATTGACGGGGCTCTTGCGGTTGGACCCTCTCAAATGTGGAATTAGATACCAGATTAACAACCTTAACCCTAACCACCTAAGCAATACTTTTTTTTATTGTAAATAGATTTATTTAGATTTAAAATTTTGTTTCTTGATTCAAGAAAATAAAAAAAATCAAGAAAAATAATAAATTTAGATTTATTAAGATTTATTTAGATTGAGAGTGTAAATTCTAAATTCTTCAAATTGATTTTGTTCGTATTTTGTTCAGATTGCGTTTGTAAATTCTATACATTGATTATGTTCATATTTTGTAGTAGATAAATCTTCTACAAATCACTTAAAATAAATTAATCAAAGTTATTACTTTTCCTAAATTATATATTCAATTACATAAAAACTTAACTCTCTTTCAATTTATTTTGTTTAATTGTATTTAGTCAATACTTTCTCCAATCAAGCATTAACTACAAACATTATTAATCTTTAAAATGTTTTTAAATATCTAAAGCTTTACATTAATAGTTAATGCTCTGTTTGAATTTATTTTTATACTCAATAAAATAGTACAATTAATAAAATATATCAATTTTTTTTCTTCATAAATCTCCTATAAATATATGTTTCTCTTGCTCCCAAAGAAAAGATTGATTGAAGGTGCAATGTATTTAATCTCAAAGTTTCTTTTGCTATGGGTGTTGATATTTTTAGCTGTGGAGAGTGTTCTTGCAGTGCTACATGTGAATGTTATGAACCTTTTGAAAAACAATTTAGACTTAACTATTCATTGTATACAAGTCTAGAGATGATGATCTTGGAATCCATCTTCTTCGTCATGGTGAAAGTTTTGGATGACATTTTGATATTAGCTTTCTTGGAAACACACGATTCTACTGTACATTCCGATGGAATAGTGATGCATTACATTGGTATGATATATATGTAGCAAGTAGATATAGAGATTATGATGTATGTCATTCTTGTCACTGGTATATAAAAAAAGATAAAAAAATCAGGTCCATGTCTGATTTTATATCCAATGTGGTCTGCATGCTTTAATTGGAATAAAAAACAAATAATGTGATATATATATATATATATATATATATATATTGTATTTGAAGGTATGGAGAATCATATGCATATAGAGGAATAGGAACATAATAATAATAATAATAATAATAATAATAATAATAATAATAATAATAATAATAATAATAATAATAATAATAATATTGAAAATACAAAGGAATTTATGCATATACATGTATTAAGGTGAACGTACTGAAAATTCAAATTATAAAAGCTTTAGTATTTGATAAGATAATTTGCTAAAGTAAACAACAGTAAAAAAATAACTTATAAAAGATATATAAAAGAAAGTACACATAATTCTTTTGAGTATTATTAGGCAGAGAATTTTCAACAAAGATTCAAGATTGTACCAACAAAAAAGAGAATTCAACATGGGTTAGGCCTTTTCTGGAGAAAGAACAAATTCTTCATCCTTGCAAGCAGTAACAAGAGTCTCCAAAAAAATATAATTTTTTTTTAAATTTATCACTTATAAAAATATTGGTCTACATCTTGTTCTAAAAAGAGGAGGGACATTTCAAAAAATACTTGTTCTTAGATGCAACAATATAAATTTCATGCCTAAATAATCTTTATCTTTCACTTTCCTTTACAACATGTAAAATATCATAATCCTCTTTTTCATTAAAGTGTGGACAATATGCATATCCTTTTTCTTTTCCTTAGAGTAGGAAAAAGTTTTCCCAATGTGGGTCACCAAGATAGTTGAGAACCTCTTGGTAAAGTTGGTTTAGCAATGACCCCAGGCGGCATCGTGATTGTTCTTCCTTTACCCATTGTTTCATGCCTGAAACAATCTTCAATACCCTATTGTGATTTCTTTGACCATGCATGTTATGACTTTATGTATGCAATGCATATGTAGTATCATGTTTGCATTTCATATTTCATCAACACATCAAGTGCAAGTAACTAATTAATTAGAAAATAATAATATAAGAGAAATAGAAGATGAGATTAATTATAAGTCTTACATCAAAAGGAAACCTTAATTAGAAGAAATATTTAATTATAGGCAGCCACTACATTAAATTTAGTCTGATAAGAGGAAGACGTTGACTAGATGCAACGTGATCAAAGGCAGACTCGAATCAAAGGAAACATGACTAAAGGAAGACTTGGATCAGAGGCAACATGATTAGAGGCAAACTCATATTAGAGGAAACATGATCATAGGAAGACTTGGATCAGAGGCAAGATGATCAGAGGCAAGCTCGGATCAGAGACACCATGATTAGAGGTAGAATCATCATAGGCAGCCAAAAAAACCAAAGTAGAGAGAAAGAGATCAAATGCAAGAAAATGAATCAAAGGCATAATAGCGTTCTGAGGGTTAGGGGAGCATATTAACTTAGTAATTAATCCTCCTCCAATAAACCCTCATTTCCTCAATCCATAAACTAGTATTACATAATAATAAACATCATTAAAGTAACTTGTAACTACATTTAACAACATAGTTTACAACTCAATCTAATGAACTATTTAGTTAAATTCAAGAAGCAATATTGGAATTAAAAATTGTTCCCTAATAAATTACGTTACATCAAATAAAAATAAAAAATAAATACAAAACAGGGCTTGCATATCATCCTTTGGTACTAGGGTTGAGCATCTGTCACCTTCAGTTACTAATGAAGATAAAATCTTAGTGAGTTCTAAAAAATAAAGTGAGGGTAGTTTAAAAAAGTATTTCTTTCATAAATATGCATAAAAACATAAAATTGTGATGCATCTCATGATGAAGCTATAAACTTCAATTTTTTTCGTAAAAGCTTAACTGAAATCGTTATTTCATTATGATTATGAAAACTATGCATAATCTCAAATCTTTTCCTTGGGACAAGGAAAAGTTGTATAATTATCTTAACATGGGTCACCAAGATAATTGAGATCTGATTGGTAAAGGTTGTTTGGTCAAACCCCAACTAGCGTCCAAATTTTTCTCCTTTACCTATTATTCCATGCTTGGGACAACCTTAATAGCCCACCATGAATAAGGCCATGCATGATCTGATTAAAAAGAATGCAATGCACTTGAGATGTTATGTATGTAGTGCCTTAGTAATGCCATGTATGCAATGTATCATTCATCCATAACACTTAAAAATAACTTAACAATATATTGAAAATCAAAGGCAGACTTAGCCAGAGGGAGAGCTTCTGACCAAAGGTAGGGCCTAGTCGAGTAACAGATTCGAGGCAACATGGCCACAACTAGAGGAAACATGACCCAAGGAAGAGTCAAAGGATATGTAACCAGATACATAGTTGGAGGATTTGTGACCAGAGACAGAGTCATATGATACATGACAAGAGACAAAGTTAGAGGATACGTAACCTAAGGCATAGTCATAGGATATGTGGATTTAGAGGTATCATGATAAGAGGATACGAAAATCAGAGGTAGCATCATTAGAGGAACTTGGATCAGAGGTAGCATGATCAATCGAACATGGATCAGAGGCAACATGACCAGAGGCAAACTCTAATTAAAGGTATCATGATCAAAAGAAAAACATAAAGGAAACAATAGAGGAACAATTGAAGGAGACAATCAAAAGCAAAGTAGAAGAAGAAAAATCAAAGGTAAAGTAGAAAAGTATTATCAGAGGCAAAATAGAAGAATTTCACCAAAGGCAAAAACATAAGTAATTTACTAGAGGCATAATACAAGAAACCATATAATAGCTAGCAAAGGCAAAAATAGAAGGAGAAACCAGAGGCATAAATACTTTGAGTTGAGAAATAGCTTCAGAGGAAACATGCCCAGAAACGTAAGTTAATCATCGTAGACATAATGCCCAAAATCATGAGTTAAGAATCAAAGGAAGAAAAATAGTAAAAAATTATCAAAGGTGAAAATACTTAGGTTTTTGAAACAACAACCAGAGGTAAAAACTCCCAAAGCTACAGAATGACACCCAAAAGCAAAACTATAGAGGCAAGGGTGAATGAGCGTCCAAGGTACACACATTTTCATTCAATGACATGATTCACACATTAAACTACAATTCTTTACTCAAAATCCTGAGGGTTCCCGAATTTCTAACACAATGATCACACATAGATCAAACCAACAACATGCATGATATTTTAAAATCAACTAGGTGCAATTTCGAATCACCAATATGCTAAAAATTATATTTTCCTCACGCTTTAAGTTCTTCTAATCGATAATACCCCCAACACAGTTTCTAACAAAAAGAAAAGAATTTTAGTGAATAAATTCTCAGAATCCTCAGGCTAAAAGGAGTTAATGTAATTGAACTCACAAATTTTAGAGTTTTTATTAATTGAAGAAGGAGTTATCCCAACAATTATGGTTTTCCTCTTCAAGATGTGTCCTCCGTTTCAACTCAAAATCCCCTTTTGCTAGTTTTTTCTTTTGATGCTTCATTGATCTTGCTTGATTCTTAAAGTTGAAGAGGTTGAATCCCGCATGCAAGGTTACTGAGCGGGTCAGATGGGGTTAAATAAATTGACGTTGTTGGATATTTTGAGAAAAAAAAAAGGAAAAATAGAGGATTTGGAGATATGATCAACAATACGGGTGTGGAGTGTTTCTTCCTATTTCTAAAATGAGAAGGAAGGAAAATAAAGGTAAAGTTCTCCATATTTTCCCGATATATTAAGAGGGAAACTGGAGGGCAATTATCCTTATTGCCCTTCAGACATTTTCCATATTACCTCTTTTGTCCACTCCTATTTTAATAAAAATTCCTTAGTTCTAAATTAATATGCTAACATTTCTAAAATTCTTATTTTAATAGATTTTAATTAAATGGGTTGTTACATGTCTCTTTTACAAAAAATTCAATTCATTTCCATAATCAGGGAATAATTCAAGAAAAAGTCCAAATTCCGAGAACCATTTAATAAAACATTGGAGAAACTGTAATTTGATATCTTTCTTAAACCAAATAAGCCTAGTGTGATTATACGGTTCAACAAAAAATATGTTATACCAAGCATGAATATAATCATAATGACTATAATTATGTGGAGTAAATCATCAAGTAAAATTTCTTAATGCTGAATATTTTTTAATTGTACAATAGGAAATCATCGAGTAAATTACCAATATTTCTTTTTTAATAGTACTATATTTTTGTTGAGCTTGATTCCAAGTTTCTTAATAATAGGGAACTATTTTTTCTTTAGAATTGAATGGACTTCAATCCAAAACTACATGACTTGAGCGCTAAGCAGGCATCAACCATTGTCTTAATTTTCCATATATATCAGTGGTAGATAACAATGTAGAGTCGTTGTAGCTGTTAGTACAAAAGTGATTTTAGATACAACCTTGTGGTTGATGTTTTGATGATAGTGAAAACAAAAAAAAAATAAAAAAACATTTCTCCCCTAATTGTATTTGACAAATGTGTAGATTAAGTTAGAAGACAATGATTTAAAATAATGACTAACTATTTTAAGGTAGCATAAATTACAAGTAAATTAGAGATAATAATAGAAGTGTTTCTAAAGACAAAATTTTACCACCTAATAAACTAGTAACTATGTGTACTTATTGACCAAGTTGTAATATAACAATAAGAAGTATTGTGATATGTAGTTTAAATAAAAACGTTACAAGTCTGCGTTTGAATATAAGCTAGATCCTATGATGAACAAGGAAAAGAGAATCTACAAAACAAAGTTCTTAGTGATTCTGAAGAAGTTGTTAAAATTATGTTTGACTCTGATTAATGTGTTCTCATACGCGCCTCCGGTGAATCCATTACTACAAGCAACAATCTGGATGTTCTTCCTCTTATAAGTGTGCAAGCAAAATAATTGTCTACCTTTGATAAATGTGTCAAGCAAAATGGGCATCTACGTCCGACTACTATGACAAACACTTTATCGTCTAACTCTGAATAAAGTCAATGCTCTAGAAAGTTAAAGACCAGAATAGTCAACACTCTAAAGAAAAAAATCTATATTATTAACAAACAATCATTCTCTATATTCAAGGAAAACCTGCTCATTAAATAGTGTGTGTGAGAGAGAATGAAAAAGGCAATGTGTTAAGAATAAATTCTGAAAAAGCCAAGAACACAACAAAATGAAATTATGAATGACAAATCTTCTCATTAGAGTTTTTAGAATTGATGTATATCGGTCAAAGTGTTTTCACACACTTGTACTAATATAGGACTTGATATGTAACATCCTCTCATTGAGATTTAGAATGCTAGAAATAAATTGTGTCAATTCAAACACAAATTAGAACTGATGTAAATTAACCCGATAGTGGCAACAACCCTCTCACCCCTAAGAGGTATCTGAAAAGGTTCAACAACACTCATGAACCTCAATGCTTGCTAGAATGTTGAAGAAGAGTTCTCACGATGACAACTTGGAGAGACTATAGAAAATAATCAAAGCCTGAAGAGGCAGAATAAAGAATACTTGTATGCTATTAATTAAAATAGTGGATTAAGTGCTCAACTATACTAAATCAAAATCATTTTGTACGGAGATGACTAGATATAGCAACAATCTATTGTGAACTAGTATAAAAATATATGTGTTTCCTTTATCTCTTTCTATTTTTCTCATCTTAGTTCTTTATGATTCAACCTTATTATGACTAACTTGTTTTATAAGAGAAATTTGAATGTTTATAATGAAAAGCAATCGAAGTATCTTTCAGAAATGGAAAAACACAATTAAAACCCCCAATTTCTTATATTTTCCAGCACCTTCAGTAGCTTAACACACCTCCTTGATCAAATCCAAGCCATTTGATCAACATCACACGACCATCCAAGAGTCCCGTTGAGGATCTCGCTACAGCCTAGTGGCCTATGAAAAAAACCTCATTAAAGGGTTCTACATATAAAGGTCACGTACTTTAGGTGCCAAACACAAGATTCACTTTAACCTTAAATATCTTTCCTTGACTTGGGAATTTGAGTGTTTTTAGATACACCTAATGCTAAACATTTCTAGTTGTCACCAAAGATTTCCTCCAGATCATCGACACCATTTGTGGGAATCTCTTCCTACTTTCACATCATCTCTAATCACATGGGATGGTGGGATCATATCATAACATTGCTCCTATAAAAAGATCCCTTACATTTGTTCTTGAAGGTGCAAGAAATCACTAGAAAGGGGGGGGGGGGGTTGAATTGTGTTTGCATTTTTTTTAATGTTGCTTCAATATCCTTGCAAAAAATGTTCTTAATCAAAACATTCAACTTACATTACAAATCAGGTTAAGATAGAGTAAGGTTGAATCATAAGGAACTAAGATGTGAGAAATAGAAGAGGATAAAGGAGACACATACATTTTTATACTAGTTCACAATAAATAGTTGCTACATCTAGTCCTCTCCTTATAGGGAGATTTTGCCTCAATAAATTTGAGGGCTTAATCTACTATTTCCATAAATTATATACAACTATTCTTAACTCTACCTCTTCAAACTTTGAGTATTTTTCTCTGGTCTCTCTAGTTTTTCGTCCTCATAACCTTATTCAAGTTTATGACATCATGTCGTTCAGGTTCATGAGAGTCTTTGTAATTTTTCACATATCTCTTAAGAATGAGATGGTTGTTGCCACTATCAGGCTGATTTAATTTAGTTCTAGTTTGTGTTTGATTTGACACAATGCTTATTTTAGGATTCTAACTCTCATTGAGAGGATGTTGTATATTAACTCCTATATGAGTAGAAACATGTAAGGACACCTTGAGTGATTTATTACAACTCTATTAACCCTCTATGAGAGGATCACTCATTCTTTTAGATTGATGTGTTCTTGGCTTTTTCAGATTTTCTTTTTAACACATAGCCTTTTTTATTTTCTCTATCCCACTATCACTTGTAAATGATTGAGTAAGTTCTTCTTAAATACAAAGATGAAGTTTTCGTTGAGAATGTTACCGTTGGAAATCTTCAAATACTTATTAAGGCATAACAATATTTTAATAAGTATCCATATATATTGATGTGAGTGTTTTATATATCTTAGTTTTGAGGATAGGGAATTAGAGGATGAAGGTGCAAACATGAGAAGGTAAGGTTGAATTTGTGTTTGTCAAAATTGATAAATTTATGATAATTTATATTTAAATAAACAAAAAACTAGTTCGATTTTGGTGACTTACTTGGTGTAGAAGCAATCGGATTCAGAGACAACAAGCAATGAAACCATAAATAATTTTATACGTAGATTTATCCTTGTTCACTACCAACTTGGCTACATCCAGTCCCCTCATTCAGAAGGCTTTAATCCACTAATTCAAATACCCTCCAAGTCAATCTTTCCAAACTTCATGACAACCCCAAACTTTTGAGGACATAACCACCTTGACCCTACAAGCCAAGTCTTCTTCTAACAACCTGATAACCCTAGATTGAAGAATGAACTAAACCACTATCGGATTGGATACAAAAGAATGGAGCTTGAGTTGTTACTTCTAACAAAGCTGATAATAATAATAATAATAATAATAATAATAATAATAATAATAATAATAATAATAGCTTTCACACTCTAAGAAAATGACACTCATAACATATTTCTAACTTGAACAAGTGTTTCTCTCTTTGAACTCTAAGACTACTCTTTTTTGCTTTTCGATAATTTTCTTCTATAGCCTTGAGTATCTATTTATGGTTAAAATTTGGCCTTCAATTTAGTCATTGTTTAATTCTGAATTGTATCTTGCTTATATTGAGTTTGTAAATTCTTCAGATTGATTATGTTCCTGTTTTGTTTAGATTGAGTTTGTAAATTCTTCATACTGATAATGTTTGTATTTTGTTGTAGATAAATTTGATTAAATATTCTTCAAATCTTTATCAAATATGAAGGTAAGATTTAGGATTTTCTAGATGAAGTTAAACCTATCTTCAGGTAGTGGTTTGGTGAATATGTCAGCACATTGGTCCTCAATGTCTAAAAACTGAATGTCTAGTACCCTTTTGTGAACAAAATCCCTAATAATGTGTAGTTGCTACTAGTACTCTTTCTCTCAAGTTATCTCCATCATAGTCAGAATCCTAGTATCCACTAAGTTTGTACTTAGAAGATTTCTTGTAGAACAAGGTAAGGTTGGTAGTGCCTTTTAGGTATCTAATGATTCTCCTAACAATATTTAAATTTGATTCCCTAGGGTCAACTTGAAATCTTGCACATACACATACATTAAACATGATGCCAAGTCTGGAAGCGGTAAAGTAAAGTAAGGATCCTATCATTCCTCTAAAGGTTTTCTCGACAATTTTTTTCGCATGAATCATCTTTTTCAAGTTAACAAGTAGAGTGCATTGGTGTAGCCATAGGTTTGCAATCACTTATCTTAAACTTCCTAAGAAGCTATTTTGTATATTTAGTTTGATGAATGTATAAACCTTTTTGACTTTGCTGAATTTGTATCCCTAAGAAGAACTTAAGTTCTCTCATCATACTCACGTGAAATTCAAGCTACACCAATTTAGAAAATTCTTGACAAAGACTTCCATTAGTAGATCGAAAAATAATGTTATCAACATAAATTTGAATTATAACAATGTCATCTCCTATTGATTTTCTAAAAAGCGTACTATCTACTTGTCCTCTTTCAAAGTTATTTTTAAGCAAGAAGTTATTGAGTCTATCGTACCATGCCTTAGGTGCTTGTTTTTGACCATACAAAGATTTCTTAAGTTTAAAAACATGATTTGGAAATTTAGAACTTTCAAAACTTAGAGGTTGTTTAAAATAGACTTCTTCACTTATATAACCATTTAAAAAATCACTTTTAGCATCCATTTGAAATAATGTAATGTAATTATTTGTCACAGTGTTGACTTTTTCATAACACGAGGCAGGTGGTTTGAAGCTTAATGTGATTATCGGAGGTAGAGGCAGTTATTTGCTTGTCACTGTTATCAAAGGCAGAGGTAGTTACTTGCTTGTTACACTTATTAGAGGTAGAGGCAGTTACTTGCTTGTCGCGTTTATTAGAGGCACACATAGTTACTTGCTTGTTGAATCCATTTAAGGTAGTGGAACATACACTTATTGAATTTATCTACGGCAAATGAATAGTCGTTGGTTGAACTCATCATAGATAATTGAACTATTGTTTTGCTTGTGTTTCTAGCGGCAACCGAGAGACAATGTTGCTCTCATCACCAGAGTCAACAGAAGCATACAATAACAAAGGCATATGTAACTGTCTTTGTCAAATCATCAGAGGATATATCTTATATTGGAATACATACTTTGCTATGCTTGTCTTTGTAGTATTATATCTTGCTCCATTAGTAGATTTATAATTTACTTTGTAGTTTATGCTACTTTAAGATAACTCATGTCTTTTAAATTAATTTGCACGTTTAACAAATACAGTTAGGGGATAGTTGTTATTTATTTGTTTTTTTGTTATTAGTAAAACATCAACTAGAGGATTGTAGCTAAGACCATTTTTGCACTATCAATCTCCTTCTTTTGTATGATGACAAATAACTATACAATTAATGAACTTTTTTTCACAAAATAAGGTTTTAAAGGAGAGCTCCCCCTGAATATGGTACTCCAAAAAAATTTAACGATTGTTTGAATTGCTAAAAGAAACTTACACATCAATATTTTGGGATCTCTTTGAATTTGACAACTTCAATTATTTAAGTGTTTTAAACGTTATTAAGTCATTTTATTTTTGACACACATGAGGATAAAAAGTGCATAGAGCTATCATCAAAGGATGCATATATTTGGTATAAAATCCATTAATATATATTACATATTAGGTTTTAATAACCAAGTCCTAATATATAAATAAATTAAGTTCCTTTATTTAACATCTTCTGTAGGAGTCATCCTTCTTTAAACTTTCATCTTATTTAGTGATGGCGATGTTTTTCATATTCAGGAACCTACCTTCTGACTTGTCAGACATATCCAAAGAAAATGAGATAATGCGACCATCCCTTTTCTCAAATCATTTTGACTTATCTGTTGGGACTTGCTCTAAATATAGATTTGGAGATATAATTTTTCAAAGATAGATATTTGATAAAATTATAGGTGTTTGATAGCGTTTCAACAAGTGTACTGGATCGTTGCAAATAATAATTAAAACTGTAGTACTGAGTGTCGAATTCAAGGATTGCCTTTTACTATTGAATTACATTTAATTACTAAAATTGAACATAAATTTTCTGAGTAGATTGAAATAATAGTTAAAATTAACACCGACAATAAAATTGATCCTTTATAATAAGAAAAATTTCAGGGATGTGTTTTACTTCAAATTCAACCTTAGTTCCTAATTTGATTCTAGTTACTAAATCCCTTTATTGAATTATTATCGAATTCTACTTATTATTCTTGCTCTAATGTCTTTGTGAAAGAACCTTTAATTGCAAAGTAACCCCTAATTCCTTAGTGGATTTTAGATTAGAATTAAGCTTTACGGTACAAGAATTCTCTTTTTAAACTAATGTCTTTGAAACAAATTTAATTAGTTTCATGACCTGCATCTATCCCTAGACTACAATATGATGAATTTCTCATCTCAAGCATCCATATAGTCCACTTTGTTTCAAAATACGAATCGTAGAACAATTTAAAGTTGATCAAGCAATAAAAAATATTAAGAACAAAGATGAGAAAAATAATTCAATGAACTCATTCATATAACTAGAAATCAAATCATAAAAATATGGGTTTCATCTTGTTATACTCATACCTTACAAATAGGGTTTAGTTACTCATGACAGAGATAGAAATGATAGAGATTAGAGAAGAATTACGAGAAAGATTCATGAAAGATTCTTGATAAAACTGCTCCAATGGTGTTAGAAACTGTCGTCTCTGAGTTTCTCTTATAGGGCAGAAGTCTCGAAACTTCCCAATAGTAAAAAAAAAAATCCCTAGAAAATGAGAAAAACTTGTTTTTATACATTCTGATGTGGGTCATGCTCCCCAAGCGCGCTTTAAGCAAATTCTGGCAGGTCCACTGGTGCAAAAATGTGCCCCTGGCGATGGTTTCGTGCTTCAAGTGCACAACATCTTCTATCTAGTGTTTAGTGTATTTTTCTCCTCTTTTGAATTCAAAATTGGTCTCGGTGTCTACATGAGCGTTTTAACTATGATCTTAGCTTTCATTTGCACTTGGGTTGACTCGAATTGGACATCTACAACTCGATACATTGGTGAATTACTCCACATAGATCATGTTGATTTCTCACCAAGATTCAACACTGCACTAAAACAAAAAAACAACGCAAAACTATGAAAAGAAATCTCTAGTTAATCAAGGAAATAAGAACGTAAACATTTCATTAAATAAAATAACCAAAATCAACAAAATATGTCAAATGTCTCTTTAAATCAACTGATGAATAAAAGAAAAATAAGAATAAAAACAATAAAAAAAATATGCATATGATGAAGAGTCATCAATGCTCCAATCTTTCTTCGCTATTACCATCAGATTTCCATCCAATTAAGAGGATTCAAACAAAATGGAGCACAATCCTTTCAATGCTATTTTTCTTACTTCCTCCTTGTACTCAAGGTACTTGGTGAAAGAAGAATACATTGATACCCAAGGGTTCCACAAAGTTAACCTTTGAATGTATTTTGTGAACCTTCTTGTATAATATATCTTGTTGATTGTAGTTCACAAATGTAATGAATTCAAGATTCTGAACAATTCACCATTTAGGTTAAGCATTTCACGAGTAAAGAAAATTTTGAAATCATTCTAAGAGTACAATATAGGAGAAGGGTTATTTAGGAAGATAAAGACTTAAAAAAAAAAGATATAGATCTAGGTTTTCCTAGAGGGTTTCAGGTTTAAAAAAAATGGCAGAGAAAAGCTTCTAACAATTAGGATGATTTTGAAAAACTCTTGAGAGGAGAGAGGTTTAAATAAGCATAGAAGAGGGATTAAAAACATAGATTTTAACAATAGTGAACAAAGAAAAAATTTCAAAAAGATCACATGCGATAAGAACGAGGACATGACAACATAGACTTAGACCGAAGATACAACAAAGACACACGATAGGAGATATAGAAAAGCACATATACGCAAATAAAAAAGCATATAAGGTAAGACAAATAAGTGAACACAAATTAATGATATAAAGTACAAGGTACCTGACGATGACATACGAGGATAATTTAGAAATTGTTCTAGCATATATCTTACCAGAGTTGGTTGGACTTTTCTATCACATGATCTTATAACTAGAAGTAGAGTTGTATTGGTTCTGATCTTCCTTTTAAATCAACAGATGTAGTTATTTGTTCTAGTGCTTGAAGCAAGAGCATTGCCAAGGTGGTTCATTTTGAATTATACCATTCTTTGAGGATAATCTAGTTTCATAATTATTTCAAATGCACCATCTTTATTATGATGAGGATCTTCAACTTCTTTCCATTCAAAGTTCCAAAAAAAAATGTTGATTAAGAGGTTGCATTACATTTAGACCATAGAACTTTTAGAATGCTTCTTCCTAACTAGTTAGATCCATTGTTGAGATGCACTATGATGTTTCCATTATTTTTCACTAACAGTAATGTGGTATCCACTAATACTTCTTCCTATTAGAGGATGAGTATCTGTATTAGTAAGTGGATGCCTATCATGTATTAATTTACTATGCCTTACACAAGCATGTGAGTTTTGTCTAGTTTATCATGAAAGATTTTTAACGTATACAACCAGAAGACAAAATGGAAAGAATGAATTATTTAGAACATGTAAAAACAAATCTTAAAAGAGGAAATACACAAAGATTATTAATCTACTGTCTAGAAGAGAGTTGACCACACGAAAAGGTATTTTTTTTAGATAATTAATCTAAGAAAGTATCTCTCATATAGATATTACTTCTTGATGATTACTCTATTTCAATGGACACAATAAAAATCCTTATTCATGTCTATTCTTTTGTTTGAGTATTCACTTGTCTCAATACACACAATTTGTTTTACTACTCAAAAAGTCATTGAAGAGTGATTTTCATAAGGGAAACTTTAATACGAAAAAGACCTTTCCCTAAAACAGATAAAATAAAATAAAAAACTTTGGAAAGGAGATGAAATTGACATTTGAGAAAATATATGTTAATGCAAGAGCGCTTTATCTATTTTTTCATATAGCAATTACACTCCTTGCAACCAAACTTTGTCAAACCATATTTTGAAAGATAAACAAATTTAAGAAAGGATTTAAAAGCATACACTATTTCAGACAATTCCAATATAAAAGGATATTTGCTTTTACACAATAAAGTGCTTAATCAAGAGACCATACTTTGAGACCAATTGAAGGTGCTAGAAAACATAATAAATGAGATATTTGAATTGTGTTTTTTGTTTCATTAATACTTCTTTAATTTTGTTGCAAAAATTGTTCTTTATCAAAATATTTAACTTACTTTTAAAAATAGGTTAAGATAGAGTAAGGTTGATTTATAAAGAACTAAAATGTGAGAAATAGGAGATGATAAATTAGAAATATACATTTTTAAGCTAGTTCACAACAAATAATTTCTACATGCAGTCCTCCCCTTATAGAGATATTTCTCCTTAGTATAGTTGATGGCATAATCCACTATTTTCATAAATAGCATACAAGCGTTCTTAACTCTTCCTCTTCAGGCTATGAGTATTTTTCTCTATCCTCTCAAGGTTGTCGTCCTCAAAACATTATTCAACTTTCTAGCATCATTCCATTGGGGTTCATGATAGTCGTTGTACTATTTCAATTATCTCTTAAGGATTAGATGGTTGTTACCACTATTGGGCATATTTACATTAGTTGTAGTTTATGTCTGATTTGACACGCAAGTTTGTTTTGGGATTCTTACTCTTATTGAGATGATGTTATAGATTAATTCCTATATCACTACAAGTGTGTGACGACACTTTGATTGATTTACATTAGCTCTAATAACTCTCTATAACAGGATATTTCACTCATTCTTTTTTATTGATATGTTCTTAGCTTTTTTAGTTTTTCATCTCATTACATAACCTTTTCCTTTTCTCTTACCCACTATCACTTGTAAAGGGCTCGGTGAGTTCTTCTTAAAGACAAATATGAAGTGTTCATTGAGAATGTTACTGTTGGAAATAACATTGGATGAAGAAAATGATACAACACGTCTTCTCCTCGCTTTGCTTATCTATGTTTGGTACGCAAAACACCGTTGCATCCCAATTCCTCTAAAAGTGAAAAGCAATGTTGAGGTTTATTTTACTCTGATGAACTGAATAAGGATTATGTTCATCTGCCTCTGATACATAAGCGTTACAAGAAATAATTTGCCTCTGCCTTTGATAATTGTGATCATAAATAATTTGCCTCTGCCTCTGATAATCACATCAAACGTCTGATCGTCTAACTCTAAACGTTTATGCTTACTTTGAAAAAGTCAACAATTTGAAAATGTCAACACTTTAAAGAAAACAAAGCAGTTGCACTTCCTCTGATACACATCCTAAATCAGCTACTTAACTAAAGATCTTAAGACATGCTCTGATCATCGATCTATCTACTTTCAAGCTATTTTAAACAGATTCGTTGAATCACTACAAGATCAATTTTGGAAAGTTTCTATGACAAATCAATTCCACAAAGATACAATATGAAACTTCATGAATTATATTGATTTATTGCAACCAGGACAACGATTAGAAACCCTAATCGTAATTAAAAATATATGTGCCTCCTTCAACGGAGAAACATACAACATACAAGCAATAAGAGATAAGCACATTTGCACTCTCAATATTATTATGTTTCACATTAGTGATAAGAGAATTTCTGAAGCAATAAAATTGTAAACACTCTACGCGAGTGCTAATTTAGAAAAACCCAAAACCTTTTTGTTGTAACCTAACCCACTAGAGGCTTCTTTGCTCAACAGTTTGATTGTATTAAGCTATAAGGTTGAGAAGATTGAACACAATAGTGTAACTAGTAGGTGTTCAAGTGATAAACTAGTGGATTCAATTTTTCATGTTAAATGGACTGGATGTAGCTATTGTATTGATGGTGAACCAGTATAAATCGATGTGTCTCTCTGCTTTGTACTCATTGACTCGCACCACCTTCTTTACTTTAGTATAGCCATTTAAAAAGTTTCTTTAAAAACATAATTCAAACCCTGCCTATCTTGTGTTCTTTTCGTTCTAAAAACTACAATCCTATAATTGATGTTATGATTATTACAAATACAATAAAAAACTATCTGATAACTTTGTGTGCTAACTATTCATATTAATTTAGAAAATAAAATTTATATTAACGATTGTCTATATTAAGGTAGCATAAAATATGGGTAAGTTAGGAATAATAGCATGAGTGTTATTAACACAAATAATATTATTATTTAACAAACGACTAATTGTGTTCACTAATAAGAAAGTCCTTGATAATGTTATAATATATAAGAAAGTCCTTAAGAATATTATAAAGTGAACTTTCAACTGATGACTTATACCCCAAGTCAAAGCAAAAGTCAATGGAAATGAGTCCATGCGTGTTCTTCTAATCACTAATCAAAATAGGGCTACTATGATCACTTTCTTCTGACCAAAGTCAACCATCAGCCAAGAATTTTGATGACTCTTTGTGCAAGACTCAAAGAAGAAAAATATGTGATACCTAAGTCATATATTCCTTCAATAAAAGAAGCCTTTGAAAATTTCAAAGCTCGAAAATCCTTATGAAGAAGTAAACGTTGGAATGTCTGTATGAAGAAACAATTCATTTGATATAGTTATCATCTAATGCTGTCAATGCCTCTTAGTCAACTAGTCAATGTTGAAGTTAAAGAAGAATTAAATTTTGTAAGAAGAAAAAATTCCTCTACTAAAAAATGTTGGTCCTCTCATGTGTAGTATATGTGATTTGGCACTAGAATATGAAGCATTAAGATAAGAATGTTACTAATCCTCTAAATAGTAGAAAACAACATGTAATAGTACTATGAATACTACATGTCATTGAATGGCTTAGTGTATTTATAAAAAATAAAAAATATATCCAACGATTATAATCCCAAAATCTCTATATAAGGGGAGAACTAGATGTAGCAACAGGTGATCGTGAACTAGTAAAAAATACTCGTGACCCTCTTTCCTATCTCATGTCTTTAAGTTGAGTAGTTCTTTATGGTTCAACTTCAATTGATATTTAAACTGTTTTATAATCAAAGTCGAATATTTCGATACATAATTGAATTTAATATAAAAAAGGAAATAATTTTTTTAAGAATGGTCATCACAACTCCAAACCATATTTCTTGTATTTTCCATCACCTAAATTGGTATTAGACCTCGGTCTCTTGATTGAGCACTTCATCGTGTGAAAGTAAAGATCATTTATTGTAGGAAATATCACATAGATGGTTTGTTTTGTATTGTGTTTATGGCCAAACCTATTTTCAAATTGTTTTGAAAATTTTATTAAAACTTTATCCTATTTCTTTTTCTCTCAAAACCATGGATTGCAAAAACACTTTGTTGGAAAGTGAAATTTCTATCAAGTGATATGTAAAATGCATTAGTTGATAATCTATTTCTTAATGACAACTTTGACTTATAACAATAGCCAATTTTACAATTTAAAAATTTTCAAATTTGGTTACTTGTGTTAAATTCATTTTTTTTTGTAAGTAATTACATGTTAATGAAATTTTGAGCTATAAATCACAATTCTATTATTGAGATTCCTGAAACACTCAAAGAGAAAAACTAAAATGGAGAAGAACCATATGTATTCGTCGAACACTAGAAATCAATATAATTCCATTCTAATTGTGAAATTTTATCTTAGTGTATCGAAGGAATTGTGTCAACATGTAATCAATTTACGATATAGATGTTTCAACAAGGACTTTGAAAAGTTTATGTAAATTTTTTAGAACGAGAAACACAAGAAAAAGGGGATTACTTAAATATTTTTAACGTTACTAAGCTATAGTAAAGAAAGTAGGGCAGATGAGCAAGAATATAATAGAAAAAAAACGATATATCTTGGTTCACCATCAACACTATAGCTACGTCAAGTCCCTTCAATTTGAAGGATTTAATCCACTAGTTCACCACACATTAACACTTTCACTGAACACGTACGTGTTAAACAAATTATGTTCAAGTCTTCTCAATCTTCTAGCTTAGTACTGTCAAGTTGTTGAGGAAGGACGCCATTAAAGGGATACGTTACAAGAGAATAGGTTTAGGTTTTTCTCAAATAGATCTTATAGTTGAGTGTTTACAAAATGTTCTTTTATAAACTTTTATCAACGCTAAGGTAAAATGAATGATGACAAGCAAGAGTACATATGTGCTTATATCTTATGTGTTGCTTGTGAAGGTGCAAACTCGAGAAGGTGGGTTGAATTATGTTTGCCAAAGTTGATAACTTTTTGCTAATTGTTGCTATTTTTTATGAATTACTTAAATAAGAAGCAATTGAATTCAGAAGCAGTAAAGAATGAAAGCATAAATAATTTGACACATACATTATCCTGGTTCACCACTAACTTGGCTACATCCAGTCCCCTCATTCAAAAGGCTTTAATCCACCAATTCAAATACCTTGAATTACAAAGCACCTGGCCCTCTAAGCCATTCTTACCAAAAAGTTTGGCAACCCCATACTTTTGAGAAACTAACTGTTGAGACAAAATCCAAAATTAATATTTTGATGATAATTAAACAAAAGGTTAGTTAAGACTTATAATTATGATTCTAAATGTTTTGGTATTTAACATATGTATTTGAGTGTGATAAACAAGATAGGTATCAAGCATTACAAAGCATATGTTATTAAAATATGGATAGCCAAATCAGTGAAACGAAGAACGTTCTTAATAGATACTTGGAAAATGAAGAACGTTCTCCAGATCTGCAGACTAACAAGAATGATCACATTTCTATATAAAAGATTAGATCCAGGAATTGTAATCCATTCCATATCTTCATAAAAAATATACAAGGATTAATCTAAGCAAGAGTTACTCTAGAATTAGCAGGAAACACACTTTGCTTTACAAAATATATAAAGCAAGATCGTTCTCCAAGTTATACAAGTGCGAGTATAAATTGACAGGCTGGAAAGGACATTGTTGTTGTACTTTCAAACAGACTTGCACATGTGATTCAAGACATGGAATCTCTTCAGAAAACTGCCAAGATCAAAACATAAGTCAGCTCATTCCAAGATAAATTAGAAGAACGTTCTTGGTTCACAAGAACATTTCGGTTTTCAGCACAAACATTCTTGGTTTATGGTTGATCTTGTCCATTCACTTACTCCTGACAATTGGACTATTTTCAACAGCCAAATGAGCTATCAAAAGCTCTATTAAAGCCTATAAATAAAGCCTCACAATGAAGAACAAATCAGAGCTCAAAGTGCCAAGCAAAAAATGGCTTATTCCATCATACTTGAATCCTTTTAAGCTTCTCAACCATTCTAAGTTTCATTTATGTTCTTAGTGTTATATTAGAATCATTTCTTACTAAGTTCTAAAATCTAGAATCTATTCTCAAACAAGAGTTAAGCATACTCATATTCTAACAATCTCAAAAATCATTACTTTGTAACTCAAGGTTATATAGTTGACATAGCTTGAGTAGTTTGTAAAAATCCTTTTATGATTTAAAAGGTAGCTTGTAAAATCCTTTCTGAAATAGTGTAAGGTAACCCCTGGAAATCCTTTCTAGATAGAAAGGTAGAACTTTGTAATAGATCAAGATTGATATGTGAAAGTTGTGCGAAAACCAAGATCGTTCTTACTTTGAGCACTTAGTTGAAAATCTCACAATTGTGAGGACTTGATGTAACCCGTGTTGGGTGAACTATGATATATCCTTGTGTGATCTCTCTTTCCAATAACCAAGAACGTTATTCGTTTGTAACCAAGATCAATCTTGAGTTAAACACTTTAGTTTTTAACACTTAAGTGTTTGCTTCTAACAAAGCTGATAATAATAATAACCCTCACACTCTAAGAAAAGAACACTCAGAAAATACTTCTAACCTTAACAAGTGTATCTCTCTTTGAACTCTAAGATGAATTTGGAATATTGTGCTTAAGTTCTTCTACTATTTGCTACTTTTCAATGTTATTCTTGTTCATCCTTGAGTATCTATTTATAGTTAAAATTTGGGTTTCAATATAGTTCTTGTTTATTTCTAAATTGTATCTTGCTTAGATTGAGTTTTTAAATTCTTCAGATTACTTTTGTTCCTATTTTGTTTAGATTGAGTTTGTAAACTCTTCAAATTGATTTTGTTTGTATTTTGTTGTAGATAAATCTTGATCAAATGTTATTCAAATCTTCTTCAAAACTTGATGAAATCTTATTCAAATGTTGATAAAATATTCTTTAAATATTGACTATATCTTCTTTCCTACTTGGTCAAAAATTATAAATATGAATTAAACCTTATTTTAGATTTTATTCAATAATAAATTTGAATTAAATCTTATTTTAGATTTTCATCAATTAAAAATTTGAATCAAATCTTATTTTAGATTTTCTTCAATTATAAATTTGAATCAAATCTTACTTTAGATTTTCTTCAATTATAAATTTGAATTAAATCTTAGTTTAGATTTTCTTTAATTATAAATTTGAATTAAATCTTATTTTAGATTTTCTTCGAATACATGAATCTTCTTACATACTCTTTGAAGTCAAATATATTGTTCTCATAAAATATTTTTGTTATCATCAAAACTCTTAAGTATAAAATCAACTTGGTTCCAATAGCTTGTGTTTCCAATGAGGAATGAACGTCCTCATATAGAAGTTGTTTGGGCTTCTAGCCATTATCTTGATTGCAATAAATCAACATGATTCATGAAGTTTCATATCATATCCTTTGAGATTGATTTCCCAAAGAAACTTTTCAAAATTGATCCTTGTAATTGATTCACTTTATCTTGGTAAAATGGTTGGGAAATAGAGGATGTGATGATTACAATACAACTTAAGATCTTTAAACAAGTTGCATATTAAGTATGTTCATTAAAGAATGCACAAATGTATTGTCTTCTTTAGAGTGTTGACTTTTATAAGAGTGTTGGTTTATTTAAGAGCATAAAACATAAATTAGAGTCAGGTTCTTGAAGTGATGATATGATTATTAGAGGTAGACGATCACTTTCTTGTAAAGCTTATTAGAGGAATACGAACAGAGCATAGTTGTGTTCAATAGAGGTAGTTGAAACAAAACATATCATGTATTTCTAGAGTCACCAGAACCAGAGCATGGTTTGCATTATATCGGAGTCATCCAACAATGCGTCGCCCACGTCACTAGAGGCGTGTGTCAAAGCTCTTACATGTGATTTTAAAAAACATAGTAAGGAGACGTCTAGTTGTTGCTTTGTCTTGGTCCAATTATTTGAGAATGCAACATATGAATCTATATAATTCACTTGATTTGAGTCCTACACAGTTAATCCAAATTTTAGTGCCTTAAATTATTTCCACAAACTGATTTTGTTATCATCAAAACAAGTAAGGGTCATAATAATCTTCTTTTTTTAAAGTAAAGTATAAAATAATATTTTAAAGTGTTATAGCAAAGCTCCCCCTTAGAATATGCATGTTTAATTTCATAAGATGAAAGATATTTTGAGAGAGTAGTCTAATGTGCATTAGTAACTGAAGTTCCAAATAAGACAAAATTCACTACTTAAATTTCTCAAAAACACATTCATCTCATTTGTCATCAAACAAAAAGAGAAGACAATAAAGTACATAGAGAGAAAAAATAAATACAAAGAAAAACAGGCAACAAAGGGTTGTGAGTCGTGAGCCTAGCCATAATCAAACAAAGGGTATTATGAATTTTCTACTGATTTTTGGCAGCTTGTTGCATAAATGCCTCAGCCTTGGCTTCCAATCGATCAAACATGGTTCCATAGGGAGTTGAAGAGGGCCTTCGAAAAGCAGAGTCTACAAAACCTAAAGCAACAACAAAAGGAGCATTAAGAGAGGGTATCTCAATATGTGGGATGAGTACAAGAAATTGCAACGGTGCTACAAGAGCAACCACAAGGGGTTCCAAATGGACGCCACTAGAAAGAAATGGAATAACATTGGATGAGCTTGGTGATGTAGTTGTTAGGAGCTTTCTAGAATGATTGCGCTTGGCTTTCTAAAGTTGTAAGATCCGTAAGTAGATTATCTCACATATTTGTCTAAAATTTTGGGAATTCTAGGAGATCAGCTACAGTCAATGATCCAAGTTGTCTCTAATCCAGTTTATGAGAAATGATAGGATCTTGTTCCATTTTGAGCATTTTTATTCTGGGTGGGGAAGATTTTGGCAAAAAGGAAGGTAAGAAGGTCTAAAGGTCTAGAAAGCCAAGTGAAGTAGATTTTGAGGAGGAAAGGATTACCATAGGGGTGGGGGTGGTAGTAGAGTCAGATGGGAATGGAGTGAAGGGCAAAGTAGAGGTGTCATTTGATGATGTATCAATGACTAGTTCATCAATCCCTGGTTCAACTTCTTTGGGAGAAGGATGGATAGTAGAAGGTGGTGATATGGGGTCAGGTACTAGGGTGGAGGAGGTAGAAGGTGGAGGGGTTAGGTTTTTGAGTTGAAGTTCTAGGCATGTGCATGAAAGGGTCAATTTTGTATCTGAGGGATGCAAAGTGTTCAGCTAGGATAGCCTCAAAAACTTCATCTAAGGTATCAAAGTCAGAAGTATGAGGGGTAATAAGTGTAAGGATAAAGGGAGGGCTAACATTATTGATTGAATGGGGAGAGGGAATGAAAGGGGTTGGTTCAGCATGGGGGATACGAATAGGTTGCTTAGAGTTTGAATGTATCTTCTAATTGTTTCTCTAAAGAGGTGTTGTCGTGTCTTCATCGGTGTTGGTTGTTTCTTCCTCATCCTCTTCAAACCTTAGAGTCTAAGATACCATTTTTCATCTTCTTCTCAAAAACCTGTGCAGCCTAAGGTATAGGAAAACAAGCTAAGGCCATAGCTTAGCCAGACTAACATATTCCCAGATATTTCAGAACAACTTCCTTATTGTATTCTGCAAAAATGGGAGCAACTAAATCATCAACCTCAAAGAGAGTAGCCAAATAACTACTTGCTTGATCTATTATTCTTATGGCATCACCATTGGGTCTAATACACTGCTAGGGGGATACCATTCTCATATTGATGAGGTTGGAGATGTTGAATATGGAAGAAAATGATAATACCAAATGTTCCTCTTGAATAGAGCCTTCAACTTCCTCTAGACCATGAATGAGAGAAGTGCGCATAAGTACTTCAAATATCAATGTAGGGGTAGTGGATAAATTTTATTTTCCTTGTCTTATAGTTGATGGCATGCCCTCATACGTTCTAAGATGACGTGGGGAAGGTTTGTCTTGATCCTTTGAGAGATATTCCACATTAGACCCTTGTGGTCTTTGCTAACATGATCCACCGACCCACCTTTGGGCACCACATACCCAATAAGTATTTTGAAAATAACTCTATACTTAGGTTTGAGGTGTACATACTTAGAATTCACTTTGGGGACTTTAAAGAGTTCTTTGTTGATTTTGAAAGAGCCAACCCTTGACTCATACCGATTTTCAACCATCATGTCGTCATTTGGGCATTTAGTGATGGCAACAAGGAATTGTTGAGGGATCTTGATAGGGAGACCTAACATTGGCTTGAAACTTCTCCATTTGTGTTTGCATCAACAAACCTGTATTATATCTTGTTGCATTAGTAGATCTCTAAGAAATTTGTAATATAGGGTACTTTGGAATGGATAGTTATTATCATAACTTTTTGCCTTTAATCTACACACTTAGCATACATAGTTAGGGGATGATTGTCCTTTATTTGTTTGTTTTTTGTTATCATCAAAACATGAACCAAAGGATTGTATCTTATCACTTTTGCACTAACAATCTCCCCTCCTTTTGATGATGATAAATAACTATACAATCAGTGAACAATTTTCCTTCACAAAATAAGGTTTTAAGATAGAGTTCCTCCTTAATTAGGTACTTAAAAATAAAATTGACGTAAACGATAGTTTGATATTCTGAAAGAAATTTTCACATCAATATTATGGGGCTCCCCCTGAATTTGATAGCTATGATTCTTTAAGCATTTCAAATATTATTAAGTCATTTTATTTTTCCCACACTTTAGGGTAAAGAGTGCACAGAGATATCATGAACGAATACATATGCATGGTATACAATTAATTGTATTACTATATATTCTACTTTGCTCCCCCTTTGTCATTATCGAAAAGAGTAAGTTCATAGAGGTTATAGTAAGCCAAACATACATAAAAAACACAAGAATAACTATAAAAAGTCACACATCATACACAAGAGTAGCATAAGTAAATTTAAATGAAAGATTAAAAGGAAATAGAGGCAAAAGTAAAAGTAGAAAATAAGTAATTTTAATAAAGAAAAGATGATTACAACGCAGACATCAAAACAATAAAACATAGGGCAAAGCTACTCCTAGACACGTTCTAGAGACATATAAGGACACGTCTTTAGAGTTTGGTTGTTTCCTTCATTTGTGAGATGAGAAGGTCCAATTTGTGGTCGATTTGGATTTCTAGATGTTCAAGAAGAATGTCACTCACCATCGAGGCCACTTTAGATGGTGTTATTTCATTCTTCTCGGAAGAGGAAGGCAACTTCCTTTTCTTGATAGAAAACGAATCATAATCCATAGAAGAGAGATTGAGGAGCAGAGAGAGAAGGATGAATATTGCAGGAAATACAGTGAAAGAGATAAACTTTTAAAGGACACAAGTAAAGAGGAACAAAAATGTTTGAGGTATAACAAGTCATATTTCTCGAGAAGAAAAACATAAACATTTTTGGAAAGAGGGTCGTAATGATGAGAGCGTGGGAAAACGAAGATTGTGACATATACTATATAAAATAAACAAAACGAAAGAATTTATTTAATTCATAACTCGCATTACACTTGTAACACATACACATAATATTACAATTCCAATACTTAATACAAAAGGGCTAAAGAAATTAGAGTCCTAAGGTCTTTCTAACTTTGTCTAGACCAAATCCATTTATATTACATGTCAGGTTTGAATGACCAATTCTTAATGCATAAATAAATTAAGTTCCTTTATATAACATCTTCAAAAAGTGTCTTCCTTTTTTGAACTTTCATCTTATTTAGTGATGATGAAGTCTTTCATATTCAGGAACCTACCTTATAACTTGTCAAACGTAACCAAAGAAAGGAGATGATGCGATCTTCCCTTTTCTCTAATTATTTTGACTTGTTTGGTTGGACTTTCTCTAAATATACAGTAGGAGACATAATTTTCCAAAGATATATCTTTGATAAAATTGTAGATGCTCCAAGCATTCTTCGTTATTACTTTTAGATTTTCATCCAATCAATAGGATTCAAGAAAAATGGGGCACAAGCCCTTCAATTCCATTTTCTTACCTTTTCCTTGTATTCAAGGTACTTGGTGAGAGAAGGAGACATTGATACCTAAGGGTTCCACATCTGAACCTTTCAATGCATTTTGTGAACCTTCTTGCATAATCCATCTTGTTTACTGTAGTTCACAGATGTAGTGAATTCAATATTTCTGAACATGTCACCATTCAAGTGGAGCACTTCATGTTTTAAGAAAATTATGAAGTCTTTTCTAGAGTACAATGTAAAAAGAGGATCATTTAGAAAGATGAAGTCTTAATAAAGAAAAAGATATAGATATGATTTTTCTAGAGGGTTTCTGGTTAGGAAAGTTTAGAAAAACAATTTTGGGTTAGAATATCTTCTATTGAAATGGCTGATTTTGAAAAAAATTGGAGGCTAGAGAGGTTTAAATAGGTTGAGGAGAGGGATTAAACATAGATGTCAACGAGAAGAAAAGAAAAGGCGATGAGAACGAGGATAGAACAACACAAACCGATACTGAAAAGACAACACATATTGACGATAGGATAGATAGGAAAACACTAGAGTGCAAAACAATAATATATTAGATATAAAGTAATGAAGTAAAGTACAAGGTACTTGACAAAGACAAACAAGGGTAATTTAGCACTTGCTCTTTCACATGTCTTACCAGAGTTTGTTGTACTTTTCTTATTAGATCAAATTCTAACTAGATGCAGAGTTGTCTTGGTTCAGATTATCAAAATGCATTAATTATTCATGTCATTAATTAAATTACAAAAATGAAATTTTTTCTGAAGTTGACATTTAAGTTTCCAAATGGTTTTATTGAGATTTTATAAGTGTTAATTATTCTACATCGTCGTATATGTCACGTTATTTAAAACATGTCACATCGCAATTTTTTAGTTAAAAAATCAGAATGAGAGATCAAATCACTCTTTGGTTTATGAATCACTACACCATGAGAAACTATTGTTACTATTGTTGGAATGACTGTTTCCATTGACGTTCCAAACATCCAATAATAAGAAATTATGTAAATTTTCATATGTCCTTTTCTAATGAGAATACGGTTCACCCTTAAAGATCAACACCATTTATGTGTATTATTTTTTTAGTTTTAAAAAGTATAATATTAAAAATAGTTTTATAAAATAGATCTTAAAAATAATATCCAAATAAGTTTTTTAATTTTTAAATTTTAAAATACTTAAATAGAGTTTTTGAAGATGTGAATCAAACAAGTCTTGGATTATATGATTTTACTCAAACTTTACAGGTCAATTTTATAAATATGAATTAGATTAAATATAAAAAACAAAAGTTAAATAAAATTTTAGTCCATCTAAAATTTTTAAATTTTATTTTTAATCTCCATGAAAAAGATCACATTTTTAGCCCATGCAAAATTATTCTACAATTTGTTTTAGTCTTTGCTGAAACAAAATATTCTTCCACTTTTAAATTTTTAAATGATATTTTGTAGCATGTTTAGAACATTATAAAAAGTTCATTCATACAAATTTAAATTTTTTAAACTTTGGAGAATGAAAATATGAATTTTTTAAATGACATACAT
>JBBPBR010000005.1:38134962-38170630 GCA_037974775.1 Cicer pinnatifidum
AACGGAGATTTAAAATGGTTGCATAATAATTTTATAGGACTAAAAAATATGAATTTTTTCAAAGTGTACAAAATAAAATATCAAAATTTTATAGAAACTAAAAATTTATGAGTGTAATGACTATGGTGTAAATATTTTAGACTGAACAGTCAATCATACACCATTGATATAATGATTATTTATTAACGACACTTATAAAATTATAAAATTTTAAAGATACAATAAAATCAAATAATCATATCCACTATCAATATAAAATTTATTTACATCAATAGTGTATCATCTTCTTTCTCTTACCTTATTTAACCCAAAAATCTAATATGATATAGAGTCTCCATCGAGTCATTTATTTGTAGTATTCTCCCTTTCTTCATCATGAGAATTAATTTCTAAATTTATTTTTCAAAATACCAAAACGAACAAAAGAATAACGTTGGGCAGCAACCTAGGGGCAATTTTCAGACAAGGGTATTTCCGTCCACGCATAGCTCTAGGAGACCATTGAAGATTTTAATTTTTTTTTCAACATTTAAAACGAAACATTCATTTACATTTTTTAGTAACAACTTATTTAGCTCAAACACACTGTCCACAGTCTAAGTATTTTTGTTTTGCATTGAAGTATAATTTTCTGGGTTTCGGGTTCCCCTTAGGAAGAGGAGTTCCCCAATCACACATCCTATTATATAGTGACCGTTAAATTAAAGATGACAGTGTAAAATTTGAAATATAGGCTAAACAGTACTCGGTTTCTTAACTTAATTTTAATTAAAGTTTTAGTTTTTTATCTTTTATAGTTTAATTATAATTTTGATCCTCTATTTTAGTTAAATCACGAAAATAGTTCCCTTTTCATATTTCTCTCTAGTTTTGGTCCTTCAAACAAATTTTTAGTTCAAAATATATATAATCATAGATTTCATATATAATTGTTGCACGAAATCTTGAGGCATAGTGTGCCTTAAATAAACGCAAAAAATGACATTTCATAAGTTTTAGACCAAAAATATGTTTGGAGACCAAAATTGAAAAGAAATAAAATAGAAAGACTATTTTCGTGATTCAACTAAAATAGAGCACTCAAAACTGCAATTAAACTGTTTTTTTTTCTATTTTAGTCATTTATTTTAATTTTAAATGACAATTTGATTTTGTATATTTTAAAATATCAGCAATGTTATTCTTTTAATTACAAAATTTCAAAAAATTCAAATTTCTATGGAGGATTACCAATGTCCAAATGCGTGATTGTATAATTCTGTTTACCGTCAACTCCAAATTCAGTTTTGTACCAATGTTTTTTTAGTTGTGTGCATTTAGGGAATTGATAGTTATGAGTTGTAAGTGGTATGTCCTAATACATCATTTTTCTCTTTCTTGCAAAAGTGTATCATAAAAAATTAGCATTTTCTGACAAATAGAAACTCTTGCGAATGTTAACTCCACAATGACTTTCATACAAGTACAACACTCTTAATTCGTAGTGTTTTATGAAAATTCACTTGTGGATTTGTACCTTTTCTCAAACAAAGGATCACTTCACTATCATTTGTTCACAACAACACCTCTTTTTCATCTTTAATACATTCTCATAATTACAAAAATCCAATTAAACTAAACGCAAACAAAATAGCTGAAAGACTAAATTGCCCCCCACTGGATATATAAGGAAAGATGAATTACAAAATAGCTGAAAGACTAAATTGCCCCCTCAAACAAAAATTCAATTAAACTAAATGCAATGAATACTACAATTTTAATGCCTCCTTGAAACGAATGCTGAAGTTATTTTCCAGGCCTTTCTTACCAATCATAGGAACATTTCCTTTCTGCATCATAGCTACAAACTCGTTATAGTCTATGCGCCCGTCCTGCATACAATAAAAAAGATTGATATTAATCATAAATGTAAAGAGGCATCATATTTTCAAAGGTGTTTAAATTTTCAGCAGAAACATTGAATATAATATAACTAAGTTCATTTACTTGTTCTTGTTCATACTTTAGAGGAGAGTGAGTGTGATGATGGGTTTCAAAGTACACACAAACAATAGAAACTTCTGTATCACTTTTTGGTTGAAGATCTCATATTAGATGAGGTGTTTATAAGTGGTGGGTAGTCCTCACCGTACAAGCCGGTTATGTGAGGTGGGGTTGTGTTAAGTCTAACCCATATTCTAAGATGATATCAGAGTCTATCCAATATTCATTGGACTATCTGCTATCAGGTCACCTTATCGAACCACTCGAGTATGTTCAAACAAAAATGGTGTCCAAAATAAGTAGATTCAATGATGAATTGATGTCTCCCAAGTCCCACAATATTTTATTTTAACTCAAATCAATAATTTGAATGAAAATAAGAACCATTGTTACTTGTCTAACAATGTAGTCCCGACTTTGGTGTATGGAGAAAAAGTTTCTACAAAGAAATGTTAATTCAATTCCATGATCAAGCCAACAAAAGTTATTAATGTGCCCGTCCCTCAGAGGCAGTTGTTCCTTTCAATAGAAAAAATGTCTTGAGTTGAATGTTTAAAGAGGAGGTAGGTAGAAAGGATAAAAAAAAACAATTTATTTGAACACAATCAAATATGGAATTTAAGACCACTTACATTATCCTCATCAATTTCCTTGATTATCTCTTCCAAGCGAACATCTTTAATGCCAAACTCCTCGCAAGCTTGTTCAAGTTCTTCTTGAGTAATATAGCCACTTCCATCTTTATCAAAGTAAGAAAAGGCTGCGAATAGATGATCTTCTCTTTCGATCTTGTTAAGATGCAATGTTGCGGCAATGAACTCACCATAATCAATCGTCCCACTGTTATCTACATCAGCCTACAATTCCAAGGTACAGCAATATGTTAGATTTGAGTTTGCCTATTAAACAGAACAGATCAATTTATTACTGTGAATATAAGATAAAGTAAAAGTTCTAAGAAACATCACAGCCCTATTTCTTCAAATTTTATACGTGTTTTATGGTATCTCATCGGAAAATCCAAGTACACTGTCAAATGCCACATATACCACTCGGGATAAATGTCGAGATCAAATTCACAAGCGAATAATTTTATGGAAGATTTTACTATTATATTGTGACCAAGAAAGTATCATTAGTTAAGTTAGTTTTCAAGATGCAGATCTAACTATTAAGGGCAAAGACTTCCGTGTCAGAAACAATCAAAATGAACTCTAAACAGTAAGACCCGATTTTTGCATTTAATCAATCATCTATAGAAAACTTAACAATTAATGTAAAAGATCTTCACTTTCTATTCATTTTGTAAATCATCATAAAACTAATCACTTGTTTTCTTTCTATTTCATAAGATGTACTTAAAAAGATACTCACCGCTTGCATTAAATCATAAATTTCAGATTCCTTAAGATTAGCACCAACTTTTTTCAAACCGACTTTAAGTTCTTCAAAAGTGATTTGACCACTGTTATCTGTATCTATCATCTTGAACATTTCTTTTAAGCCAGCCAATTCTTCTTCAGATAAGCTCTCTGCAATAACCTGAAAAACACAATTGATGGTGAAATGAATAGGTTCAAATTATAACATTGAATTTCACCTTGCAGCCAGAAATCCATAATGAAAGATTTCCAATTTAACACATTTAGCATAATTATCATGCACTCAATTTTATGTATCATGTCCAAATCACATAAAGAACGGCATTTAAATTGCAACATCCATAGACTTACTATAAGAGCCATTTTCTTGAGCTTGTTCATAGCAGAAAATTGCTTCAAGCGACTTAATACAGCGGAATCAAGTGGCTTGTCAGGAGCTACACCATCAACTTGAACCCAAGGATGACCTGCAGGAAATTATGCATGAAAAAACAAAGTTTAATGGAATACCATATTGCTTAAAATTTTGAAATAATAATTTAAAAGCGTAAAAAAGTTAAACAACAAAATGACAATAGAACTATTATATTTCCTGTATCTTAGGAGAAGTCGCGTGAATCTTGTGGTTCCAAATAGGCTACATTACAATCCATCCAGAGACATAAAATATTGCAGAGACATTTATTGAAGTGAACATTTGAATGTATGAAAGTATGACTAAATGAGCACATGATATAGATACCTAAAATCAAATATGTTGTGTTTCATCTTTATAATACAAACAGAGCTATAAACCTTTAGAATGCACCGACCACACCAACAACAAAATGTAGTCTTTATTATTACTTCAAACTTTTGATACATGATCAAATCATGTTTATTTGTAAGTTAAAGATCCAGCTGCGAAGTATGTTTGGTAATGATTAATTTATAAACCTTTAGAATGCACCGACCACACCAACAACAAAATGTAGTCTTTATTATTACTTCAAACTTTTGATACATGATCAAATCATGTTTATTTGTAAGTTAAAGATCCAGCTGCGAAGTATGTTTGGTAATGATTAATTTTTCTTTGAAAATTGATGTATGGAATGAAAGATCTTGTCAAGTGAAAATTGTGCCAAACCACACAAAAATCAACATCATTATTGTTCAACTAACTCCCACGTCCTTGCAAATACGAAAGGAAAACCAACATCACAGAAAATCAGGAGTTATAAGGTTAACTTGGTGGTTGGACTGAGGAATTAAGAAGTGGAGTGATAAGGAGATTGAGGGTTCAATTCTCAACACCAACAAAATACTAACTATACTAACATTTGTCATTAAAAAAAAGACTTAAAGAAAATCAATTAAAAAAGTCATATTACATAATACTTGATGTGCAGTAATCCGCCTTTTAGGGTCACGCACAAGCATTTTCCTGACTAAATCTTTTGCACTTTCAGAAATTCCAGGCCAGGGATCTGAAACAAAGTCAAGATCTCCACGCAAAACCTGTTCAAATATCCCTTGTTCACTTTCTGCAAAACCATTATAAGCATAAGATGGAAGGGATATCAATAATCAGAAAGAAAAAAAAAATATAGGTATAAATTTACATGAGCAGAGATCAAAAAGATATTGTTTAAATAAATTAAAAAAGTATCTCACCAGCCCAAAATGGAGGTACTCCACTCAAAAGAATGTAAAGGATAACTCCAGCACTCCAAACATCGGCTTCGGGACCATAACGCTTTTTCAAAACTTCTGGGGCAACATAATATGGACTGCCAACTACATCAATAAATGTATCACCTGGAAGAAAAATATCGATTAGGTTTTCTCCGTGTATTTACTTTTTCAAATCGTATGAAGCTTCAGCAGTGCTATAGCCGCTATTTGACAACATTTTATACTGAATATCGTATTGCAAAACAATAGCATTTTTTTCACATTCTACTATGTTGTCGTCCTATAGCTGCTATTTAACAACACTTCATAAAAATATAATATGACCATCATTAAGTACCTGGCTTAAAGAACACAGATAATCCAAAGTCAATAGTTTTGAGTAGTGAATCCTCTTGCTGATTGACAAATAGAAAATTCTCAGGCTTAAGGTCTCGATGCATCACACCTAGAGAATGACAAGCTTCAACAACCCCAACTATAGTCCTAATAAGTTCAGCTGCCTTTCTTTCGGTATAATGTCCGCGCTGAATAATCCTATCAAAAAGCTCACCGCCTGCACATAACTCCATCACAACATGGACAGCCATGGCATCCTCATAAGCACCTTTAATCGATATAACATTAGGATGTCCAGCTAAATGGTGCATTATCTGAATTTCTCTTCTCACATCCTCAACATCCTCATCGGTTACGAGCTTCCTCTTTGCCATAGATTTACAAGCATACTCATGCCCAGTTTCTTTCTCCACACACAAGAACGTTGTCCCGAACTGACCTTGTCCAAGTTTCTTCCCCAAACTAAAGAATTCCTTTAAATTATCGGTTTCTCTCTGCAACACCGAATCAACACGAAGTCCTGCACTAGAAACTCTCTTCACAGAAGGTTTCCTTTGTTTCTTCTTCTCTGGTTCTGGTTCTAATTCCGTTTTGGATTTCGTCTCTTGTTTTGTTTCTGGTTTCGGCATAGTTATCTGCTCAGGAGGTTTGTTTTGAACAGGCAAAGGAGATTCAGGCTCATTGGTTGTTACATCATTTACAGATCCTCTAGTAGACACTGATCCTTCAGGATCAGGTGATTGTGACCGCCAAATTGCCGCAGAAAATGATTGAATAATACCATTCTTTGAAATGCTAGGACCAACACATGTGTTCCCCATTTTGTGCAACCAATTGCTCAACTTGTCATCACTCAGATCTTTGCCTATATCATCTGCTAACACAAAATACAAGATCTGAATACAAACTTCAAATCCTTAATAGCATACATCTAAGTCAAACCCTACATGTTTCATCAAAAGATTGCTATAAACAAACAAATCCAAAGATTCAATAACATCAACTAAAGGGGTGGTATATATTATTGTAAAAGATTAATAGCTAATGATTGATATTGACAAAAAGAAAAGTACAGGGAAAACGCAAAAGTTTTAGAAATCAGCAAAAAGTAACGAACAGCCCCAGTTAGTAAAATGAAGAAAAAATAAGACTTTATTGAATTTAAAAAGTACCCGTTTAAATAAATGCATCAAAAGAGCATAAATCAGGAATTAAAAAAGAGTAAAAGAAGCTCAATAAAGTAAAAGGATTGAAGTAGTACACAGAAAAGGAAGGGTAAAGGGAGTTGAGAGAGAAACTAAGAATAAACTTGAGGAAATGAAAGAGGTTGGACCAACCTTTGAGTTTACCAAGTCGTTGAGATTGGAGAATTACATAGACAATAAAAATGTTTGTTTCTTGTTGTGTTTGATTTGGTTTTGTTATTAAGATGAGACTATGGTTCTGTGTGTGCTTCGTTTTCGTTTATTTCCAAGTTAGCTAGTTCAATTTTTTTCAATAAATAAATATTGCAATAATCTGCTTTCTTATTTTAACATATCTTTTTATTTATTTAATTATTTAATTAAAAATTGAAATAATTATTTTCTCCTTTTACTTTTTTGACAATTCAATAATTTAGTTAAAATATTAACTTATGTAATTAAGAATTTATTTAAAATAATGTAAAAATATTTATAGTATCATACCATCACATCCATTCATAAGTATTATTTTATAAGTAATTATAATAAAAGTTAAATAAATTTTATAAAATAAATCATATGTTTCAAAAGATAAATACATGAACTTTTATATTCATAATCATTTTATCAAAAAAGAAAATTCATAATTAGTTAATAAATAAATATTGAATAACTTAAATTGAAATAGTAATTTTATTTGTACAATGGATATATATTATTACCATATGAATTATTATTGTTTTAATAATAAGTTATAACTATAGAAATTACTTTTTAAATTAAGTAATTAACATTAAGTGAATAATAAATTTTAGTTGAAAACAACTCATTAAGGAGAATAATTTCGAATTTTCATTAAAATGATTTTTGCTAGATTTTAATTGTACTCCAAATTATTAAGACTTATTGATTTAAGAATAAGAAGACTAAAATAAAATAAAAAAATAAAAACTACTTTTAAAATCATTACCTCTATCTTTTAAAAAATTTAGATGTGAGTGTTTTAGCCTTTATCTTCTATAATATGATTTTTATTTACTTTTTTACTATTACTACATTTATTTTTATATAAATAAAATATATATATATATAAAGAGTATGTTGGCGCAAAAATCCGTGGGGAAGCGATGAAAACGCGTTCCAACAGTCCAAATGAAAACGCCAATTCATGTTACTATACCATTGCAAAAAAGTTATTTTGTTGTATAATTAAAAAATTAGCTATTTTAGAATTTCTTAACAGGGATATTTTTAAAAAGATGAAAAGAAATAATGTTGTGCTTAAAAAAAATTGAGTAGGTTCTTGAAACAAAACACGGCTATAACAGCTAAAGCACTGCCATGGAGCATTTTGACAAAAGACTAATGTTATACTTTGAGAGAAAATAAGATCGAATCACTGGAAGTTTACTATTTCGAGGCTATGAATTTTCTCCCAAGGTAAACATGACTTAAATCAAGCGTATTTCCCTTTGTTGGAAAACATTCCATATTGTTTCTTCAAATGTAACATAGGCGGTGCTAACATCACGAATAGGAATGTGGGTAAGGGATGCACAAAGTAAATTTGTCATACCAAGGACACATTGGAGGCAGATGCAACTCCCGGCAAAATAATGTGAAGCTTTGGATTTGTTGCATCCTCTCCATTGGATTCTAGCTTATGATCTTATAAATGTCATATTTGAATTTGATGACATATTTAATGTAAAATTTAACGGATAAGAATATGGTTCTATTATTAGAGCATCTCCAACGGTAGGTAAATGAGTTCGTCCGCCAGCGTGTAGTTACGTAACTTACAGTTCTTAGTGACTTCACGATTGGAGTTGTCTTAGTGACTTCACGATTGGAGTTGTATCAAGGTGTCATCACGGTGTTATCACGAAGGAACGATACTTTCATATAAATGTTACCTTTTTTAATTAATTTATTAATAATAATAAATTTATAATAGTTAGTGGGTTTATTTAATGAACTCATGTTGAGTTCACCTTTGGAGTAAAAATAGATGAGTTGCTCTAAAATGATGTGGCACGGTGGACCTCATCCAATAAACTCAAGGTTGAGTTCACCGTTGGAGATACTCTTAAAGAATTTGATGAGAAGTTAATTATTTACTGATTTGTTAGTAAGAGTATCTATCACTAGATTGTATTTTGAACTATTGATAGTAAAATGAGTTACTTGATTTGAGTAAAAAATATGTGACTTTTGAACTATAATTTTAATAAAAAATATTATGAAGGAGTCACATTTGGGGATGCTACTTCCACCTTTGTTTTATTTAAAAAATAAAATCTAAAATAATTAATCCAAAGGAAAAATATTAATTACTAATCATCAATTAAATGACAAATGTTGAGTAGAGCCACTATTTTTCGGACAATAATTTTTGTTATAATTTAGTATTTGATATAGTCCGTATTTTCTTAGCAATATATTTTTAATGTTCATTTCAGTTTTTATGTGAATAATACTTGAGCAACTCTTTTTAGGTCGGTGCATATTAGGATTTTGATACACACTATCACCTTATATGGAGTTGATATCCCTTGTTGGACACCATTGTGAATTGTTGGTTGTTGATTTTGAATTTATTAGCATCCTTGTACATTTCAAGTAGTTGCATCGATAGTTTTATGAATGTTAGAACATGTAATTGTGACATATGAACAAAGCACATGAAATGCCTAATATTTTTTATAGTCACACCATTTTTCTATGAAGGTTAATCTCGAATTGATCATCATCTCTCTCTTGAGCTTATTATTTTGTTCATCATGAAACAATCACACTAAGAAATGTGTTGCTTTATATCGGAAACCCCCAAAAGAGTTAAAAAAAAAAAAAAAAAAAAAAAAAAAAAAAACCTCAAAAATATGTTCATTATGCTGAGTATTTTATGGGAATGATTCAATTGAAAAATAGAGGGTTGAAAATGCTTTATGATTGGTAATGCCCGTCGAAAATGATTTTCAAGGGGTTAACCCCTCAACATATTTAAGTGACATAAAATAAGGAAAATTTAGAGAGTAGAGTGATAAGAAGGCCACATATTTAATCATCACTTTTAGGAAAATACTAACAATATTAATTATTAACATTGGTCGTTACAAAAAAAACAAAAAACTCAACAACTTTTTCTTAGAGGGTTTGCAACTTGGGAACATGTTCCACAGGATTGAAATGTCGAAATACAAATATTTGGGTTCTGGTTATTTTTTAGAAACAAATCCTTGGAAATTATTATTTTTTTTATTTAAATTAGTAAAATAAACGTATATTCTCACCAATCATACATGTTTGTATCTTTTTTAAAGGTCGCCATTCACTCTCAAAGTAAAATTTTGAATTTAGAAGAAATATTTATTTAGTGTTAAAAAAAATATTATTGAAAATCATAAATAATATGGTTTAATATATTGTTCAAATATGAGAACGTGATCTAATGATATATATTGTTCTAATTTTTGAACATGATTAGTAATAAATATATATCTCGTGTATAATTTATAGTGACAAATATATATCTCGTGTATAATTTCTATAGTAAAATCTAATTATTGTATTATAATTGATTTGTAAAAGTCTATCATTTAACAAATATATGCACAAAAAATATTTGTCGAGTGACTAATTTATATAGTAAATTATAAATATTATGATTTTCTTTAAAATTTTATCTAGGAGATTTTCTTTTTAAAGCCAAAGAAATTATGTAGAGGGTATCACTAGCACCGACCATCCCATCTTGGTCGGCACCGCCAACTCTAGCAATCCTCTGTAGCATCAAATATTATCAATAAAATAAAGGAAACAAAATACAAAATGATGCAAGGGACGACAACAACCAAACCCAAATACATCAAGAGAATTTATTATAAGGAAGATGAATCATATTTCTAAAAAACTTCTTCGGGATAAAAGGAGGAATACCAATCCACCATACAAAACCCTTGATGAAAATATCAAAGTTGATAAATAAGTCAACGCATGAATTTCCCTCCCTAAAAATATATGAATAGTAAAGCCTCATTTAGGAGGTAAATTTGCAATTTTTCCTCTATTTTGAAGTCTCCAAGTGCAAGTTTGGAGTTATGAAAAACAACAACAGCTAAACTCAAATTGCATTCTAACCAAAGATTATGTGATTCTTTCTCAAAAGCTATCTCAATTGCCAATATGCCGCCCATAAGCTCCGCAAATAAAAGTATTGTGAAAAACCCAAAAGAAGTGACACTACGATCTCTAAAAAAATCACCACGAGAAGAAGGGGCAGGGCTACTTTTAACAGTTTCATTTGAATTACACTTAATCATGTAATAATGAGGGGGTTGCTAGATGAACTAATTAATTCGAAGCTTTTGGTAAGTGACATGTGACAGAGAAGTTATGTAGCACATAAGACTCTAAAAGGGAAGAGTATGTGTGATTAAAGCTAGAGTTTCCAAACAAAGACTCGTTAGAAGTCATCAGAGAAATCACCCAATGAAGGGATCTGTCCTTGTTGAAAAATCTAGCATGATTCAACAAAACCAAATGCACCAAAATATATTAACCACAACACATATGTGTTAGAGCCAAGTTGGTTTTACATTTAGAGTTTTGATGTTAACAAAAGTATTTTATGAAAACAATAAATTTGACTTCAAAGAGTGTGAAAGAATATTCATATTATTGAAGAAAATCTAAAATAAGATTTGATTCAAATTTATAATTGAAAAAAATCTAAAATAAGATTTTATTCAAATTTATAATTGATGAAAATCTAAAATAAGATTTGATTCATATCTATAATTAAAGAAAATCGTTGACCAAGTCGAAAGAAGATATGGTCAAGATTTGAAGAATATTTGATTAACATTTGATGAAGATTTGAAGAATTTACAAAGTCAATCTACACAATATACGAACAAAATCAATCTCAAGAATTTACAAACTCAATCTACACAAAATAGGAACATAATCAATCTAAAGAATTTACAAACTCAAACTGAACAAGATATAATTCAAAATTAAACAATGAATAAATTGAAGTCTAAATTTTCACTATAAATAGACACTCAAGGCTGAAGGAGAAAAGCATGGAAAAACAGAAAAGAATATAAGAACTCAAGCTCAAAGTTTTCCATTCGTGTTAAAGTTCAAAGAGATAAACACTTGTTTAGGTTAGAAATATTTTCTAAGTGTTCTTTTCTTACAATGTGAGAGTTATTATTATTATCAACTTTGTTAGAAGCAACTACTCAAGTTTCAATCTTATGTATCCAACCCGATTGTGGTTTAGTTCATTCTTTAATTTGGGGTTGTCAGGTTGTTAGGAGAAGACTTGGCTTGTAGGATCAAGGTGATTAGTTCCTTCTTCAATCTAGGGTTATCAGGTTGTTAGGAGAAGACATGACTTATAAGGTCAAGGTGGTTAGTTCCTTAAAAGTTTGGGATTGTCAGGTTGTTTGGGAAGACTGACTTAGAGGGTCAGGTGCTTTGAAATTCAAAGTATTTGAATTAGTGGATTAAAGCCTTCTGAATGAGGAGACTAGATGTAGCCAAGTTAGTGGTGAACCAGGATAAATTTACATGTCAAATTATTTATGCTTTCATTGCTTGCTATCTCTGAATTTGATTGCTTCTACTCCAAGTAAGTCTTACTCCAAGTAAGTCACAAAAACCAAACTAGTTTTATTTATTTATTTACAAATTAGCAAAAAATTGTCAAAATTGGAAAACACAATTCCACCACCCTTCTCGTGTCTGCATCTTCAATTGGCATCAGAGCTCATTCTCAAGACTAAGCACTTTACAATGTTTGAGAAAATATCCAAGGGTTCAATATGTCTGGATTCAGGTAAGAAGCTGATGGGGGAAACATTAAAAAACCACCTCTATTTGATGGAGAACATTTTGAGTATTGGAAAGACAGACTGATAACTTTCTATATTTCACAAGATCCTGAACTTTGGGACTTGGTGGAAGATGGTTATATTGCTCCAAAGAATAATGATGGTATTGAAATTCCAATAAAGGAGATGAATGTTGATCATAAGAAGATATACAAGATGCATCATATGTCTAGAAAATTCATGATAAATGCAATCACCTTCAAGGAGTTTGACAAGTGCACTAACAAGAAGACAACAAAGAGTATTTATGATAGTCTGATTGTGATCTATGAACAAAGTGAGCAAGTTTAAGAAGCAAAGGCCAACCTCCTAGTCAAAAATTATGAGTTGTTCAAGATGGAAGAAGATGAAGACATTGAAACAATGTTTTCAATATTCTAGACCCTTGTCTCAGGATTAAAGGTACTTGAGAAGAGTTATATCACTGTTGATCATGTGAAGAAAATTCTTAGGAGTCTGACAAGAAAGTGGAGACCTAAGATCACTGCCATTCAAGAAGCAAAGGATCTGAATACTCTGAAGCTGGAAGAATTAACCAACTCTCTCATATCACATGAAATTGAGCTTGAAAAAAATGAGCCCAAGAAAAAGAAGGTTCTAAAGGCAACATCAGAATCAGAGGATAGTAATTTAGGTAATCAAAATCTGAACTCAGAGGAATAAGAGATTGCTTTCATAACCAGACAAATTCAAAAGATGTGGCACAACAGAAACAAGAAATTTCCCCCAAAGATATTCCAAACAATCCAACTGAGGGAATGATGATAAATATGACAAGAAAAACATCATTTGCTATGGATTCAATAAACCTGGACATATCAAGTCAGAATGTTCAAATATGGAGAAAGGGAAACACCAGAGAAAATATTCCAGACCCAAGAAGAAGAATATGATGGCTATATGGGACGATTATGAGGAATCCTCTGACGATGAACAAGCAAATTTGGTTATGATGGCTCATACCAACTCTACCTTTAGATCCAACACAGATTCTGACTCTGGAAGTGAATCAGTAGATGAAGAAATTGATGTATTTTCTGAATTCACTGGATCTGATTTAGTTATTGCTATAAATGATTTTTTTTAAAATGAATCACAAATTGTCTTTAAAACTGAAAACACTTAGGAAAGAAAATACAAATCTAACTGAAAAAGTTAATGTCTTAAAGAATCAAAGTGCTAAATTTAAAACAGAAAATGCAACTCTGAAAACTAATATTACTGAACTTAAGATAAATAATGCAACTCTGAAAACTAATATTACTGAACATAAGATAAATAATGCAACTCTGAAAATTGATATTACTGAACTTAAAATAGAAAATGCAAATATGAAAATTGATATTGATGAATTTAAGGCTGAAAATCTAAATTGAACAAAGACTAAATTGAAGTCCAAATTTTCACTACAAATAGACACTAAAGAATGAAGGAGAAAAGCATCGAAAAATAGAAAAGAGTATAAGAACTCAAGCTCAAAGTTCTCAATTAATCTTAGAGTTCAAAGAGAGAAACACTTGTTCAGGTTAGAATTATTTTCTAAGTGTTCTTTTCTTAGAGTGTGAGAATTATTACTATTATTAGCTTTGCTAAAAACAACTACTAAAGTTCCAATTTTTTGTATCCAACCCGATAATGGTTTAGTTCATTCCATAATTTGGGGTTGTCAAGTTGTTAGGAGAAGACTTGGCGTGCATGGTCAAGGTGGTTAGTTCCTTCTTCAATCTAAGGTTCTCAGGTTGTTAGGAGAAGACTTGGCTTGTAGGGTCAAAGTGGTTAGTTCCTCAAAAGTTTGGGGTTATCAGGTTGTTTGGGGAGACTAACTTGCATGGTTAAGTGCTTTGTAATTCAAGGTATTTGAATTAATGGATTAAAGCCTTTCTGAATGAGGGGACTGGATGTATCCAAGTTAGTGGTGAATCAGGATAAATCTGAAGTAGCAATGTCAATTATAAGGAAGGGAGTTTGAATTATAATTGCCCCTTTTTAAAAATTCCTATTTAAAACTGAAAGTTTAACTCAAGATTGATCGTGGTTATAAACGAAGATTGATCTTGGTTAGTAAAAAACATCAATATCAATTTTATCAATATAAAATCTGATTGTAAAGCATAAAATAAATAGAGATAGAGATAGAGAGATCACACAAGAATATATCCTGCTTCACCAAATCCGGGTTACATCCAGTTCTCACAACCATGAGATTTTTTCACTAAGTGTTCAAAACGGAGAACGTTCTTCGTTTAAATGCCCCAAATAAGAATGATCGGTTACAGTATCAAGTAAATCATGATTGTGTGTCCCACAACGAACACTAATTTTCCATCATTCACCGACACTTAATGGTATACATCTGAGAGTAAATTGGCAATTTTCCTTATGAGAACAAGTTATTGTTAATTTTGATTTTGATTTATATCTTCCACCTCTTTCGCATCCCAAAATCAATTTGTCTTTTCTTCCCCTATTTCCGGTTGCTTTATCTAATCGAATGGTAACAATTAAAATTTCATTTTGTCTTCCAATGGTTTTTCCCATTCAAATACAGTTTCTCGAGAGGAAAATACCTACAAAATATGTTTCAAATAAAACATCAAATATATCGCTATAATAAAAATTTGATCGGTGATGAATTATCAGTAGTAGTAGTAGTAATAAAAATAATAAAAATAATAAAAATAATAATAATAATAATAATAATAATAATAATAATAATAATAATAATACCTTATCAGTGATGAACTTTTCTGTAGAATCTATAACCGTTCTTGAAGCAGAAACTTCAATTCTACTCATACCTAATTTCAAAAATAGTAAAAAGTTTAATTAATAATAATATTCTAAATTTTTTTCAAAACATTTTTTTAATTATAACATACATCCCTATTTAAAAAAAATTGAAATTTTCGAAAGTTTTGAATTTTTTGAAATGTATTTATTCGAAAGTTTGAAAGTTTCGAGTGGTATGTGTTTCGAAAATTTCAATTTCATCCAAAGTTTCAAAGTTTTCTGGAAATGTTCATTTCGAAAGTTTGGTGTTTTTCCAAATTTCCGAAATTATTAATTGGCAACTTGTACATTATTGCCTTGAAAAGAATATCCTACACCTTGGCAACTTGTACATTATTGCCTTGAAAAACAGAAATGAATGATCAGCAAAAAATAAGAAACTCTCGGACAGCGTTTTGCGACACACCCAAGGGCCATGAATCATTCCCTTAGCTTCGACCTTTTTGTTGGAAAAACCAGAGATAACTAACGATAATTATCTCAATAATGCGAAATTTTTTTCTCCATCTGTGCAGATAAATGGCCCAACAGAAAAATACAATTCCAAAAGCAATAATAATTGGCAAAAAATTAAATTTGAGAGAAACACAAGTTTAACATGGAAAACTTCCCTCAAATTGAGAGAATAAAAACCACGGGACCTAGTCTTCCACTATAACAATTAATAGATACACCAAGAGTTTTCCTAATAACAATAGGAAATATCAATCAACAATAACAACTCTATAACAACCTTATAACAACCTTCCACTAAAGTGGGTATGTCAAAGTAACTCACAAAGAAAATAAAACTACTCAAATTGTATATTAAAATAACAAACTCAGTGGTAGAAATAACTTATCAATATTGTAGATAAAACGAAACAAGTTTGCTACACACATGTTACCACCACCGGAACCAAACCCTTATTTTTCTTCTCTGGCAGCCGTTCTCTTTCAGTCTTTTTCTGTGTTGTTCTTAGAGATTTCTAAATCCCTTTTATTACCTTCAAGTGAGCCAAACCCATTAAAACTTTTTTTTTCTTTTTCTTTTTCTTTTTTTTCAATAATAATAATAATAATATTAGTAAAACTGGTGGGTTCCACTTGGGGAGTGAGTCTGTAACATCCCGTTTTTTCGAGACATTAACTAACAAAATTTTAAACGTAAAAATACATATTCGTTTGTATTTATTTATGATTATCTTAAATACTCATTCATCTTAAAATCAATTAATAATATTTTTAGCTATATTTTATAAATAATGAATCAAAGTATTTACAATCATTAAAAGTAAATTTAATACATTAAACAAAAGAAACTCCTAGAGTCAAAACTATTGATGTTTTACTACCCAAACATAAATCCTAGTTGGCCATAAACTTTGGACTTGTGGAAAACTCACCCAACAAGTCTAACTCTAGCACAAAAGTATCTCGGAGCCTCCAACTGCATGCTATTGTACTTCCTCGCATTTCTTCTATTGGGTTGACCGTGACATTGTTCACTCAAGTAACACTATATCTAACGTCCTGTCAAATGTAAGGGTCATCTCCAAATAACAAATACATAGCAAATATGCATGCATATATAGTTGTTATAGCAAAAATATAAATAAATCATATATTTCATTTAACAGTTAAAAATCACAACGCGCCAAAAATACAAATCAACCAAAATGCACAATCTATTTGTTAGACTATATGTCAATGCATGATTCCGGAATATCACCTCCCCCGCAAGGGCTTCGTGGGTCCTTCCAAGCAACACCACTAACTCGAAATCCCCGCAAGGATTTGTGGGCTCCAACCAATTATGGACGCACCACACAACTATGAATGCATGGATGTAGACACTTTTGTTAGTAACAATATAGATCACTCAACCAGAGTGTCCAAAATCATTCAACCTTGTTCTAAATCAATCTAGGTTAGACCCAAAGTAATCACCTTGAATAACCACAACATGTCAAGCACAACTGTTATAACAACACATCACATAACATTCATTTTCCACAAATTTGAACATGTCAAACAAAACTATTGTTAATATTCATTTTGAAGATAACATACAAATAGACCCAATACACAACATCACTGTATATTTATATCACATATAATTCAAGTAGAAAAGCGAATGGAGTGATGCCCTTACCGTTATTAAAGTTGTATTTAGAATTATGGTTCACAAACTCTTGTCTCACTCATTTCACACCTGCTACTGTACGAGCACGGCTAATCCCTCTCTGAACGTCATTTCGCCGATCCAACCGTTGAAAACGTGGATCTGAATGTTGTGAACCTGTTGTCCAAAAATCAGCTCGATCCAACGGTTAACGAGTGCGCAATCGATGTTTTTCTGATATTGATTTAACAAATTCGGGAATAGAATTACTCCTCTCTTTTCTCTTTTGGTGGTTGCCTTTTCTATCAAAATGGTCTCTCTTTTCTTCTCTCCTAAACTCTTTTCTCTATATCGCATAACGATTTTGAATGGAAGGCGTCCATTTTGTTTTATTCCTTTTTTTTCATTAGAAATGGGTAACGTTTGGTATTAAATGGGAAAGTGATAATAAGTGGGGAATGTGGAGAACGTTCAACCAGGAGTGGAGAACGTTAAGCCAGGAGTGGGAAGGTTAAGCCGAAAGTGGGGAATGTTAAGTAGAATATGGAGAACGTGACATTTCAACCTCAGCCATGAAATATATGTTTAACGGTTGTCGAATGATGCTTTTATTATTATTATTATTATTATTATTATTATTATTATTATTATTATTATTATTATTATTATTATTATTATTATTATTATTATTATTTATGGGTAACGTGATATTAATTGGGTAAAATGGAGAACCTAGTATTAAGTAAGGGGGAAACTGGGGAACATAGTACTAAATGGGAAAATGTGGGTGATATTAATTGGGAATAGTGGAGAATGTGTGATATTAAATGAGGAAGGTGAGAACGTGTATTAGATGGGGACGTGTCATTTCAACTAAGCCATGAAACTTCTTTTTTTAACTGTTGTCATTTGATGCTTTTATTATTATTATTATTATTATTATTATTATTATTATTATTATTATTATTATTATTATTATTATTATTATTATTATTATTATTATTATTATTATTATTATTATTATCATCAAAAATTAAAATAATATTATCAACAATTATTTCTACTCCTAAGATAAAAATATAAAAATAAAATAAAATGACTGGATGTTACATTCCACCCAACACTTTTTTATGAGAGCATATAGGTCTTCAGAACAAAGGATATACATATAGGGAGAGAGCAGATTCTTCTTGAATTGTGTTTTGTTTCCAAAAATTAAGTCAATCAAAAAACTAGTGATATTAAAAGCAAGAATAAGTAAAACGATAAGTAAAGAGATAATAGCAGTAACACAAGTTAATTTATCATGATTCACCACCAATACAATTGCTACGTCCAATTTATCATGTGCACACTAAAGGATTTAATCCATTAATTACCATCATTATCACACATCCACTAAACACCTTATAGTCAAACTAATTGTGTTCAAGTCTTCTCAACATTGTAGCTTAGTACGGTCAAACTATTAAGAGCAACAACCACTGCTAAGCCAAATTATAACAATGTTTAAGATGATTTTCTGACAAGCTCTCACACAAGAATGTTTACAAAAATTTCTTTTAATAATTAAAAAAATATTTAAACCACTTGATTAAGTTAATTCATGTAACAAGAAAATGTGCACATATAATATGTCATTTTCACATATTATACTCAAATATACATCTATACAAAGATAACCCAACAACCAAAGTTCAACTCATAAAAATAGTTCTACTCATAAAATATACCGATTATAGATCTCAAAATTACAACAACATACACCACACTATCTATATTAATTAACGTATATTTACTAACATATGTCATGTCATGTCTAGTCGAAATTTATCGCCGATTAGCATATATGAAACCCCAATTATCCTATAAGATTATATAATTTGGTTTTCACAACTTTGTCACAATAATGATTTATTTTTCAATTTTTTTAACATAAATATTTTTTTATATAAAATTGAACTACTTCTATATATTCAATCAAATTAATCTATAAAAAATTTCCTCCAAATTACACATCAGATCACAACTCTACATTTTACTTTGATAATACAATTATAACTCAAATATCTCTTATAAATATAAAATAAAGTAAGGGTAGTAGTATTTTTTAAAAGATTATTATAATAAATAAAATATCTCATATAAAGAAAGTAAAAATAGTAGTATTTTTTAAAAAAATTATTAAAAAATTTGGGGTGGTCGTGGTCACCATGTGTCCTAATGAAGCTCCACCACTGGGTTTCTCAACACTTAAGCAAATACAAGAGTTTTCATGAGTTTCATCAATGTATTTGGACACATATTTCTAGTTTTGTATTGTGGCATTTTGAAAGCTTTTTCCAACCTAAGATTAGTTTTTTAGCATGTTTCTAAACTTTGGGTCATAATTTGAGTTTCTAAAATTTGTTTCAAAACTTTGAGTTTTAATGTGATTATTTGCATATTGATCCTTGTTCGTTCTGCAAACCATAACTTGAGCTCTGGATATCAGATTGACGTGTGCGAGCAGGTGTTGGAAAGCTATAAAACGATCAAGGTTAGGGCAAAACTATTTTTTTTCAAAGAGATAGAGAGATACTCGGAGAGTTTATTTATTCGATCAATATTCTTTTATTATTCAGATTCTTGGATGGATAGTTAATTTCTAGGATTAATCCACTATTTCAGAATTTCATCAAGACCTTGAGGTTTATTTTATAATGTTAACTTTAATTAATGGTTTTATTCATATTCATTTGATTTTATTGTTATTTTAATTGCTTAATTCAAATCTGAATAGAATTGATAAATTAGGTTTGACAAAATTTGGTTTCTAAATTAATTAATTGTAGTTTTTCGACGTTTGATTGTTAACTATAATCCATCAATTATTGTGCTACTTAATTCAGTCAAACAAACATAATACACATATGGTTAATTATGCTTATTTGGTCAATTCTATAGTCAAACAAGAATAGAGTCACAATTTAAAAATTGAGTTCGTTTTTAGAATTTGTGATAGGTATGAAATTCTCGAACTAGTGGATTAATCGTTCCAATATACATTATTGTAATTCGTTTTATTATTCTATCCGAACCTAAATTCAAAATCTTTTTTTTTTATTGATTCTGGTTTCAGTTAATATTGCCATAAGTCCTTGCATGACGACTCAAGTTTTTTTCCTACACTATGTCTTTATTACTTGTATTTGACCTGTGTGCGACAACGGATCAAATTGGCCCCGTTGTCGATGACTCTCTTGATAATAATAATAACCAACTTTAGAATACTACCAACCATCCTAACAATTGTTTTTGTGCTTTGTTGTTGTACTGGTGGTGTAGGCTCGATTCCACACTTTGCTAGAAAAAAAAAATCGGCTTTCAAACGATAAAAAAAATATTTATATTCAAAATTTAAATAATTATTTAAAAATTAATTTTTTTTAAACAAAATTAAAATGTTTTTTTGGATTATTCTAATTTTTTTTCCAAAAAATCACATCAATGATTAGGACACCCATAAAAATTAAAAATTAATTTTGTTTCTTAAATTAAATAATTAAGTTTTTTTTTAAGTTAAAAAGTTGGTTTTGATATTATAAAAATATATATTCAAAATTTAAATAATTATTTAAGAAAAAAACATATAACTTTTTTTTAGAAGATTTTTTTTATACATTATTCTGAATTTTTTCCAAAAAATCACATCAACAAAAATCAACGATTAGGACACCCATAAAAGGGACTTCTTGTGGCTTCCAACTATGGGCGGGAATAGGTCCGACCAGACCAGGCTTTAAAAGGTTTGAATCTGGCCTACGATTATTTTTTTAGGCCTAAGTCTGGTCTGTGGCCTATCATAGGCTTTTTTTTTTGTTTGGCGTGGTCTTTTTAAAAGTTTGGTCTAGAAGCCTATTTAAAAGTCTTATTCACATTAAAAAAATTTATGCTCTACTCATACCACGTGATGCTCTCCACGTACGAATATCAATGTATATATCTATATATATTAAATAAAAAATAATTTTTCTAACAAAATGATTTTTAAAAAATCTGAAACAAACATCCTTTAAACCCTAAAAAATAATTTTTGGTTGTTTCAAAGAACATATTTTTTTTCTTCTGAAACAAACGCACTCATTATTACTTCTCAAACAAATATAGAACAACTACTCAATGATTTACTAATTGAACGACTACCATATATGGAACGACTATCAAATATGGAATCGCTACTGAATATAGAACGAATACCGAATATGGAATGACTACTGAGTGATTGTCTTTGATAGAATTTAAAATATGAAATAATATTATTAATATAATAATAAAAAATAACATTAATAAATAATAAAATATATATAGGTCAGCCTGGTAGACCTAATAGGCTTTTTTATAAGTCTGAGTCTGATCTATTTAAATAAATAGGCTTTAAAAATAGCCTAAGCCTAGCCTTATTACTAAACAGCCCAAACCATAAAAGTTTTTTTTACTAAAAATTTTAATTAAAAAAACAAAAATTATATTTAATTTAAAAATTAATTTAGGGTTTTTTGTTTTCCACATCAATTTCAATTTTAGCTAGAGGGACGTTGTTGGAATTTTTAGGATTGTATTGTGGCATTGTATCATTACATTCTCATGATGCATGACCAGGCCAGTTATGTGAATTTGCATTCCTTTGATCCAAAAATAGATAGGACTTTACATTTACTTCGTACACTTAACAAAGCTGCTATTACAAACGAATTAGGTAGTGAAACTTATTCTATGCGTGAGTTCACTAATCGTAATATGGATGATAGAACCTTAAGAAAACTTGTTGCATTTGATGTGACATATAATGCACTGTGTATCTAATATCTTGAAGTTACTGTACCATTTGGACTTAAATATAGTTTAATACACTTGTTTCCAAAGTTTAATGGTCTTCTAGGTGATGATCCTCACAAACAACTGAAGGATTTCCATGTTGTATGTTCAACCATAAAACCTCAAGGAGTCAAAGAGGACCATATCAAGCTTAGAGCCTTCCTATTCTCACTTCAAGATGCTTTCATGGACTGGTTGTACTACATTCAACAAAGTTCTATTACAAGTTGAAATGATCTAAAGATGTTGTTCCTAGAAAAATTATTCTCTATCTCCAGAGCTGCATTAGTCAGAAAAGAAATGTGTGGCATTAGGCAGATTAATAGAGAATCCTTGCATGAGTATTAAGAAATATTCAAGAAATTAGTGGCTAGTTGCCCTCTTACAAGATTTATGAACAATTTTTCATCCAATATTTTTATGAAGGCTTGCTACCTATCGATAGAAGCATCCTAGATGTTGCTAGTGGTGGACCACTTGTCGATAAGACCCTAGAAGAAGCAAATGTCTTGATTGAGAGCATCTCCATTAATTCTCAACAATTTAAAACCAAAAACAATTTAATGATGTTGACAAAGAGAGTGAATGAGATTAAAGCTTATTCCCACTAGAATCTAGAGAGTAGATGTAAGACTCTCATTTTTCTCTATTATTAGTAGTTTGTGAAATATATTTTTATTTTTCTTAATAATTTATAATGGGATTGCTATTATTTTATTCTTTATTCAATTATTATTTTTGAAAAGTATATATATGTGTATGACATGATTTATTTAATTTGACTTAATATTTTTGCTAAGTATATGAAAAAAATTTGATTATAATAATAACTATAATAATAGATAAGAAAGAAGCATGAATTGGGTAGCAAACGTTAAAAAAAATTACATTAGTTTGAGGAGTGAATATTTAGAGTCTTAATGGACTTAGGTTGAAAGCAACAAATTTTCCAACTCTAGCGATAGAAAAAAAAAAAAAAAAGGAAAACTGAAAGAAAACAGAAAACGGAGGAAAGTTGAATCTTCTTCCTTCTCCCTTCATTTTCGTTGCTTCCTTTTGCTTCAAGAAAAGGAACCAAGGCTTGGTGGGTGAGAAATCAAGGATTTCTCAGCTTCATTCTTCTTCTTTGATTCAAAAACGGAGAAAAACGGTGTTGGTGTTTTCAAAATTGTCAAACACAAACCTTCACTTTTCTCCTAGATTTAAGCTTCATTTCAAGAAGTGATATAAGGGAAAGTTGCTCACCTCCATGCTATGGAGCTAGTGAACTAACTTTGGAATCGACGTCGCGAGTGGAGATTTTATCGGAATTAATCGTGGTACCCTAATCGCTCGTTAAAGCTACCATTAACGTAAGGGTTCCTTCCATACTTTTAGTTTGCATTTAGGGACTTATTTGTGGTTGTGTGGAAAATAAATTTGTTGGGTTTGAAGTGTAGATTTGGGGAAAATGAATTTAATGCTTTTATGGGTGAGAGTTTGGACTTGGGTTTTTGGTGAAATTGATGAGTGTTTTCATGGAAAAGGAATTTGATTCATCTATGTGTGTTGTTGAGGAAAAGAAATTTGATGTGTTTGAGTTGTGGTTTGTGAAAATTAGTTTGGCATGTGTTATGTTTGAGTTTTGTGGAAATTTATGGTGATTGATGATTGAACTTGGTGTGAATTTTGTGATTTTTGAATTGATCGAATTTAATGTAAATTGTGGATTGAATTTGATGTGTGTGGTGGAAAAGAAATATTTGAGTATGCTCTATGTGGAATTTGAAAATTGTTAGAGTTAAATGAGTATTAAAAATGGGGAATCTTTTAATATATGCATTTACTTAATGATTGTCGTGAAAATCATTAGAGTTAAATGAGTATTAAAAATGGGGAATCTTTTAATATCTGCATTTACTTAATGATTGTCATGGATAAAGTCAGAGTATGCTCATGTATTTCATTGTACATGGCGACCGGATAGGCCATGGTGATAGTGGTAACCGGATGGACCACGAGATGATGTCATGTGATTTGTTGGTTCATCTTATCCTTGTGGGAATTGTCGCGTCGTGTAAGGTCCGCAATAGACTGCACATTTTTGGTAAATCATGCTGACCCGTGATAGGTGGCACCTCGGTAAATAGTACTTCGGCCTGTGATAGGCGGTACATTTATGATTTACCTTTTTAGTAAATCGTGTTGACCCGTGATAAGTGGCACCTCGGTAAATTTGATGGGTCCATGTACCACTTTTTGATGTGACGTGGGGGGAGTTAAAATTCTTTGGGTAGTGCTTTTGTACAGGTCTGCCGAGAATACCCCAGAAGTGTGAGCTATGTCTGATAGGCCTCATAGCCCCGATGTATTTTGATGTTTGAATACTTTGGATTTTTATTTCAAAAATTATTTTGCTGCTTGTAAATATTTATTGACTTTGTATTATGTTACGACTTAAATATTTTATCCATGAGTATTTATTCCTTCATTTCTGAAATTCGATTTTAGTTTTGTTTTGAAAAAAAAACGGTTTGTTACACTAGTAGTTGAAAGACAATTAAATATTAAGTTAATTATTACTTATTTGAAGGTGTGAACTGAGTTGAAGAGTTTGTGACGCATAATTCTAGAAATAACTTTGGCAACTGTAAAGACATCATTCCATTCGCTTTCCTACTTTAACTATATGTGGTATAAATATATTGTGATGTTGTGTATTGGTTATGTTTGTGTGTTATCTTCAAAATAAATGGTATATGATACATTGTTATAATGGTTATGTTGGGCATGTTCAAATTGTGGAAAATGAATGTTATATGATATGTTGTTATAATTGTTGTGTTTGACATGTTGTGGTTAATTCTTAAGGTGCAAATATGTTGTCGTTAATAAGTTAATCTTGCATAATATTGGTGATTTACTACAAAAGTGTCTACATTCATGCATTCATAGTTGTGTGGTGAATCCATAACTGGTTGGAGCTCAAAGATCCTTGCAGGGATTTTGAGTTAGTGGTGTTGCTTGGAAGGACCAAGCCCTTGTGGGGGAGGTGATATTCTGGAATCATGCATTGACATATAGTCTAACAAATATGATTTGTATATTTTGATTGATTTGTATCTTTCGTGCGTTGTGATTTTTAACTGTTAAATGAAGTATATGATTTATTTATATTTTTACTATAACAATTATATATGCATGTTTATTTGCTCTATGTTTGTTATTTGTAGATGACCCTTACATTTGACATGATACCACATATAGTGTTACTTGAGCGAATAATGTCACAATCAACCTAGTAGGAGAAATGCGAGGAAACACAATAGCATTTAGCTGGAGGTTTTAAGATACTTTTTTACAGGTGTGAGACTTGTTGGGAAAGCTTTCCACAAGCGTACAAAATTATGAGCAACTAGGATTTATTTTTTGATGGTAAAACGTCAAGAGTTTTGGCTTTAGGAGTTCTTTGTTTTATGCATTAACTTAACCTTTTGTAATTGTGAATACTCTAATTCATTATATTTGAAAATACAGTTGAATAAGTTATTAATTGGTTTTAAAGTAAATGAGTATTTAAGATAATCTTATCAAAAAAACAAATATGTACCTTTAAGTTTATAATTTTATTAGTTAGTGTCTCAAAAAAAGCGGGATGTTATAATAGACTTCATAAGCTTACTTCATTGGTAAAAAAATTGGCAGTAGGTAAAGCCCATGCAACAAAGGTATGTGGTATTTGCACTTCTGCAGAGCATCCTACAAATCCATGTCCTACATTGCAGGAAGATCTGATTGTTGATGCTTCTCAAACATATGCATCAAACATATACAATCCTCAAGCCAACTATGATTTGTCCTCTAACAAGTACAATCCTGATTGGAGAAACCATCCCAACCGGAATATGGGAGAATTCATTTGCACAACAGCAACCAGGAAGCAACAACAACTATAGAACATCACACCATCATTAGAGGACCCTGTCAAATAGATGGTTTTCCAAAATCTCCAATTTCAATAAAAAACATATTCTACCATTCAAAATTTGGAGATAAAGGTTGGACAACTAGCCACTTCAATAAATCAAATGCACACTCAGGGATCAAACAAATTACCTTCCCAATCAATAGTATATCCAAATGTTCCTAATATGAGTGCAATTACCTTGAGATATGGCAAATTTGTGTAAAAATGTCACTTGTTACAAAAAAATTAATTTATCTGTCAATTGAGTTGCGACGAGAGTAGATATTTTTTTGAAAAAGTAATTTAAGAAGTAATATGTAATGATATTTTTTAAAAAAATATCTATAAAATTAGATATTTGTTAGTTTGGTTTTAATTAATATATATATATATATATATATATATATATATATATATATATTATGAAACAAAGAGAAAAGAAACAAAAAGAGAAAACATTTCCTGCTGCCTCGCGATTCGCTCCTTCTTCATCCTTTTTGTTTGCAAAAACTTATGTTGGTGATTTTAAAAAAACAAACAAACACAAACCCTCATTTATCTACTAGATCTAAGCTTCAATTTGAGAAGTGTCAGAAGGGAAAGTTGCTCTTACTATATTACGGTGCTTGTGAGCTAACTTTTAAGGTGTCGACTCAAACAACAGTTTTCACCGTATTTTATCGCAGTAGCGAAAACGGTTGAGGAAGCGATAACGAATGTAAGGGCTCCTTCCAAATTTTTAGTTTGCATATAGGTACTCTATATGTGTGATTGATGTTTCCGATGTGGGGAAGAGGGACATTATGCTAATGCTTGTATCACTAAGGGTCTCACATGCTACAATTGTAAGAAGCCAGGACAATTGTAAGAAGCCCGGACACTTTGCAAGGGATTGTAAGAAGCCAGGACACTTTGCAAGGGATTGCAGGTCTCCCAAGGTGGAACTAATAGTGAATGAAACTAGGACTACTCGTCCTACTGCTAAAGGACGTGTTTATTGCATGGGTGCTGAAGCTGGAAATCCATCCAACAATTTGATCCAACAAGACTGCGAGATTGCAGGTAACACTATAACTGCACTTTTTGATTCGGGGTAACTCATTCCTTCATTACTATGGGTTGTGTGTATCATTTGAAGTTAATTGTGTCTTCTATGCCTTTTGATTTGGTTGTTTCCACACCTGCTAAGACTTTGACTGTAAATACTGCATGTTTACATTGACAAGTAACTATTCAGAATAGAGATTTCTTGATTAATTTGATTTGTTTACCCCTACAATCACTCGAGGTCATTCTCATTATGGATTGGATGTCGTATCATTATGTAATATTGGATTGTGCTCGAAAATTAGTTCTTTTCCCCAAGCAAGGAGTCGTTCAGTATCTAGCTGCTAACAAACTCGGAGTGTAACTAAAAGAAGGAACTCATGAGTTTTTGTCATTAGCTAACATGGAGGCAAAGATAAATGTGAGCATAGAGGACGTGGTGCTTGTCAAGGAGTACCTAGATGAATTTCCAACAGAAATTCCAGGATTACCACCAGTAAGAGAGGTGGAGTTCTTCATTGATCTACACCTAGGAACCGAACCTATTTCGATTATGTCGTATCACATGTCGCGATTGGAACTAAATGAGCTCAAGGGCCAAGTTGAAGATTTGTTGAAAGGATTTATTAGACCAAGTGTGTCACCATGGGGAGCTCCAGTATTGTTAGTTAAGAAAAAGAACGGAAGCTCGCGCTTATGTGTGGATTATAGACAACTTAATAAGGCAACTATTAAGAATCGTTATCCTTTACCACGTATTGATGATTTGATGGATCAATTGAGAGGAGTTGCATTGTTTTCGAAGATTGACTTGAAGTCAGGTTACCATCATATTCGAGTAAGAGAGAGAGATATTCATAATACTTCTTTCAGAACCCGTTATGGACATTATGAATATCTTGTTATGCCATTTGGATTTACCAATGCACTAGTAATTTTTATGGATTACATGAATAGAATCTTCAGTCTATTTCTAGATAAGTTTGTTGTGGGGTTCATCGATGATATATTAATTTATTCAAGGACTGAGGAAGAACATGGAGAGCATTTGCGTCAAGTTCTTGAAGTTTTATGCAAGAAGCAATTGTATGCTAATTTGTCGAAGTGTGAGTTTTGGCTACAAGAAGTGAACTTCTTAGGACATGTGATAACCAAGGAAGGAATCACTATGGATCCGACAAAGATTGAGATAGTCCTCGCTTGGAAACAGCCTCAGACTATCACTGACAAACGAAGTTTCGTTAGACTGGCCGGATACTACAAGAGGTTTATTTGAAGGTTTTGCTAAGATTGTAGCTCCATTGACACAACTAACTAGAAAGGATCAACCATTTGTGTGGACAGAGAAGTATGAGGAAAATTTCGAGTCACTAAAGAAAAAGTTGACAACCTCACCAATATTGGTCTTACCACAACCGAAAGTACCATGTGAGGTTTATTGTGATGCGTCTCACCAAGGTTTGGGATGTGTTCTAATGCAACACAGGAAAGTTGTAGCTTACGTCTCAAGACAATTAAAGACTCATGAAAGAAACTATCCTACTCACGACGTAGAGCTTGTTGCTGTAGTTTTTGCATTAAAGGTCTAGCGACACTACTTATATGGATGCACGTTCACAATGCTCAGTGACCATAACAGTTTGAAATATTTGTTTGATCAGAAGGAATTGAACATACGTCAAAGAAGATGGATGAAGACTCTTAAGGACTTTGATTTCACATTGCAGTACCACCCTAGGAAGGCAAATGTGGTGGCAAATGTGTTGAGTAAAAGAAGCGTGTCAGTGTCTTCAGCAGTGATGGCTAGACAACAAGAGTTGTGGGAAGCATTTAGAGACCTACACATGGACGTAGGGTTTGCACCAGGGATTTTGAAATTCGGAATGATTAAGATTTTGAGTGGTCTACTTGAAGACATTGCGAATTTTCAATATGATGTGTTATTCCAAGAGAAAAGGAACCTAATAGTGCAAGGGAAGACAATTGAGTTTAAGATGGGACCAGATAATATTTTGAGATGTAATGGGAGGATTTGTGTACCAGCAGTTGCAGATATGAGGAAAACAATTTTAGAAGAGGCGCATAAGAGTAAATTGAGTATCCATCCCGGGGAACAAAGATGTATCAGGACTTGAGGCAGAGTCATTGGTGGCCAGGAATGAAGAAGCATGTAGCGGATTATGTATCAACTTGTTTAACTTGTCAAAAAGCGAAAGTAGAACATCAGCGACCTGCTGGAATGTTACAATCTTTAGATATTCTTGATTGGGAGTGGGATATTATTTTCGTGGACTTTATAATCGGGCTGCCAAAAACAAGGAGAAAGAATGATTTTATTTGGGTGATAGTGGATCGATTGACTAGATATGCACACTTCCTACTAGTAAAGACCATCTATAACGTAGATAATCTAACATAGATCTACATTGTTGTGATTGTGAGATTACACGGAGTACCCTCGAGTATCGTATCAGACCGTGACCCGAAAATTCACGTCGCACTTTTGGGGAGCGTTGCATGAAGCGTTGGGAACGAAACTGAGATGAAGTTCAACATACCATCCGCAAATAGACGGGCAGATTGAGAAGACGAATCATTCCTTGGAAGTGTTATTCAGAGCATGAGTATTGGATGATAGAGGAAGTTGGGATGATGTACTATCATTGATTGAGTTTACCTACAACGATAGTTTTCACGTAAGTATTGGAATGGCACCATATGAGGCTTTGTATAGACTATAGATAAGGTCAAAAAGATAAAACAGAAAATGAAGGTCTCACTAGATCGTCAAAGGAGTTATGCGGACAAACGTCGCAGACCTTTAGAATTTGAGCAGAGTGACCATGTGTTTCTGAGAGTTACACCTATAACTGGAGTTGGCAGGGCCATAAAATAAAAGAAATTAACTCCGAAATTTATTGGACCATACCAAATTTCTGCACGAATTGGACTTGTAGCTTATTGTATTGCATTGCCTCCGATATTGTCTAATATTTACGACGTATTTCACGTGTTGCAATTAAGGATGTACATTTCAGATCTATCACATGTGATCAAACCAGACACACTTCAACTAAAGGATAACTGTTCATTTGAAGTATTACCTATAAGAATTGACAACAGGAAGATTAAGCGATTAAAACTAGATATATATGTTTTGAGACCTGATTAAAATTATTGATTGTGAGACTTTATTTAATATTAAGAATGTTATACTTAAAGTATCCATAGTCAAAGTATTATTGTTAATTAGGATGACAATAATACATCGAGACTATTATGTGAGTAGATTGATGATCACATCTTATAGTTCACGAATATGAGATATCAAGTCATCATGTTGATATAAATATTAGGGTAATATTTATATTGGATTGATCCACCATGAAAATGCTACATAATTGTTGTGTAAGTGTCATTAGCGATTCTCATGTAACTAAAGTGAGTAGTTATTCGACTTGAAGTCACTATGATTCCTACATGGAAAATTGTAGGCTTTAAGACCATCAAACATTGTTTGTAATAGGATAATTACAAAGGTGGATATTAGGCATACAATAAATCACGTGGAGGGTGTTAAGACAAAATCCCAAATTAATATTTTGATGATAATTAAACAAAAGGTTGATTAAGAATTTTAATTATGATTTTAAGTGTTTTGGTATTAAGCATGTGTATTTAAGTGTGTCAAAACAAGTTAGGTACCAAGTATTTCAAAGAAGATCTCATTAAAAACATGAAAGCAAAAAACAGTTAAACGAAGATCGATTTTGAAATGTTCCTGGAAAACGAAGATCAATCTTGACATGATCCTGGAAAACGAAGAACGTTCTCCACATATGTCTTAAACAAGAATGATCAGTTTTCTTGGTGAAAGATTGGATCCTGGAAACCTTATTCATCTCATAATAAGCAAGGATCAATCTAAGTCAACATTCCTCCAAAATTCAAAGGATCAAAGATATGCTTCATGAAAAATATAAAGCAAGATAATTCTTCAACTGAGGCATTTACAAGTACAAGTTTATATGCTGTAAAGTTCACCTAAGTGGTACTTTAATCAAGACCTGCACACTAGAAGTCATCTCAGTGAGCTAACATGAATCACATGTACAAGTCAGCTCATTTCCAACCAATTCGAAGAACGATCTTGGTTTTGAAGAACGCTCCTGGATTCAGTATTCATCACTCTTGCTTTTTGGCAGATCTTATCCATCTACTTCCACATGACAATTAGTCTTATTTCAACTGATATATGAGATGTCCTAAGCTCTCTTGAAGTCTATAAATGCAACTTCAAGATGAAGAACAAGACACAACAAAAAGTGCCAAGAAAAGCATCAATCTCTCAATCATACTCTAGCTTGTCAAAATCTTTCTCAAGCTTGCAGTTCTTTTCTTTTGTGTTGTGTTAGAATCACTAATAACTAAGTTCTAAATACATAATCTATTTCTCAAACAAGAGTTGAACAAATACTAAGATTCTAATACCTCTAAAATTATCACTTTGTAACTCAAGGCTATTTTTGATAAATAGCTTGAGTAGTGTATAAAAATCCTTTTAGGTTCTAAAAGGTAGCTTGCGAAATCCTTTCTGAAATAGTGTGAGGTAAACCTGTGTAAAAATCCTTTATAGGTAGAAAGGTAGAAACTGTGTATAAGATCAATATTGATCTGTAAGAGCCAAGAACGATCTTGCCTTTAACACTTAGTGGAAATTCTCACATTTGTGAGGACTGGACGTAACCCTTGCTTGGGTGAACCATGATATATGGTTGGGTGTGAAGTAGCAAAGTTGATTTACAAGAAAGGGGGTTTGAATTGTAAATGCACCTTTTAAAAATTCCTGCTAAAAAATTAACTCAAGATTGATCTTGGTTTTGAAAATGAAAGCGGAGAACGTTCTTGATTTTAGTATTAAAACAGAGAACGTTCCTTGGTTAGTTTTAAACAGAAAATTAGTTTATCTTTGTCTTAGTCAATCAATTTAGTATAACAAATAAAGAGATAGGGAAGAGAATACCACACAAAGTTTTATCCTGGTTCACCCAATGTGGGTTACGTCCAGTCCTCACGTTGTGAGATTTTCCACTAAGTGTTTTAAAACGAAGAGCCTTCTTAATCTTACAACACCTAGAATAGATCAACCTTAATCTATCTTCACCTTAATTACTTTCCAACCAGAAAGCAATGACAACACCTATCTAATCTTGATAGGAGACAATCTAAAACAAACTATGAAGAAACTCTTGTAGTTTGAGTTTTTACAAATGGATTGATTTTGACAGAATCTGTTATTGCTCAACTCTTGTTTGAGAATAGATTCTTTACAAAGGATCTAATGATGATTTCGCAACTGATGTAAGAATGTGCAGCAGTAGCTGTTTTGCAAATTGCAGAAAATAATGATTCCTCTGTTTTGCAGAAATTTAAGCTTAAGTGATTGTATATTGTTGACTACTTAGTGCTTGAATTTCTTGCCTTCATACTTGATTGAGTCCTTCTATTTATAAGCTGAGGGTGCAGTGGATAAGTACGAAAGAGCTGTTGGAGAGGCCATGCTTTTTCCTGGTTTTAAGGCAGTACTTTGAATAAACAAATCATGCTATGACATAGCCTTTTTTACTTTTGGATTTAGCATTTAAAGTCGTGCTGTACTTTTCTGACAGTGCCCTTGATGTTTCTTCATTGTTCTGGGATGATACATTCTCCATCTTGAGTCTTGAGTACAGCTGGAGAAGATTAGGAATGAATTGCAGACTGAAACAGAGAGAATGCAAGACTGCTGTTGATGTGCAGAAAAACGGAGAACGTTCTTGGTTTTTGAGTGAACGTTCTTGAGCTTAAATAATCATTCTGGAGCTCCCGTTTTGATCAACCTGTATTTCTTTTGTGATTTCCTTGTCATATGTCATGATTGAGTGAGCTTTGTTGACTTTTGAATTTTTTGGAATTCTTTAGGTCATCATGACTTTTGTCCATCTTTGGACCCTTTTAATTTTGTGATCAAATAGCCTATTTGAACTTGAATGAGTCCCACTTGTTCTTTGCCATGTACTGATTAGATATGAATGGATTTCATGGGCAGATTCTTTGATAAAGATGTAGAAAAGATTTGAGCAACATGTTGTGATGAGCAATTCTAGAAGCTGGAGATCATTCTCTGTTTTGTTGCAGAATGATCTTGTTTCCTTTGCTTTTCTTGATTCTGTCTTTAATGAAACTCACTCAAAAACACCAGTTAAATTAACATAGTACTTTAGAATCATGATTAACTTTCTTAATTAATCTTTTGTTTGTTTTCATCAAAACTTTAATTATAGAGTTTTGCCATGTACTGATTAGATATGAATGGATTTCATGGGAAGATTCTTTGATAAAGATGTAGAAAAGATTTGAGCAACATGTTGTGATGAGCAATTCTAGAAGCTGGAGATCATTCTCTGTTTTGTTGCAGAATGATCTTGTTTCCTTTGCTTTTCTTGATTCTGTCTTTAATGAAACTCACTCAAAAACACCAGTTAAATTAACATAGTACTTTAGAATCATGATTAACTTTCTTAATTAATCTTTTGTTTGTTTTCATCAAAACTTTAATTATAGAGTTTGTCTCAACAGGGTGATCTCTCTATCTCTATCTTTATTTATTATATGTTTTACAATCAATTTTTATATTGCTGTTTTACACTAACCAAGATCAATCTTCGTTTACAACCAAGATCAATCTTGAGTTAAGTTTTTAATTTTTAAACATGAATTTTTAAAAAGAGGCAATTATAATTCCAACCCCCTTTCTTATAATTGATATTGTTACTTCAGAGGGGTGTGAGTAATGTAGATAAGATATGTTCCTCCTACATAACATGAGTTATATTTTGGGCTTATTGATAGAGTGAGATGGTGAAAATACATGGTCATGCTAGAATAGACCAATATGTGATATTGGGTCCAATGGTTTTACGTGTTTACTCTGGGATCGAGAAATAAAGAATTGAACATTGCAAGGATAACACATATTGTGACTTGTGTTGAATTAGACATTTGGACAAAGGGACAATTACTACACAATAAATAGTTGTTGCGGTAAGGTTCAAATTATATCACCGATTTTCTCATGATTTAGGTAGCAATGACACATTGCTAGATGTCAACCATTGTTTATAATATTTTAAATTATATAAACTATTTATAATATTTTATATTGCTATATGCCAATCATAGAGTATTGACAGCGGAATTGATCATTAAATTAAATAAAATTTAATTTAATTAGATGTTAATTATATTAAATATGATTTAATATAAACATATTTATAATATAATTTAATTGAATTTGATTTGATTAAATAAATAAATAAGGGTCAACAATTTATTAAATTAAATATGATTTAATTAATAGTTTATACTTAATTAAATAGGTTTAATTAAATATAATTATTTAAAACGTATTTTGGGTTAGATCAAAAGTAGGAGTCTTAGGATTTTCCGCTCACAAGAATTACTTTAGAAAGAGTTTTAAAAGTCTATTTCATGATTTTCCAACAGTATGTGTAGGTGAGCTAAGGGTTAAGTTTGTGGGAGTTTCAACATCAGTTTCAGGTGGGGCTTCATGGTTAAGATGGTTGTGATTTTAGGTATTTTAATATTAAGAGGGTATGGTTGAATGAATATATATTAGAGTTTCAAGTTCAGTTTCTTTTTCCTTTATATAATCATCATTTGAAATTTCAGACAATGATGTAAGTAAAATATGGATTGAGAAATTAAATTTAAAATTAAGTATTCTCTCAAAAGTAAGTTTAACTGATAATTGAGTATTTAGTTAAAGAGGGGATGTTTTCTGGTTTAGATAAGGTTTCAAGGATTTGTGAAGGTGGTTTAGTTTGCATAGGTTCAAAGGTGGTTTTAATATGCAAATAATCAAAGTTTGGATTAACAAAGATTCAAAGTGAGGTTCATATTATTAAATGAGTATGGGTTCAATGGTGGTGGTTTCAAATAGGGTTCCACAATTGATGAATTCAAGTCTATACTATTACTATTATATATATGAACAAAAGTAATAACATAAGTATGAGCAATTATCTTTCGTTTCCTTTTTCTTAGGGGTATGAAGTTTTCTTACAAAAATTTATAATTTTTTAACAAATAATTAATTGTATATAAATTTTTAACCACAAAACACTTAGAAATTCATATTTAATTCATCATTTGTTAAAAATAAATAAATTTTTATACGAAAGTTATTAAATATATCTTAAACATTATTTCAAAAAATCATTAAAAAATTTGAAAAATACATAATAGTTGGTTAAAAATCAAGGATAAAAAATGAAAAGGAAAAATTATAAGAGACTAAAAATTGATAAATTTTTATATAAGGACTAAGAATAAAAGTGTGAGATTTTATATAAACTAAAAATTTATTTAACCTTAAAAAAATATTTAAGGAAGAGAAA
>JBBPBR010000005.1:38171096-38248472 GCA_037974775.1 Cicer pinnatifidum
GAGAATTTTAAAAAATAAAGTATTGAGATATGATTTAGTTTATCTCAAAAAGAATTAAAGTTTTGAATTATTATAAATTTTTAAGAGAATCAAGATGTTAGAAAATGTCATCTTTAATTTTAAATATAGTATGAGTTGAGATTTGATAAAAAAAAAAATTAATCACAAACATTTGATAATTTTGGGATATTATTGTCAATTTTTTAGAAAGGTTTCAAAGGTTTTATTTAAAGTGCCAAGAGTCATGAAGCAAATGTTCAAGTTTTATATAAAAGTTGTAATTTGGTAGCGAAGCTTCAATTTTTATAAACAAAGTTTGTATCATATGCTTATAATTAAGAGATTAACCTTTCATTTGAAGGTTCCAAGCTGTATGTACTAGTTATGTTGATAAGTTAACATTTGATTTCAAGTATACGTTTGATTCAATGGAATGGAATGTTTGAGTGTGAAAATATATTTTAAAGATAAAGTTGTAAAATATTATTTCAAAAAATAAAGTGCTAAAGAAATATTTTATTCAACGTTTTTGAAAGAATGTTCAGTTAATGTTGATTGAAAAGCAACTTGAATATTATTTAGGTGATGAGAAAACTTGTTTGAGTGAAAAACATAAACGTTGAGGTTTATGTTTATTTTGTTGTTATTGTTGGAGATTGAAGGAAAAATTATTTTAATTAATATGTCCTTGAAGAAAAGTAGTGATTATATAATTTTGAGATGTAGAATTGATTTTGGAAGGTTTTAATTCTTGAGCTTGAAGTGTATTCATCAAGAAGTTGATTTGATAACTTGACTTGAATATAGACTAAAGATTTGGTTTCATAAGAAAGTAGATGAAAATTATGAGATGGAAGTTGGAGAAATTTTTCATTTGTGTTGATTCAAGTTAGTTTTGTTAATTGAAAAACTTAATATAGTTTGAAAAGTTAATTTGATAATGTGAAAGTTTTGAAAACAAGAATGAATTTGGTAGTGTGGTATGCTTTGTCTGAATGTTCAAAATATCTCTTCGTTGATTATTGATATAGTTATAAAGTTTATAAGAGGTCTTGTCTCTTGAAAAGTTGAGAAATGGAAAAGTTAGAAAGAAAAAAAAAACCTAGGAGTATTTTAGTGGTGAGATCGAGGGGTAGATTTAGGGGTGTTCAAAAAAACCAAAAACTGAACCAAACTGCCGAACCGAATCGAACCGAACTGGTTTTGAACTGAACTGGTTTAAGAACCAAACTGTTTTCGAACTGATTTTTTAAAATTAGAACTGAACCGAACCGGTTTTCAGTTCAAAAAACCAATCCGAACCGGTTTTTTGTTAAAAAACCGAACCGAACCGAGTTTTTTTTCAAAAAATTTGAACCGAAATTTTTTTTAGAAGTAATTAGGGATAATTATATAAATTTTGGCCTATATGAACAAAAAAAATTAAGTTAAACCAGTTCGGTTTTGTTCAAAATAATAAACTGGTGCACCACTTTTATAAACCGGTTCGGTTCGGTTCTTTGAACTTAAAACCGGTTCAGTTCAGTTTTTTCAAACTGAAAATCAGTTCGGTTCAATTTTTAAATGGTTCTAGTTCAAAACTGAACTTTGCCCACCCCTAGGTAGATTAATAGGGCTTCAGGAACCTAATTTTGACTTGACCATTTTACTTGGTAAAGGTTAAGAGGAGTCGATAGTTCCAGGACTTTGGATGTGAATGATGCGGTAATTTCGAGTAACATAATTGTGCTGTGTAGGGAAGCGCCAGAAGGTAAGAGCTCCTTCTAATTTTTAGTATAACATGTTTAGAATGTATATGATATGGTGTGGTGATTTTAAGTATGAATTGATTATGACACAATGTCTATGGTGTAATGCATTGTTGATCATACATGTGGGAGTATATATATCTTCATACGTACATAGTAACTGACAATCATAATTGATTGAAGTCACAGTGACGTTCATAATTGGTTGAACTCACAGTTGTGTGTCCATAATTTGTTGGAGCTCACAATCCCGAAATAAGAATTGAAGTTGTAAATGTTTGTTAAGAGTTTACATTTGTGGATCGTGCTAGATGATGATCCACCACCCTTTGCAAAAGGGAGGTGATATTTCATAATTATGTGCACTACATATCAACATTACATTAAATTGCTTTGACACATGAGTCGTATTTGTTAAAAAAAAAATGGATGCTTTATTAATATTTGCTTATGCTTTCATAATTGCTAATTGTTAAGTGTTAATTTTGATTAATTACCCTTTACTTTACTGTGGACATGATTGTATGCCCAAAATTATTAGGAGTCGTTAATGCAGAGTTCAAGATGACAATGAAGGTGTAGCAGAGTTATGGCTTCGACGTCTAGTCCAATGCGAATACCTTGATGTAGCTAGTAAATTCGTCGAATATGCTTTGTTTAAGTGTGCTGCAAAAAGCTTAAGGGGTAGTTGAGTTATCATTGTTGATAATTATTATGATATATATTCTTTAATTTATTATAAAATTTCATTTGAAATAAATGTTTTAATTGGAAGGATTTCGTTTACTATGTTAACTTCGTTGTTTTAAACTTATTTATATAAAGAATTTCTTTGAAATGATGTTTTAAAAAGAAAAAAAATTATTGTAAAAAGCAAGACATTAGATTCTACGAGTTCACGAAGTTTATAAAATATTAATTAATAGATCTATTTGTTTAAGATTTTAAAAAATTGATTTTAATTTTATATTTTTAAAAACGTTTTTTTTTTATGAAAATTTAATTAAAAAAAATAAATTTTTTTTAGATTCATTTGCTACAAATTAAAAAAAAAATTGATTTCAATAACTTAAATATTCATTATTAGAGATTTTAATATGATATAAATCACATTTTTTGTTTTAAAAAGATATCTTTCAAAAATGTTTTTTTTATGAAGAGCTTCTCAACATAGCTTTTCATTTTAATTATTTTTTGAAATTTTATTATAAAAAAAATTATAAAAAATAGATAAAATATTTAAAATTATATTTTAAGATAAACTATTTAACTAATTTTAATACTATAAAATTATTTTAAAAAAAATCTTAAGCAAACAGATCTAATATCATATTAAAAATCATATTAATTTTTAATACTACACATGAACACACATAATTAATCATTATCATAACAATTATTAATATATATTTTTTTAATATTGCAAGCATGCTTGGATATACACACCAACACAAAAGTTGAAATCAAATATCAAATTTAAAGATGAAATATAAATTTAATTTATAACAACTAAAAATTTATTTAAGACAATATTAAATACCACAACGTGTGTGTTGTACCAAAAATAAAATAGCACAAATGTATGCAAGAAAAAACATTTACACTTACCTCAGACTGTTGATCTAAATTTTAACTTTGTTTTTTCATCGCTCATAAAAAGGGTAAAGCATTATGCCCAATCTTTTAACCAAATTCCCGCATCGTCCAATTCCGTACTAAAACGGATGCTGAAGCAGCCCCTCTTTTTACTCACCCAAACCATCTTCACCTTTGCTTCATCCCATTCATCACTCTCTTCTCTTCACTCTCTCTATATACACACATCTTCCGCGATTAGATTTCCATTTCCCATTCTCTAACCTCATTTTCGCTTCATCACTCTTCCTTCAATTCTTCAATCGCAACCTCCGTAACCCCCACACTCCGCCTCGCCGATGTCTATCACCCCTCCTTCTCCGCCATTAGATGTATGTAACCACCAATCCTTTCTTCGCATTTCACTTTCTTCGTTGCTTTTCTGCTTCAATTTCAATCACCGAACCGATTTCTGCATTTTATCGTTTTCATAATTTTCTCTCGCGATCTTTTTTTGATATTTGATTTGAATGATTACTAGGGTTTTAGATAACCGGATCTGGTTTTTGTTTATTGTTGTGTGTAGAAGCATGAAGAGGACGCTGAGATGCTGGTTCCTCACTCTGACGTTGTTGAAGGTCCTCAACCTATGGAAGGTAATTTGTTTTTTACAATTTTGTTTTGAACTAATGTAATGCTTGTTGTTGGAGAGTTCAGTGGATGAGTGTGTTAAATGTTATAATATTGATTGAATTTGGAGAGTTATGTTTTCTTTTAATTAATGCAATGGTTTTGTTGTTGGAGAACTTAGTGAATGAATGTGTGGAACTGCTTTGTATCAATTTAATTTAAGAGGATTTGTAGTGGTTTTGATAGTTTTAATTTTTGTTTTATTGAAATTGATGAGGATGTGATTCTGTTTCTATTTTGCACAAGTCATAACTGGTTTTGGGTAACTGAGCAATGTTTAGACTTGTTTTATTTTTGTGTTTTTATTTTGGTCCTTCTTCGTATTTGGTAGTTGTCCAAGCCGAAAACATGAGTACAGTGGATGCTGTGGCCGTAGAAGATCCGGCAACTGGGAGATTCACGTGGACTATTGACAATTTTTCAAGGCTTCCAAAGAAACACTATTCAGACGTTTTCACTGTTGGGGGCTATAAATGGTATGTTTTTCCATTTCTGGCCCTTTAAATCAGTGTCTAATCATTCACTATTTATGTATATTGCGGGTGCTAAACTGTTTTTGATTTAACTGATATTGATTAAAATGAGCAGGCGGATACTGATCTTTCCGAAGGGGAACAATGCCGAACATCTGTCAATGTATATAGATGTTGCAGATTCAGTGACAATGCCTTATGGTTGGACTAGATTTGCACAGTTCAGCTTAACTGTGGTTAATCAGGTTCACAATTCATATTCCATCAGAAAAGGTAATGTTTTGCAACTGATGTTCGTTGAAAGATATTTCTCTTTTGTGGGGTGTTAAATGTCTGAGAACCTTAATAGGAGTTCTATGTCTTCTGTTATGCGGACACTGAAAAATAAAGAGGAGAGGAGATGGCCTTGGCAGTTTGGTGTCTAAAAATATTGCTTTGGCACCTAAATGTCTTTGGCTTGGCTGGCATATTTCTTTTGAAGTTGATTTATTATGGCACTAGGTTATTTATAGTTGAAATACTAGATGAAATTTGATTAGAAATGATAAGAGAGAGAGAATTAAAAAAGACTTGCGGTATGAAATTATATTTCGAGGAATATATATACTAATACTTGGAGACATGAAATTATATTTCAAAGAATATTAATACTAGGATTGAAAATCCTACTCACGTGTATGGTAAGTATATATATATATATTTATGTATAAATATATAATATTTTAGGATTGTTTTTAAAAGTTATTTAATTTAATTTAAAAAATAAAAATAAAAATAAAGTGGTAGTAGGAAGTTATAGTTAGTTGAACAAAGGCTGAATTATATGATATAAGTGAAAAGCAACGGTGGGAGGGATACAATTTACTTGAAGAGAAGATAAAATAAGCATAATTTCCTATCATACAATGAATCCTATGGCTATGAATTCTAAGACTACTTGGTTATTAATGGTGTCCTTTGACTCTAGCAGTAGACCGTCATTATGGGAAAAGGCGTTGTGAAAGTAGAAATATAGAAATAAGTGTCCCTTCTATCAGAACACATTTTTAGTTTTCTAGGTTATGTTTCTGTTAAGACATAGATTTTATTTCCAGTATAGTGATGGTTCTTTTTCCAAGTTATTAGTGCATGTTTGGTTTGAAGTTGGCAACATCTTTAGAGTAGAAGTACTCTTCCATTGCTAAAAGGACTTTGAATTTATGTTGAGTATACCCCTTAAGTTCGTTAGCCGAACCAAGTTTGGCTTCAAACATGCATTTGCATGCAAGCAAGGTTGCTGATACTTTTTTATTTTCCTTTTGGAGCAAATAAATCTTGTAGGATCAAACCCATTTTAACCAAATTTAATTTTGCAAAATGAGGTTTAAACTAATGTAAACTTGCAAACATTAATCCAAACATACCCTTAGGCGATGTTCAGATATTGAATATTATTTCATAGAGGATTTTACATGCTTATGCTGTCATATTTTCTTTCTCTTTATAACTGGTCCATCTTAAAATTTGAGCTTGCCTTTCGGTTTTACATTTATTGGGGATAGCATTATTTCATGGCAACATAAGAAACAAAATGTCGTTGCACTGCAAGGTTTTCTTGAAGTAGAATATCGAGCCATAACATTGGTTACTTATGATTTCATCTAGCTCAACTCAAGCAGTTATTTTAGGAATTGAGTTTTGGGGAGGTTATACATATAACCCACTCATTTGCAATGATTAAGATGCCGTGTATATTGCCTCAAATCCAATATATTGCAGTAGAGGACTTAGCACAATGGGATTGATTGTCATTTCATTGGAGATTTTTTTTCTTTCTTTTTTCTCTCTCTCTCTCTCTCTCTGATGACATTGCCATTAGTTTCGGTAGTTTGAATGATATGATCTATTGTTGTTTTTATTATCACCAGAAGAAGTTCTCACATAAGTTAAATATCTAACAAGCCAAGGGCATATGATTTGTATGCTACTATGCTCAATCTTAAGAGAGATTGTTAGAAGAATGTAAATAGATATCCTATCATGTAATTATGGTAGTTAGGAATAGGATAACTATGAATCTTAGGTTCTTTTGCGTCATGTCTATATAGCATAGCTCTATCATGTGGATTACACACATGCCACATCAATTCTAAAAACGCTTCTCATTCCTTTTCTCTCTACAATCCATATCAGTTACTCTTAGTTTGTTTACTTTTCAAGATCTTTTGTTGAGAAACTAATGAATTAAAATCTTCTTGTTGTACTTTTTGCTTGTATTTCCATTATGCCTATGGATATCTGGTCATTGTTTTGGGGAGGTTATACATATAACCCACTCATTTGCAATGATTAAGATGCCGTGTATATTGCCTCAAATCCAATATATTGCAGTAGAGGACTTAGCACAATGGGATTGATTGTCATTTCATTGGATTTTTTTTTTTTTTTCTTTTTTTTTTTCTGATGATATTGCCATTAGTTTCGTTAGTTTGAATGATATGATGTATTGTTGTTTTTATTATCACCAGGAGAAGTTCTCACGTAAGTTAAATATCAAACAAGCCAAGGGCATATGATTTGTATGCTACTGTGCTCCATCTTGAGAGTTTGTTAGAAGAATGTAAATAGATATCCTATCATGTAATTATGGTAGTTAGGAATAGGATAACTATAAATTTTAGGTTCTTTTGTGTCATGTCTATATAACATAGCTCCGTCGTGTGGATTACACACATGGCACATCAATTCCGAAAACGCTTCTCATTCCTTTTCTCTCTACAATTCATATCAGTTACTCTTGTTTGTTTACTTTTCAAGATCTTTTGTTGAGAAACTAATGAATTAAAATCTTCTTGTTGTTCTTTTTGCTTGTATTTCCATTCTTGCTATGGATATCTGATCATTGTTTCTTTACTGAATTTCCCTGTCATATATTGAGAGATTGGACACTAATGTGGATTTTTAGTTTCTATTCCTATTTCCTTTCTATCTTTTTCATTTTTTGAGTGTTTTGGAGGATAGCTTATTTGGAGCACTTCTCTCTCTTTTTTTTTTTATAGAGAATAATATTCTTGAGCTTTTTGATATTGCAGAAACACAACACCAGTTCCATGCACGTGAGAGTGATTGGGGTTTCACTAATTTCATGCCTCTTTCTGAATTGTATGATGCTAGTAGAGGCTACGTTGTGAACGACAGATGCATACTTGAGGCTGATGTGAATGTGCGCAAAGATCTTGATTACTGGGCACATGATTCAAAAAAAGAAACTGGTTGTGTCGGACTGAAAAACCAAGGAGCTACTTGTTACATGAATTCTCTTCTTCAGACTTTGTATCACATTCCTTATTTCAGAAAGGTCGGTCAGTAGCATATAACTTCACATTTTGTTTCCTCCAAAGTAGGAAGTACCTTATGTTGAAAATTGCTTGTTCAGGCTGTGTACCATATGCCCACGACTGAAAATGATATGCCATCTGGGAGCATCCCTCTGGCATTACAGAGTTTGTTTTACAAGTTGCAGTATAACGATAGCAGTGTATCAACGAAAGAGTTAACCAAGTCTTTTGGATGGGATACATACGATTCATTCATGCAGCATGATGTCCAAGAACTTAATAGGGTTCTTTGTGAAAAGCTGGAAGACAAAATGAAGGTAAAACTTTTAAGTGGTAGCTTCTTATAGTTATTTTTTAGGTAAATTAGGTTTTAGTCTAGATACTTGTGTATTATGTCTGGAAGATTATTTATTAAGGCTTCCATTTCTCAGGGAACTGTTGTGGAAGGCACTATACAGCAGTTGTTTGAAGGCCACCATATGAACTATATTGAGTGCATCAATGTGGATTATAAATCAACAAGAAAAGAATCATTTTATGGTTAAGTATTTTTGGGTCGAGTATGCTACTGTTTACCACATCATTCCATCTATTCTGGGGGACCTTCTGAAATTTGATGATTTGATTGTAGATCTTCAGCTGGATGTCAAAGGCTGTACAGATGTGTATGCTTCTTTCGATAAGTATGTGGAAGTGGAACAGCTTGAGGGTGATAACAAGTATCATGCAGAGCAGTATGGTTTACAGGTAAAATCTATAACCATGTATTTTAGCTTTGGTTGTCAGGATGAACTTCATTACTTACATTATTTCATCTGTCAGCATGCCTTTAAATCTATCTTTTTTTTTTGTTATTGTTTTTGGGTTTCCTTTTTGTGACCTATTTTTTGTTCATATTTTAGAATTGTTATTGTTTTACATCATGATTGTGATTACACTTTCAGGAAGCTAGGAAGGGTGTATTGTTCATTGATTTTCCACCCGTTCTTCAGCTTCAGTTAAAACGGTTTGAGTATGATTTTGTGCGAGACACTATGGTAAAGGTTAGTATTAGATTCCAGAATCAACAAAAACCATTCATCTTCTATATTCTGTTGTTTTGAATTTTTCTCGTTATTTTAATTATATGGCAATAAGAAAGGAAGTCTTTGTTCACCAAATATGTTTTGGTCCTCCTCCTTTGCTAGTTATAGTTATCTTTTATTTATTTAATATTTTCATGTTTGCATATTTTGTATAACATGATTCATTGGGTTAGTATCCATGCTTTAAAGTTCCAAGAGTAAATATCCATTTTGAGTTTCTTTGATTTTGACCCTGTAATATTTGTCCACTAAATTTCTTTTCAAACTTTGAGGCTTTTTTACACGCATTATTCCAGGAATCATTGTCTGGTTTTTCTGTAGTTGTTTTCTGTCTGTGTTTTACTTTGTTATTTTTTTGCCATTGGATGTGAATAAAATGAATTATATTTTTTGTTGGCCTAGTACTCCATTTATAAAATGATCGGTTACGCATTGATATCTGGAACTGTAATGGCCATTAACTTGGTTGCAAACAGATCAATGACCGCTATGAGTTCCCCTTGCAACTAGATCTTGATAGGGATAATGGCAAGTACCTGTCTCCTGAAGCAGACAGGAGTATTCGCAACCTTTATACACTTCACAGGTATTGTAAAATTCCCTTGGTTGATATTCAATATAATTGAAATCTTTTGTTCTGTTTGATTTGATGAATCTTTCACGTATCTGCTATGCAAATAGTTTTCTTTACAATGCTTGTTAGAATTGGGGGACAATGTGTAGGTAAAAAGTTTGGAATGAAAATCCCCTTCATGCTGTATTAGCACAATAAAAATGTGGATGGATGATGAACATTTTGTCTTCGAACAAGAAAATATGCTGAAAGTGGTTATGCATATTGAATTGGAATGTGTGTGTGTAACTCAAATCACAACTTTTTTTATAATGGTGTTACAATAAATACATTTAAAGCTTAATTGATTAGCACTAACCTAGGACAGTATGACTTTTAATACCATATTGATACTATATTGCTTGAATGATTACAATGGTGATCAACTATATTTATAATAGATACAGTTATAACAGAATCCGGTGTCATGCCTCTGGAATCTGGGCTTTAGGCCTAGTGTAGCGTACAGTAAGTGAACTCACAAACAGATCTTGTCTGAAATATTTGTTTTCAGTGTTTTGGTTCACAGTGGTGGAGTTCATGGTGGACACTACTATGCTTATATACAGCCGACTCTATCAAATCAGTGGTATGTACCATCGATGAAATCTTTTGAACTTTCAGTAAATATCTGTTATCGTATTTATCATAGTTTTTAATTGTTGTCCACTATTTTATTTGTCATGAAACCTATATAGTGAGATAAATGATTATTACAAACAATATTGGCCACTATTAAAAAGGAAAGAAATATGTGCCTACAATGTTCGTGGTTGTAAAACAGTAGATGTGATTGATAAACAATATCTTTACGGAAATTTCAAATTTTCTTTGGCTATTACAATTTAAAAAATGATTTGTACGATTTGTTGGTGCCATTAATGTGTTCATTTTTGGACTATGTTTCTTTTTTGATATGGCGGGATTCAAAGGGCGTTGTTAATTTTTCTTTCTGCTCTGATAATTGTGTTTCAGTTTTTCTGAATCTTATTAAAATTGGGTTGGTAAGACAATTGTAGATTCAGTTACAATTCGAATATGATATCTATTTTTAAATGACTGGTTTTCCTTCTAACTAATTGACTCAGATCACACTGTTCCATTTCCTTTTATATGTTTTCTTGAAATAATAAGTGAAAATATGTCGTTTGTTTATGGTTTCTGTAGATAACTATCCTTTTAGCTTGAATGGACAATATGATGTATTTATATAAACTGCTATGGTGTTGTTAAATCTTAATATGTTATATCTATGTGTTATGTTCCTGATTTTAAATTTGAAAAACAATGTAACTTGCTTGTTTCAGGTTTAAATTTGATGATGAACGAGTAACAAAAGAAGATACAAACAGGGCCTTAGAAGAGCAGTATGGTGGTGAAGAAGAGGTAATTTTCTGTTTGCATTTGTTTGGTTTCACTCTAATATTTTGTTTTTGGTATTTGTTATGTTGTCGATTTTTTGTTTGTTTTTTGACATAATCATGCCTGTTTTTATTTGCTTTATTTTGTTGACAGTTACCTCATACAAATCCTGGGTTCAACAACTCTCCTTTTAAATTTACAAAGTACTCAAATGCATATATGCTTGTCTATATACGCGAAAGTGACAAGGATAAGATAATTTGTAATGTGGATGAGAAAGACATTGCCAAACACCTTCAAGTAAGCTGTCTGATTCACTGATATCATATGGTTTTTTTCTTTATTTTCAACATAAAATGCTTCCTTTTCAACAATACATTTTAGATAAGATTAAAGAAAGAACAAGAGGAAAAAGCGAAGAAGAGGAAGGAGAAGGCTGAGGCTCATTTGTACACCATCGTAAAGGTTTCAACTCTAGCTCTCCCTTCCTAGTTATCATTATTAGTTTTTTCATTTTAGGTGCTTTTTATGATATTGATAAGAAGAGTTCGTAAGGTGAAGTTCAATATTATTTTATTCATTTGTTGGCCCCAGATTGCTCGTGATGATGATCTACATGAGCAAATCGGAAATAATACATTCTTTGATCTTGTGGATCATGATAAAGTGCGAAGCTTTCGTATACAAAAACAGACACCATTTATCCTCTTCAAGGTATCACCTATGGTTTTATTATGTCATTTGTATACAATCTTAAATTTGTTGGATTATATATGTAGAAAAATAGTAAGAATGTCATTTCAATTGTGTAAAGAGTACAAGCACTAATTTGAATATATAGACTAAAGCGCTAATTGATGTTGCCTAATTAGTAGGCCATATGCAAAATTGCTAATAATTACAAAATATATGTCTTCGACACTAATTACATATTAACAGCCCTACCCTTTAAGCTAGAGAATGGATATATATCTTTTTTAGCTTGTAAGTAAGTTGGTTGAATCCATTCGGAGCAAGCCCTTTGTTAATACATCTACTAATTGGTGCCCCAAAGGGATGTAGGCCGTTGCTATCAATCCACTATCCACTTTTCTTTGATAAATTGTCTGTCTATTTCAATGTGTTTTGTCTTGTCATCATGGAAAAATATATGAGCAATACTATAACCAATCTATTGTCACATAATAACTTCATAAGGCGGCATTAATTTTTATGTAACCAAAAATGGAGTGTAAAGATATATCACTTGGGTAGAAGAATCCCAACTATATTAGCACCCCAAAATCTATCAATCATTTTTAGCACACTGTTGAGTTATTAAAAATACAGATAACAAGTACAAAAAATAAATCAGGGACATAAACCAAAATCCATGCGAGAGCTTTGGAACCTATAGTTTGCAAGATGTAATCTTTTGCGAGAGAAGTCCTCTGCAACGAAGTGGGGAATGGAGTCCCAATAGTGAAAATCAGATGAGCAATGCCACAAGCAATTAGTTTATTAGCGCAATCATTTCCTTCTCTAAAATTATGAGATACCAAAAAACTCATTCAGTGGGTTTAAAAGATTGAATTGCTCCAACAATCCCACAATTTCTGAGAGCCAAGACTCTAAATATGGGGTTTGAAAAGCTTATGCTAGTGACAACCAAAGAACCGTATTCTAGCCAATGCTAATGCCTACCTGTAGTGTGTGCCAAATAAATCAACTTCTCCATTAGTCTCTTACCTTGTCAACATTGACACTCTCTTCTTTGGTGCTCATCCTGTTCTTATGCTCGATGGGAACACCTGCAGGTTTGTATCAAAGTTTGTCTGCTTTCTGCAAAAGATCAAGTGCATACTTCTTTTGAGAAACGAAAATGCCTTATTTGAGTAGGCCACTTTCATCTCCAAGAAACATTCGAGTTTTCTGAGGTCTTTCAACTCGAGTAGTTGGATGGTCATGGTTCTAAACTGGTTCATGTCCATTAATAATAATATCACAGGTATAAACAAGTACACTTAGTTTTTCTCCTTGTGAATTTTTGAAGAAAAACGTACGTTCTCCTTGGCTTTGCATGTCGCTGAAGCACACAATTGCTTTTGTGACTCTTCTAAACTGGTGAGACTGTTTTAGCATGTATAGAACCTTTTTCACTTTACATACTTTGTTCCACTTGTTGGACCAAATCCTGGAGGAATCTATCTATACACCTAATCTTCTAAATCTCTATGCAAGAAAGATTTTGACATCAAACTGGTGTAATTCTCACCTAGAGTAGGCAGCAAGAGAGAAGAAAAATACGAATAATGTTCATCTTTGTCCCTGGAGAAAATGTCTCCTTGTAATTGTTGCTATATGTTTGAGTGTATCCTTTTGCCATCTGTTGAACACAGACAAGTAGATAAGTGAATAAGTAGAAAGAAACTGTTCCCAGTCCTCGGTGTGATCAAGAAATAGAAGTTCTGTGCGATAAAGAGGTCCTTCTGGAAAAGAGTGAAGGATTAAACTTTGTAATTCCTCTGTAGATATGCTGTTAGTCGGATTCTTACAACATCCGTCTTACTTTTCTTTTATATGTATTAGTCAACTATGTCAGGCAGGCTGAAACATCTGTTTTGGGATTTTCAATTCCTTTCTCAGTACCACCTGTAATTTTGAAATTTATACACATTTCCCTGTTTCCCTTTGTTCTATGTGGGCTTACCACATGATTATCATCCGTTTGATCGGTTCATGTTATAGAACTTGAAACAAGTTAAAGAGCTATGTCTATATTCATTAAATGGTTTCTAATCTGCTGCTTGCAGACATCATAAATGTCTGATATATCTCTTCTACAGGAGTATACTAAATGTATTAGACTATTAGTGTGCAATCTGTTACTAGCTTTCTGCTTGGTGGGACCAAAAGTCTAATAAAATCATAATAGTATTTGGGAACATTGTTTGTTGTTATATTTCTGATTGAAGTTTGTCTACTATGCAGCTTAGTGTTGTGTTCATTGTATACTTCATCTTCTTGTGGTATTGTTGAATGATCTATTTAGCTTTAGATGTCCTATAAACTAATTATGATTTGAATTTATTTCATGTATTTCTGATAATAAAGTTTTGACCAGGAAGAAGTTGCAAAAGAGTTTGGCATACCAGTTGAGTACCAACGTTTTTGGCTGTGGGCAAAGCGTCAAAATCATACATATCGACCAAATAGGCCAGTGACAGCTCAGGAAGAAACACAGTCGGTAAGTATGTCAAAGAACTTCCATGTTCTGTGTTTCAGAAATAGCAGGGTGGCTCTCTATGAGTTTGATATTAGTTATTTATGATTACCTTGTTCTTAACCTTATTAGTTTGTGATTTTGATTTCCGATTTGTCTGTTTTCCTCCGTAATATGTTCTTTTGTTGTTGCAGTGGCTGACTAAATTGGGTCCACAACAAGTCTGTTGTAACGAAATATAGATAGATTCCTGATATTTGACAAAATACAATGTGATACGCTTTTCTTTTATTGACACGTCGTACAAGTCATTACTTTTTTAATGTGGCAACTTTTGACTAGTTATTGAGATTTAGTATTGTTAAATACGAAGAAAAATATTAAGAGTCATGTTGAATAACCCATGTGTTTCAATTACACTAGGAAGTTCTTTATATAAACTATGAGTATTAAACACATATAATGACAGGAATACTAATAGACATAAATACTAACAGATAAGAATACTTACAACCTCTCTATTTTATTTACATACTAATATAATATTTTAACACTCCCCCTCAAATTGGAGCATATAAATAAAATGCACCCAACTTGTTACATATATAACTAATTCTAGGACTTCTCAATGACTTTGTAAAAACATCTGCCAACTGATCATTGGAATTGACAAAGCTAGTGATGATGTCATCCGATTCGATCTTTTCTCTAACAAAATGGCAGTCTATCTCAATATGCCCGGTCCTCATGAAAAACAGGATTTGAGACAATGTGCAATGCAACTTGATTATCATATTAGTGTCATTGTGTTGGCCTCTTCAAATTGAAGTTCTTTCAATAACTGTTTCAACTAGATCGGTTGACATGTTACTAGTGCCACGGCCCTGTATTCTGCCTCAGCACTGGATCTTGCAACAACATTTTGTTTCTTACTCTTCCAAGATATTAAATTTCCTTTGACAAGAACACAATACCCGGAAGTGGATTGCTTATCAATGTGTGAACCTGCCCAATCGGGCTTTGTGATATCAAATTTCCTCCGACAAGTACATAGCATATTTTCTTTATGAAATTACTAGGCCATCCTTGGGTTGGGCTACTTTAATACCCAAAAAATAACGGAGCTTACTGAGGTTTTTAGTCTGAAATTGATTTGAAAGATGTTTCAACTGAAGTATTCCTTGCTGATCACTACCAGTTATAACAATGTCCTCCACATAAACAATAAGATAGATGCACCCTTGGACTGAGTGACAATAAAATACAGAGTGATCGGCTTCACTATGAATCATACCAAACTCTTGTACTACTGAGTTGAATATGCCAAACCAGTCTCTAGGAGACTGTTTAAGACCATAAAGTGACCTGTGTAGCCGACAAACCATAGTGGAAGACTCCTTATGAACAACAAACCCTAGTGGTTGCTCCATATAAACTTCCTCTTCAAGGTCACCGTATAAAAAGACATTTTTAATGTCAAGTTGATGGAGAGGCCAATGTTGAATTGCTACAATGGAGAAAAACAGTCTGACAGATGCCATTTTGACAACAGGTGAGAAGGTATCGTTGTAATCAAACCCAAAAATCTGAGTATACCCCTTGACCACCAAACGAGCCTTAAATTGATCAATCTTACCATCAGGGCCAACCTTGACTGTATAAAGCCAACGACAACCGACTAAAGACTTCCCATGAGTTAAAGAAACCAATTCCCAAGTACCACTGCTTTGTAGAGCACACATCTCATCAAGCATTGCTTGCCTTCACTCAGGGTGGGATAATGCTTCACCTGTAGTTTTAGGAATAGAAACAAAAAACAAAGAAGACAAGCAAGTGTAATGCAAAAGAGAAAGACGATGATAACACAAATCAATATAATGAGGAAATGGATTACGGGTTGTGCGAATATCCTTACGAAGAGCAATGAGAAGATCCTGCTTAGGTGGTAGGGCCGAATTCGGATGTGGCGTTAGAGGAGAGTCTGTAATGGGAACATGAACATGCACAACATAGGGTAGGCGACGATGCTGATATGTTTGTAGTGGTCGTGGAGGTTCGGGGGCAGACTTGACATGTTTCGAAAGGAATACGAATGGGTGGACTGAGGAGGTTCAAGATTAATGTCTTGATGGGGCTCAGTAGCTATATGGGTAGATTCAATAGATGGTACAAACTTGAAAAAGGTAAAATTGGCTGATTTAATGTGTCGGTGTAGTGTAGAAGAATAACAACGATAACCCGTTTGGGACCGTATCCGAGAAAGACACACTTGAGCGATCGAGCTGACAATTTATCCAAACCAAGAGATAAATTGTGAACAAAACACGTGAACCCAAAGACACGAGGTGGTAGTGGGTGAAGAGGGGTATGGGGAAAGAGGACCGAATGAAGGATATTGCCCTCAAGGACAAAAGAAGTTATATGATTGATAAGGTAACATGCCTTTAAGACTGCATCCCCCCAAAAACGGAATGGAACATTGCTATGGATAAGTAAGGTTCGTGTGGTTTCAATGAGATGCCAAATTTTTGCGTTCGACTATCTCGTTTTATTGGGGTGTATGAGGACATGACGTTTGGTGTAGAATACAATTGAAAGCCATAAAATTTTGAAACTAATGGGACAAATATTCCTGAGCATTATCACCTTTTAAGGTACGAATAGAAACACCAAATTGAGTTTTAATTTCTTGATAAAATTGCTCAAAAATAGAAAACAGTTCAGCTTTACCTTTCATTAAAAATAACTACCTATGTACAATGAGAGTAATCATCAATAAAAGTAACAAAATACTTAAACTCTAAAGTAGATACAATACGAGAGGGACCCCAAACGTCAGAGTGAACTAAAGCAAAAGGAGGCGAAACTCTTTTATTAACTTGATCAGAAAAATTATTACGGGTGTGTTTCTCTAACTTACACAACTCACAATGTAAAGTAGACAACTTAGACAAACTTGACACCAGTTTTTGAAGTTTGGTAAGACTTGAGTGTCTTAGCTGAGCATGGATAGTATGGGGGGACTTTGTGGCAGAGCACATCTTGAAAGATGGAGAAAGGTAATAGAGGCCTTGAGACTCACATCCAATGACAATCACCCATCCCGAACTTCGGTCCTGCAAGGTAACATTATCATTAGTGAAAGTAATAATACAGTCATGGGACGGAGTCAATCGACTAACTGAAAGTAAGTTAAAAGGGTATCCAGGTACATAGAGAACATATGCAACTAAGATGGAAGAGAGAATTTGAACAGTGCCAACTCCTTGAGACCGGGTTTGAGTGCCATTGGTATAAGTCATAATAGGTAAAAAATCAGATGTAGAGAGAGAAGAAAAGAGACCTTTATTACTAGTGACATGATCAGACGCACCAGAATCAAGAACCCAAGGGCCGAGAGAAGATGAGTGAGAAAGGTAAACAGATGAGTTATCAATGTGTGCAACCGAAGTAGGAGAACTAGAGTTTAGATGACTCTGAACCCACCGGAGGAAATCTTCATAATTTGCCGGGGAGCCTTGTGGAGATGGTGTAGTCTGAATAGTGGCAGAAGGATCAAGCTGAGTTGCATTTATTGAAGGTGAAGGCTTACCATGCAACTTCCAACAGTGATCAATAGTGTGTCCAAGCCGATTACAATGCTCACATTTGAGACGAGGCTTAGAGTTGGATGGTCTTCCATAAGAGTGACTCTGATTATGTCCCAGAGATGCAAGGGCAACAGTGTCACCCGAAGTAATAGAGTGTTCAACTGGATGTTTTGCTGGTATTCGAAGGAGGATTGCTGAGGTCGTAAACATATCCGGAACAGTAGCAGACCCCAAAATTTGGTCACGAGTTGCAGAGTACTCCTGGGGTAGGCCATAGAGTGCAAGGAACATGAAGAAGGTGCTGCGTTGATCGAACTCCTTTTGTTCAACTGGATTACTTGCATCAGGAGGGAAAAGCTCATTAAAATCATGAAGTGCGCCATCTATTTTACACTAATGGAAGTGCACTATCTATTTTGCAGCAGGAATACTAATAGAAAGAAATACTAACAAACATGAATACTTACAGTCTATTTATTTTATTTACATATTAATATAATATTTTAACAAGTATCATACATTCAAGGAAACACATTCACTTTAACATAGTAACCGTGTCATATTGTACGTATTAGGGTCAGATACTTTTGGTTTTATTTTCTGATTGTTTTACTTCTATTGTTTGAACATATGTACCAATTGGGACCTCGTAATTTATTAGAAAATATAGGGGGAGTGACTGTCCCAGGGTCTTAATTCTATCATAAACACAGATAATTTCATTCTCTTTTCCTTTCTATTAACTTTCAAACTTTTCCATATTCTCCTAATAATCCTACTTCTCATATTTCATTACAGAATTATTTTGTTAATTACTATATATTTAACTAATATTAAGATATTGTACCATTATCTCATTCTTATTCTTCCTTTATATACTTCCCTAATTTCAGGTTTGCTACTTATAATCCCCTAATTATCAGACAGCTAACATATACTAATATAGTTTGCAGTGTTGTTAAATGGTGTCGCCATTCTGCCATGGCGTGGTGGATTTTTGGAAAACCGGCATAGGCAATTTGTGAAGGAATGCCCGCCATGGTGGCACTATAGGTTGCAATGGCGTATTTATATGGCCGATTTTCCACTATCCTCCGCGACAACACTAATAGTTTGGGATGTCACAATAATTGGATAAAATAAAATTTTACTATGTATACTATTGACTTGTCTGAATAAATAGTTTAATTGAAGATTAATAGGAAAGCGCTTCTCAGATAAGTGTTTGTGTAAGTTATTTCTATGGTCAAAGGGAAAATATGGTTGAACTGTTTATTATAAAGACAATAAACTGTTTTTATAAACTATCCTGAAGAGGTTATTAAACTTAGGTAAAAACAAACAGTCTATGGACATATAACAAGCTGTTCCATAAGCCCTCCCAAACACCTCAACAAGTAATTATGCCAGGAGTTAAGCCCAAGCCAAATAAGTTGTTCATAAGCCAAACAAAATGCATTGTCCTATAAATTTTAAATTTTGTTAGTTAACTGTAAATTTGGCCATGTTTGTAACATGTTTGCGTTGTTTGTCCTGTCTGTCCTTTCTTAAACATAAATGTATTAATAGTGTCAGATGAATTTTTTACTCCACTCTTTCGAAACCCCTAACATGAATATTCATTCTTCCAAGATTTGATTGAAAGTTTTTTTATAAACTATCCTTTCTTAAAGTTTTTGTCATTGTAGGTTGGACAGTTAAGAGATGTTTCCAATAAGGCAAATAATGCAGAACTGAAGTTATTTTTGGAAATAGAATTGGGGCAGGTAATGTTTTTCTTGGTCATTTTGTCTTTCTGATAGTGTGGTAGTTGCTATTACAATTTTTCTTTCCCTCTCCAACTGAATCACTACTGATATGGATTTGTTATTTATGCCTTGCACAATGAATTAGGATTTGCGACCTATTCCGCCTCCTGAGAAGTTGAAAGAGGAGTTGTTGCTATTCTTTAAACTTTATGAACCCTCAAATGAGAAGCTTCGGTACGTGCTTTACCAAATCCAAATAGGATCAGTGTTATCAGTGGTGGATTATGGCAGCCAGCCAAAAATCCTTCCTACGAATATGAAGTTGTGGCCTATGGCAGAAGAGTGGTGGATATAATAGGCGTTGCAGCCTATGGCTGTGGCGCAATATCCCCCATGTCATAATGTGTTGGTAGTGCCATGGCAACTGATTACAATTGAAACTACATTTAGTTGATAAAGTTAATTTTCTTCTGTTTCCTCAGGTATGTTGGAAGGCTTTTCGTATTGGGTAGCAAAAAGCCAGTTGATATATTGATGAAACTAAATGAAATGGCTGGATTTGCTCCGGATGAAGAAATTGATCTGTTTGAGGTTAGTCAATATGCATCTAATGTATAATTATCTTCCACGGCGGCAATATCAATATAGTGGGATAGTACTTACATTCTGTTGTGCATATTCAGGAAATAAAATTTGAACCAAAAATCATGTGCGAACGTGTTGACAAGAAGTCCACTTTTCGTGAAAATCAGGTATAAAATTATTGCCGACTAACTGTATATTGGGTTTCCAGTGCTTTCGAGAATGTTTGAAGTATTTTATATTTCTTATTTTTGCTTTAGGTGTTTATTATTTGGCTTTAGATTTATCAGTCAATTTTGCAATTAAGATAGTAACTTTTGTTTGCACGGTTGTGTTTTGAGCAGCTAGAAGATGGTGATATCATTTGCTTCCAGAAGTCCTCTCAAGATGGAGGTGGACAGCAATCTTGCTATCCAGACGTTCCTTCGTTCTTTGATTATGTGCAAAACCGTCAAGTATGTACTATTTAAATTTGCAACACTGAGCTAGTATTATTCAGATTTGACTTATATTGTCTTTTATTGTTATTTCATTTTCATACATTAAAGATTGTGAATCATGTATGTATTATTAGTCACGCTGAGGATTTCCTCAAGCAATTCACAAAACCTTTGATCCATCTCAAGTTGTTCCTAGACTTTGCAAGTTGTGGGTCTAAATCCTAAAAACCCAATAAAACAAGAAACTTCCCACCCTTCTTCCTCTCATTGTCGAGGCTGGATGCCCCTTCAAGACACCTACTCTGATCAGAGTATGTATATAATTCCTCATCTCTCCCTATCTCGTAGAATACTGCTTCTGCATTATTAACAATGAACAGTGAATACTCCAATATCTTTGGAATGTTTTTCGTAATAAGTACACTGTACTGAACATCTAGTTCCACCTACCTGGTAGAAAACAAACTTTTGCTCAATTACTCTGTTAGGAACCAAGATGAGAGGGTGTGCCTGAATAGGCAATTAGCTAATTAGTTGGGCAGTCCCATTATGTGGTGAATGATGTTATGAAAATATAGGAAATGGGGAAGGAATGTGACGTGGCAGAGGGTGAGGGTTGAACAAAGTGTGACACATTCTGTTATAAGAGGATGTGAAGAGAGATATGGTATGATTGGTCGACTTTTAGTTAGAACCTTAGAGGTTGGGCAGTCGAAGAGTTGTTTCTTCTCTGAGGAGCTTTTGATCTGGGTTATATGGGAGAGTTTTTTCCTCTCACAACCTATTATAATCTTAACCATCAAGATTCCAAAAAACAATCCCAGGAATACTCTTTAATTTATTTCAAAATTGCCCAAGATCTTTTAGCTATCATATCAGCTAAACTTGGTATCTTTTCCCAGTATTCATTTGTTACACAAGGATGAACTTTATCTCCATAACATCTATCTTAACATGCTCAGACCCCCTATTCAATATTATGATTCTGTGGAAGTTTGTTTCCAAGACATATATTTGCAATGGGTATTTCCTGTCTGTTTCTTTAGGTTTTCTTACTGTGAAATACGTCCAAAGTGGACTACCAGTATCTGATGAACTAGGATTATATTTATTAATGACAATAGTCTGCTTCTACTGGCACTTGAATGTGCAGAACCAGATGTAGACATGCTCAAAGTATCATAAATATATGACTAAGATTACCCTGTCACTAAGATTAAATTAAAAATTGTGGAGAGTTGAATGGTAAACTTAAATTTCAATAACGGAGTTATTCTGGAATAGCACTGTTAGGAACCCAAGAATTAGATTCCAAAGATTTAGAGGAAGAACACTTATATTTAGAAAAAGGTAAGAAATAATAGGAGATACTATCTCCAAAGAAAATGATAGGCAAGAGCGGATACGTTCCTACAATGGTTTACACCACTCAATTTCTAAAGTTGTTAAAAGATACTTTCATAAGAGATGGAACCTTTATTTATAGGTCCCGTGTACACTTAGGGTAGGAGAGGGAAAGGATCACTAACTACCAACTAACAAACATAATAACAACCTCGACCAATTAACTAATTCTACTAACGAACTTTCCTTTATCTAAGTCCTAACAATACACCCCTCTTCAAAACAACCTTGTCCTCAAGGTTGACATCTACTATATTCTTGTAGGTGTAATATTTGTTAACATGATTTTGCTTCCCTTTTCCATTCCACATACTCATGATATTGAGGTGCTGGCACCCTCCTGCAACAGGTTCTCATTTAAATTATTGGCACTTGTATCCTACCAAAGTAAGGAACTATTACTCTCATTTATGTTGTTGCCACCTGGATCCCACTCCCACTGGTGGAAAGACAAAGACCCATTCATCCCTTCAAAGGTTCTTTTTGAGGCCAACCAAATGGGGTAGTGTTGTTCCTGCTACCATATTCATCTCGCAAATTGGACCGAGCTTCATTATCAGTACTGTTGTTTGCATGGATATAATCAACCAGTGGAAGTGCCCTAGGATGTATAAGTACTTCCGAAGTTAAAATAGCACAGAACTCGGCAAGCTTTGTTGCTCCCCTCTTCGGAAAAGTTCAAGGCCCTGAGATAAATACCGGGGCAGCGACACGGGGGCTGTGACAAAGAAAATGTAAGAAAAGAAGCCAAAAGAGCATGCAGTTCAGCAAGCTGCAAGTCTATGGCAGTTGCAGCAGGGTCATTTTTCTGAAACATATTTATTCCTTATGTAGGTGAACCTTCTCTGAAAGAATCTATTGCTACAACTACGAACGTGCTATCAACTTTGGATCTCACTGTTCGGATTTTAAAGTGCCAGCCTTGCATACCTTGTAGTCCGCTGGCTTCGGTGGCAGCAACAATGTTGCAGGAGCTACAACCCGTGAATCAGTGTCTGGCAACTCTGGTGGCGGTAGGGCAGCCACAACCAGCGAATAAGCCTTCAGCGGCAATTCCGGCGTGGTCAGTTCTCCTGGTTGTTCCTGAATGCACTTTATGATCTGACAACTCCGATGACGGCACAAGGCTGGCCGGAATCTTCAAGGACCAAAAACCAGTGCCTTTGCACAGGATTTGGTGGCTGCTACCTTTCTCGTCTGCCACTCTTTTTTGTTTATCAATAAACCTTCTTTCCTCCATATCTTAATTTCAGAATTGAAGTTCTTGATTGAATTTTCATCTTCATTACTTTTCTAGCTCTTCTTCATTTCCAGTAATAGCTCTTTGATTTCAGCCTGTCCTGTTTTCACTTATTCCGTGTCATTCTTCGATTCTTGCAATTTGACTTCTTGTTCATTGGCTTGTCTGTCGTGTTCCTTTTTTTGGGCTTTCTCCTCTTTTGAATTTTTTCCTCTGCTGAATTTTTCTTTTATCGCTATCCCCAAATTTGGTTCAGGTTCTTGTTTTTCCAGTAGCGACCCCCTTGTATTACACTGCAAAGTTGCTGCCGTGGCTTCTTCATTGGCCTATTTTAGTCCCTTCTTGACTTTGTTTTCTAGTTCTTGATTGCAAATCTACGGATCAGACCTGTGCAAAACAATTCCCAGGTTGGATCTGGGTTTTCTTGATCACGAGAATGTAACCAAGATAGTATCCAAGCATCCAATGAATTTCATGCTCCACAAAGAACTTTTCAGCCCTTACAACCCACCCAACTGGATCAGCCCTTACAGCCCTTGCAGCTCCACCTTCTTGGCCCACCAATCCTCCATTTCCATGAACACTGGCACTCCCTCGAGATCCGGCAGGTTGGACCAATTAACTACTACTTCTACTAACTAACTTTCCTTTATCTAGGTCCGAACAATAACCTAGGTGGTGAGTGTGGTGAATTCAATTTGTTTGTTGTTACAAAAAAGTGTGATTGGGAGTGAAAGAGAGGTATGTAGGCATAGAGATATGTGAGTTGGGATGAAATCATGTTTAAATTTAAGTTTTTTACAGCATAATAGGATAGGATCATATGAAACTGAATCTCAATTATTTGGGAATTGGGAGTATACCTTGCATAAATTTCATAAATTTATGGTTTCAATGTGACTAAGCATTTCCATCTTTTAGGAATTCCAAGTGATAGAGAAACCATCAAGTTACAGCTCCTTTTTTAATTTATTTATCTAACTTCTCAAATATTCTGCTCATTTTCAGACAGTTGAATTTGTCTTTTGATTCTTTTGGGCGTTACTCTACTTGTCCTTAAAGTTTTACTCAGTCCAAATCATAAAAACTTGTGTCTTTAACCTTTTGGAAATCTATAAGTCCTTCTGTGGTCATTGCTTGCCTTTTGGTTGTGGTTTGTAATGAATAGTGTTAAATTGCTCGGTGTATTTGATTGGATTCTGTTAGGACTTAGATTAGTAGAGTTAGTTACTAATAATTAGTTAGTTGGTTATGGGTTGTTAGACCTAATGTGTCTAAATAGGGAGTTAGGTAGTTAGATTGGGATATCATTGAATATTGTAATCATTTGTTGAATAGAGAATAGTCTCTATTGTGAAAGGGAGATCCTTGGAGAAGAGATTTCTCTTCTATCTCTAATAAAAATGTTCTTTCTTAACAGATCCTTGGGTTCCTAACAGATTCTGCATTCCCTTGCAATGATTAAACATCAAACACTGAAAACAATTGACTTTTTGGTACTATTTCTGTAAAGCCTAATATTTCAAGTCCTTTTCAATTAATTACTTTGCTTTGATATGCAGGTTGTTCGCTTTAGGTGTTTGGAGAAACCAAAGGAGGATGACTTCAGTCTTGAGCTGTGAGTTTCTCTCAAGCTTATATGATTCTTTTGTTTCTTTAATCATTTTATGATATTGTAGTATACCTATGGTAGTTCATATATGCTATGTCATCAACTAGGTCCAAGCTTCACACATATGATGATGTTGTAGAAAGAGTCTCTCAACATCTTGGTTTGAATGAACCATCTAAAATCAGACTCACATCTCATAACTGCTACTCCCAGCAGCCTAAACCACAGCCTATCAAGTACCGAGGAGTGGAACATTTGTCTGACATGCTGGTTCACTACAATCAGGTTATTAGTTGCAGTGCATTTTTTATAAGATGCAGTTGCATTTTAGAATCTATGCAGTGTTGAATGGACTTAATACTGGTTTGGGTTTTTCCTTAACATTCAATATGCTAAATTATTGTTTTTCGATTTTATTTCTAGGCTTGTGATATTCTATACTTTGAAGTATTGGATATTCCTCTGCCGGAATTGCAATGCCTAAAAACGCTCAAAATCGCTTTCCATCATGATGCCAAAGATGAAGTTAGTATTGTTGGTGGTGCTTTTACATTTTACAGAGTAATTCACTTTATGAGGTTTTATATTTCTAACCAAGTTATCCTTGTTCAGGTGATGATCATTAGATTACCGAAGCATAGTACTGTGGCAGATGTAATTAGTGACCTTAAATCAAAGGTAAAGCAGTAAACCCATATCATCAATGCTGGTGCATTTAATATGTAAATAAACCAAATGAATTATAGGCTTAAACAGATTTGTTCACACATTTAGATGTATTTTGGGTTTGTCTGCCTATTCGAACACTTATTTTCTAGTATTAAGTTTTAATAGAATTTTAAATTTTTGTCTAAATCAGACGTTAAAAGATATTAAAATAAATACAATAAATGCCCAATCCTAACTAATCAGCACCAAACTAGGATTCTGTATAGCTAAGGAATATTTGAGTTTTTTGTAACACCCTTCCTCATGCTGGGGTTTACATGTCATATGCACCAAGCTTGTTAAAATAGATTCAACCCGAGGACCTCTACTAGACTTGGTAAACATATAAGCGAGTTGATCACCTGAACCAACAAAGTGACAATCGGTCTATGTGCTTAGTTCTTTCATGAAAAATTGGGTTGGAAGTAATATGCAACCCAATTTGGTGTTCACAAATTAGTTTCATCTCCTTGGCATCTCCTAATTTGAGTTGATGGAGTAATTGTTGAAGCCATGCAAGTTCAAAAGTTATTGCTGTGATAGCACAGTATTCTACCTTTGTATGTTCTGCTTCTTGCTCAGCCATGAGATCAACTTACCTCCAGCACAGACACAACATCCTCAAGTGAGCCTTCTATCTCTTGGTGAACATGCCAATCAACATCAGAATGGATAACAACTCTAGTGTTACTCTTATGTTCATAAAATAATTATTCATTTGGTGCACTCATGACATACCTAAGAATGTGAACCACAACGTTTTGGTGGCTATCACTAGGAGCATTCAAAAGTTATGTCTCTGAGGTGCTGTTTACTTGGTTTGAAAGCCGAGACAAATTGCACCTTTCCCCTCCTCTCATTTAAGGCATATCTAAGTTTCCTACGAGCCAAAGAAAGTACTTTTAGGCTTTGTCTAAGATAATTAAGTTTGCCAACCAACATCGACATCTACTAATATCTTTCAATTCCTTCCTTGACTTGGTAGTAGCTTGATGTTGAGATCCATGGAGTATGATTTGGTCAGCAATCGAGCAAGCCATTTTCCTCAAGTATATCAAGTGGATGTTTATGTTGAGTAATAATAGCTACTCCTATCTTACACTAAGAAACTTCAATCGCCAATATTTTAGCGGCCTCAAATCTTTAATTTAAGAGTTTAGTGACATACGTTGTGAGTCGATGGATACTAGGATGAACATTACCCATGATGATGATGTCGTCGACAGAGACAAGTTGGTGGTCAAGTAGGTGGTCGGTGAAGATTGCAAGAAGATAGAGTAGTCTACTTCACATTGGGTCATCTCATACTTCTACAGCACAATACTTAACCACCAAAAAAAGCCTAGAGTGATTGTTTCAAGCAATAAAGAGATTGAAGAAGCTTCTAGATGATGTGAGATGCACAAGTCACAATAAAATCTAATCATAGCTCCATATAAGCCTCTTATAACTCACCGTAATTTCGACGTTCAACTGTTGCAGAGGCCATTGATGAATAGAAGCTACGAGAATAAAAAAGAAAAAATATGCGATCTTGGCCACTAGAGAGAAGGTTTCCCCATAATCTAGACTAAAGATATGTGTTTATCTTTATGCCATGAGGTGAGCTTTTAAGGGGTCATAAGCGTAACTATATATACGCGTCGACAAGTCACTTTTGTTTTGCCATAAGGTAAGGGTATCAGATTCGAAGTACAATTATAGTGCAAAACATCCATCTCATCTACTTCTTTGGTCTCGAATATAACCAAAGAAGTACCCATATATGATGGTCATATAAACAAATTTACAAACTTTCAATGTTTTTATGGACCTCATTACATAAACATGCATCAATTAATATAAGTTTTATGTTTCAAAGACTTTTTTTATTTCCATAGAACAAGTTCCATGAAGGGCACTTTTGAAAATATACTTATTTTTTTATGCGATCAAGAAGAAGAATTTCACTTAACTAGCTTTTTTAATAAGTGAAAAATATGAGTAAATTTCTATGTTTCTTGTGAGATCACACCTTCTCTTTGTAACAATGTTACAATAATTACATTCAATGTCTAGGAAGTTGTGTTGACTAGGACTACTAACAATTAGTCTAGGATGTTGCACAATCAAAGAATAATAAAAACATACACTGAATTTTAACACTCCCCCTCTAGCTAAAGCTTACTATGTTTTAAGCTTGTTACATCGAAACATTTTATCACAAAAATTGAAACTAAGTTTGACAATTGTTGGACATGTTTGTGAAGAGAAGACACCGTTAATGATTTGTGACGTTAATTACTTTTGCTATTATTAAGACTAGAGGGTGTACCATTTCCTATTTTCACCCATGACCAGACATAACTTAACCTATAATTTTGAGAATAGACATAGAATCCAAGCAAAATACAAGCATAATAGGATAGAGGTAACCAATATTAATTTAAATAACTAGCATAGATAGTATTAGAATTCCAAGAGGACCTGTTACCTATTCACAGTGCAGCAGATATCTCCAGTGATTAGTGCAATGTCCATCGGTGGGGACAAAGACAAGGCTGGGTGCAATAAGAAGGTTAGGGATATCTGGAAGAAGAAAATTTGACTTACCAGGATCATCTGTCTAGTCTGGATTAGAAAATAAAAAAGGATGGTTCTTAAAGAAGATGACATCTGTAGAGACAATGTACAAGTGAAGATTTCGAGAAGTAGCATCAATTGTTTTTTTGTAGATGAGAGTAGTTGAGGAAAAACTCTGGAGGGACTTGGCCACAAGTTTTAACTTTCCCTGGAGTAGGGCCATGAACAACAAACGTGCTTTTGAAGAGACATAGTGGTAGAAAGTAAAAATGTTGTAGGAACAAAACAAAGTGTTGTTCTTGGTTGTCAAGAACAAAGGAGGGCATGTGATTTATTAAGTAGAAGCTGTGAGAATAGTATCCCGAAAACTTGAGGCGATACCTATTTGTGCAAGAGCAAGGTATGAGTTATTTCAACTAAGTCTGGATTCTTCCTTTCAACCAAACCAATCTGGTTGGGGATACGAGTGTGACACCCTCAAACTAGTAACTTAATCTTGAAAAAAAAAAATTTCAACTATTTAAAACATACAAAACATATATAGTAACTTCTGTATACAACTTCTATTATCCGGAAAAAATCAGGTCATGGCTATACAGTGTTAAATGACTCAAAATATATACTCAACTAGCCCTGATACAAAACATAATAAGGCATGGACACATCTCTGCTTGTCTCTTACTTCCTTGACTTCATGAACTAGTTTCTACGACGTGGCAAAAAGTCCATGTGTCAAGCTCACCGTCGTCTCCACATTCGAATGTAAAAATTGAGATATTCAAAAAGTAGAAGAGAGAGATAAGAATGTGAACGTTTAAAAATGGAAAAGCAGATTACTATACACATTTAAGAGCAGAGTGTAGTTTACAGGAGTTTTTGGTTTCTGTCGTTGGGTAGATTGCTCCTTTCTTTTTTGCCTTAATTTATTTTAGGAAAGGATATTGTATTAGCTTCTTTGAGAGTTGCTCTTGGTTTGTTTTTAGAGATCAATATTTCAGATATGCAATGTAATTGGACTGCTCTTTTTGCTGATTAGTTTAAGAAAACTATTAATCTGTGTATTTGTTTATGTTTTCTTTTCTAGACTGAGGATTATTTATCCTCCATCTTTTATGTACTGCTTTCTCTTTCTGATACCAATACAACTTCATTTTTAATAAAAAATCATATTGTTTAGGATTGTGTTTCTGTGTTATTGTGCTAAACACTTGTGACAGCTGCATTAATGGAAATTTCTAACTACTTTGTATTTTCCCTCCAAAACAGGTAGATTTATCACATCCTGATGCGGAGCTTAGATTGCTTGAAGTATTTAATCACAAGATCTATAAGGTAAAGATAATATGTAGATTTTGAATTTTACTTTGAAATACTAACATTAAGCTTTTATCTGTAAACACGATTTCCTAAACTTGGCTAGTTGATGGTTCATTATATTTGAGGCCAAAAGTGAAAAGTGGATTTGTGTTGTGTTCCTGAAAGGTGCACACCTCTAATAGGGACAGGCACTCGGAGATCCAAGTGTTTCGGTCAGTTTGGGAAAAAAATAGGAAGAATTCAGATAGTTTAACCTGCTTTTAATGGGATTAAATGCCAAGTGTTAACATTTAAAAATTATAGATAGAAACATACAAAATGTTATAGTGAAAACTCAAGAAAAACATGATTTTTTAATATTCTTCTAAAATCTTGAATCTGAAGATTCTGTTTTCTCTGTATAAATGACCAGCAACTTGTAATGACGGTGACATAGATTTTTCCCTCTTTTATGATGGAATTCCTCTGCACTTACTATTTTCCATTTTTAATGATGGGAAATACTTCATTTCCCATGACCATATGCTTCAAGATTTAATGAGTAAGCTTCTAAATAAAATAAAATCGTAGCTTCATAAAATCATCATAATTTATATTTATTTTTTCTTGCTTTACCTATGTGGTCTCAATTGTTTGACAACCTATAATTTAATGCATATTTCCATATAATATCAGTTTTGTGCTGCTGTTTTCATCGTTTCTTAATAATGATTGTGAAGATGTTTCAAATTTTTGGTAATGCTCATCACATTTTATGATCTATCTATTGCAGATTTTTCATGTCAGTGAAAATATTGAGAATATTAATGATCATTATTGGACACTACGAGCAGAGGAGGTAAAGATATACTATTTGATAATAATAAATTGTTTTGTTGTTGGGACAAGTTGTTATCAAATAGAATCTGGACTGAAGGGATTGGAAATAACCGTTGCCCCACCCAAATCATCAATCATATTAAACCACATTCATAATAAAAGCCTGTATCATTTCATTTCCCTTTTTATGTGACACCCTATAACTTTAATATGGTACAAACTTTACTTTCCTCCATGCCCCACCCCTGCCCCATCACTATGCCTCTCCTAGACTCTATTGATTCGGACTTTACTATAAAAGTTGCATTAATCCCTTTCCTGCAGTGGTGGAGATTTGACTAGCCCCCATACTATGGCTGTGGTGTAGTGAATTCAATATGCGGACCATGGCGGCTGTTTTCTGTGTGGCAATTGTTGCGCTGCCAGCAGCCATGATGGAAAACTAAAGTGTTTTCGTTTTCTGCCATGTAACCCTTAGAAAAGGCAAGACTTGTAGTAAGGCCCAAATATGAAAAACCTAACAATTAGTAGTAGGTGCAGCGCCCCGACCCACAAAAGTGAATCTGGACTGAAGGGATTGGAAATAACTGTTGCCCCACCCAAATCATCAATCATATTAAACTGCATTCATAATAAAAGCCTGTATCATTTCACTTCCCTTTTTATGTGACACCCTATAACTTTAATATGGTACAAACTTTACTTTCCTCCACTCCCCGCCCCTGCCCCATCACTATGCCTCTCCTAGACTCTATTGATTCGGACTTTACTATAAAAGTTGCATTAATCCTTTTCCTGCAGTGGTGGAGATTTGACTAGCCCCCATACTATGGCTGTGGTGTAGTGAATTCAATATGCGGACCATGGCGGCTGTTTTCTGTGTGGCAATTGTTGTGCTGCCAGTAGCCATGATGGAAAACTAAAGTGTTTTCGTTTTCTGCCATGTAACCCTTAAAAAAGGCGAGACTTGTAGTAAGGCCCAAAGATGAAAAACCTAACAAATAGTAGTAGGTGCAGCGACCCAACCCACAAAAGTGAAGCTCATTGATGGAAACCCCTTAAAAAAGCGAGACTTGTAGCGCAGGCTGACTTTTTCTCGCTTTCGTTATTTTGTTTGGTCAACTTTCTCATTTCCGTTTGAAACCATTTAGGTCTCATCTGATGTTGCTTTCTTTTTTAAATTCTTTTGTTCTATTTTTTTTTTTTTTTAAAAATTAATATTTGTTTTCTGGTGTACAACGGGGTGACTAGATTTGAACCTAAGACCTCATACATACTTCCCAAATCCCTCTCCATTAAATTCTTTGTTCCCTTCCAATTTTGTTTAAAAATTTTATGATATTTTTGGTGTTATTATTTTTAAATACTTCTGTTCTTAAGTTTTATTGTGATAATATTTTTAATTATTTTTTCTTAATTGTGCATTCTTAATTCTTTATTTCAAGTCTGTTTTCTGAATTTGATTACTTTTTAAAATTTTTAATTATTTAATCATTTTTTTTCTTTTATTTTTTTATGTTCTTATTTCTCTTTTTTTAATTACATTATTTTGAAACATTGTTTTTAAGTTCTTCTATTTCTTTCTTTTAATTATTTGTAGAAATTGAATGAAAAGTTAAGGTACTTCTGATCTATCTTTCATCAAATAAAGTCAAATTTACTAGAGTACAATCATCAATAAAACTTGAGTCTAATGACCAAAAACTAGAGTCCACCAAACCTAAAACACATTAACTAAGACGAACAAACCAAGCTACTGTAGAGGAAGGGTCAGAAGTACAACAACGACCACCTAGACTTATCCCACGAAGTAGGATCGGTTATATGGATCAAATGATGTCATAATGTTCTATCATGTAGCATATATCTCTATTGAGCTCATGGATCTCAAAGTCTCTCTTTATAGTTTCTCTTATACTTTTTCTAAGTCTCCCTTTGCATTTATCAATTTGACTACCCTTCATCTCATCTACACTCCTTACTACAAAATCTACAGGTCTCCTCTCTACATGCCTAAACCACCTAAGTTGGGTTTCTACCATCTTTTCTAGGATAAATGCTACGCCAACTCTCTTTCTAATGATGTCATTTCTAATGCTATCTCATATAGTCTTTTCAGACATTCAACACACCATTCTAATCTCCACTACACTTATTTTATCCTTGTGTTGATTTTGTACCTCAATACTCCATCCTTACAACATCACTGGTCTTATAGTTGTGCGGTAAAATTTCGCCTTCAATTTAAGCGGTACTTTTTTCATTACATGAAACACCTGAGGCACTCTATTTCAAGTTTCAACCACCCAACATGAATCCTATGGTTTACATCTCCATTTATTTCTGTCATTTTGTGCCATATCCCCAAAATATTTAAACATTGTGACTTGTGGTATGGTATGTTCTCCAACTTTTGCCTCTTGTTAGAAATGCTTCGCCTTTTGCTAAAGTTGCATGCTATATACTCTGTCTTGCTTCTAGTAAGGCGAAGTCGATACGCTTCTAAGTCTTGTCTCAAATCTATAATGGCCAGGAATACCCACAAAAAAGTATATTAGGTCGTGGTTTGACCACCGAGAGGAAAGGTAAATGTTGAATCTTGAAATGTTGTGGTGAGACGAGTAGTGAAAGGAAACATGTGGCTTACACACCTCAGAGGCATCAAAGATGCAGCGGCACACGAGGGCGTATTTGGTGTCTGATAGCAGTGATCTTCTTGGTTCCGGTCGATAATGGGAGGTGATCCTCTTGGTGTGGTTGTGGAGGTATAATTGTGGGCGGCGGTGGTCAAAAGTAGTCAACGATGGGCAATGGGGTTGCCCAACAGATGTCAGCGAAGATAGACCACAATGAAGGCAGCAAAGAGAGACTGCAACAGAGGTGGCTAATATTTTATGTGAGAGTGATGCCCCGAAGATTGGGAGCTCTGATACTATGCATATGATGATGTTGACTATTATTTAAATTGTCTAAGAGTACATACATAATCTGAGTATATGCAAGTTCTAGGGCCTGATTAATGGGCCTGATAAAAATGTTAGAAGTTACACATTGACAAAAATGTTAAAAATGTTAGAAGTTACCCCTAGAAAACACTAGTTTTTGTCATAGTTTTTGTTTTGCACTTGCTTTGTCTTGTAATGAAATTTTTAATTTTTTTTTAATTTTTTTTTAATTTTTAAGCTCATTCCATCAATCTCTTTTACCAAGGATATTTCTTATGTTTATCATTAATGCCTTTTTTTCTTCAATAATATGATGTCATTCTTTCTTCCATCGCATTATTCTTGTCCAAATTGATTTCCTATAAATGATATGGATTTTCATGGCTGCAGATTCCGGAAGAAGAGAAAAACCTTGGCCCTCATGATCGGATGATACATGTTTACCATTTTTTGAAAGACACTGCTCAAAATCAGATGGTAAGATTAAATGACTTGTAGGTTTATCCATATTTTAGTTCTTAAAATCTGCCTAAAATAAAATTCCTTTTCAATCAATGGAAGCATGTTACTGCCTCTAAAATTTTCTAATATTTGCACATTCCTTTTGCACTGGGGATGCTTTGGGAAGAGCAGCATGTTCAGAACTTTGGAGATCCTTTTTTCTTGGTTATCCGTGAGGGTGAGACATTAGCTGAAGTCAAACTGCGTGTACAAAAGAAGTTGCAAGTTACACATGAGGAGTTTTTGAAGGTAAATATTGTGTATGTGATTGAATTATGTGTTCCTGTTTTTATGTTTTCAAATATGATACAACTATCTGCATGCTGGTTAATTGTGTATGATGGAATTGTAATTTCTTCCAGTTTTGGTTAACTAGTTGTTAACTGGTAAGACATATGATTAATAACAATGACATTTCTAAAAATATAAACTAATATATTAAGTACCAACATCAAAATAGTTTAAGATTCAAGTTTCAAATCAAAATGATAGAAAAATGGCTAGCTACAAAAGACAGGACCCATCAGAAGAACCTAATCTGTCAAAATGAATTGAGATTCATGCTGCAATTCATTTTGATGAATCAAGATTCATGTTGCAATTCATATCGAAATAGATACGCACAACGATTTGCATCAATTTGATTTAGTTTTTTTTTCAAATCGTGATGCAACTTGCATGTAGCGTATGACTCTCTTAACTATTGTTTTGAATTGAATATGTAGATATTAGTTAATAGTTAATATTTTGTATTTGATTTTAACAAAGTGATATTTGGATAGACTTCCATTGGAATTTTAATTAAAAATTGTGAATAATAAAAATAGGAGAGGCCATGTGGTGGTTTGTTAGAAACACATATGGTTGTTGTGTGAGAGTTTAATGAGTGATTGACATTCACAAGAGCCTCATTTAATATATTGGTGTGAAATGATTTTGAAACACTTCATAAAATAGTTCTGAGCTCAAGTCAATTTTCAAACTTGGGTATTCTTTTTTCAATGTTATTGAGGTTTGTTATGTATTGTTTGAAATAGTTTCTTTAGGTAGTTTCAATTAAGCAATTGTTGATTCATTAATTATTTTTAATGCATTTTTCTGTCGTTTCCTTGCAGTGGAAGTTTGCGTTTGTGTCACTTGGTCGTCCTGAGTACCTTCAAGATACAGATATTATTTCTGTTCGGTTTCAGGTATGTCTATTCTCTCGGATCTGTACTTACATCTTTTAATTGTGACCTGTTTCTAAGCTTGAGAGACTGTCCACTGTCCAGTGTCCATGGAATTAGGTGTCTGCTTATTTATTTCTACTAGATCTAGTAATAGCATTGTAATATTGTCTGGTTTTTTAGAGACGGGACATATACGGCGCGTGGGAGCAATATCTCGGACTGGAACACACCGACAATTCCCCAAAAAGGTCCTATACAGCCAATCAGGTAAAATATTATCAGGAAATTAGTTCCTCCTTCCTTTAAATCCTGTGATAACTTAATCAAAATAATGGAATAGGAAAAGCTCATTCAAACACATCCAGACATGAATCCTGCGATAACTTACTATTATTTCCAGTACTTTGCTGATAGATCTTACCTCCCAACTGTTCTTTCCCCTTACCTCTCCCTATGCAAGACACTTTTAACATGAATGTGGGAGACTTTCCCTTCCCCTAACAAAACTTTTGGTCTTAAACGAAAAAGACAGCAGCCATTATTTGTCTCAAAATAATTGGTAGTTTAGTTTAAAACATATGATATTGACAATAATGGACAGATTATTGTAATGTCACTGGAATTAATTTCATGTGTGGGTTTTTAAAGCCTATGATGATTATATCTCAATTTTGCAGAATCGCCATGCATTTGATAAACCAATAAAAATCTACAACTAGAGAAACGCATGTATCATCTTGATCAGTCAATTTGGTAGTACTATGTCCAGTGGCAGTTGAAGCTTTCTAGTGGTATTAAAAAGAAGTGTAGTGAATCTTCTCCAAGTAGTTTGTTCAAGTCCATTGTTTTTGTTCTGCTGAGGAGGTGATGAGTATAATAGCCTTGAATAGTGATTCAAACACATTTACAACGGAGCAATTTTAGGTGGTCGGGAGGTTGATTTAATATTACTGTCATTTGGTACATAAGATTTTGGGTTGGGTTTTGTATAGAAAGTATAGGTATAGGCATACTTAAATGTTTTCTATGCACCCATTGTGGGTTTTTCAGTTTGCTTTATAGTTGGAGAATGCTTCGAGTGGTTGGGGAATGTGTATATGTTTCCTACAGGGTCTAACATGTAAAAAATTTATTGTGCCTTCTTTCACCTTCATTTTTTAGAGGCTTACAGCTGTGTTAGTTAATTAAAGGAAAACGTTACCTTTTGTTTCTCATCTTCATTTAGCTGATTGTCTATTTTCTCCTCCCATTAGCTGTGCTGGAAATTGCTTTTTCCCTCTACTCTACCTTGCCTCATCTGTTGTATCCTGTGAAACGTACTAATATTGACAAAGGAATAGTAGAGTAAATAATGAGTCAATGAAAGATAGGAGTATATTGAAAGTCTGCTTATTCAAAATTGTTTTAGTTTATGCAAAACAACTTTAAAAAATGTATGGATATAAGAACATCAAGAGAGCACTTTTAAATGCTAAAATTGATTCTCAATACATCTTGCAAATCAAGGGGTTAATTCTTGAAATTTTCAATTTAAATAGCAATGTCTTCAAAACATTGGTTGTGATAAAACCGCTAAAACACAATTGTATGGTTGCTTTGAAAATTGTTGAATCAATACGCAATGCGAATGGAGAAGTTAAAAATTTAGTCTATGTCCCCTCGCTTGCTCTCATTTCAAATAGAAAACTTACAAGTTCAGAAAAATTGTAGTTAAAGGCATGTTTGATTCCTTTCTTAAATTATGTTTTATTGTTTTCAAAAATTAAAGTATGAAAACTTGTTGAACATATATGCTAATACCTTGAGTTGCCTATTGGGGACTTTAGAAGGAGATTAAAACTCTAATTAGATGATATTTAGAAACAAATCCACTTTGACATTTAAAGCTCTTTTTATGCTTCATTTGTCCGTTATAATAAGACTTCCGACAAAATTTATGCATATTAAAAAAAAGTTGAAATAATTAATTTATTGAAAAAAGGGTTATTTTTATATGTTTATTCCTATAACGATTGATGTCATAAGAGAGATAGAAAAAAATTATGTTTTTCAACAGTAAACTAAATAAAGACATCTTAAATCATTAATGCATGTGAAGAAAAAGTAAAATAAGCGTAAAGAAAAAGTAAAATAAGGTCTTATAATTAAAAATGGAGGAGTAATAAAAAGACATAGAATAGATACAACAAACACTAAACACCTAAATAATCCATAGTTAATGACATAAAATGAAATCATCATTGCAAACGATGAGAAATAAAGATAGATAGTATTTAGCTTCAACTAAATAGGATAAAAGTCTTCAAAATATCATAAATTGTGAACGACTGAATTGGTCATCATAATTGTGAACGACTAACATTTTTAGTCTAAATATCATAAATTGACAAACATGTCCCTTAAATTTAAAATATGTCCGGTGAAGTTAATGTTGGAACCAAGGTTGTCTAAAAAGTGTGCATATTATACATTATGGGACCCAATTCGCTAATATGTCTGGTACTCAACAATAGTTTCCCTTGTCGCATATTGTGTCTTTCTTAAGACAATAAATTAATTTGCAAGAAGGAATGAAATAAGTGACATTTGTTGTACGAGGATTTTCAGCGGAAAAAATATTGCCCAAATAATCATTTTTCAAATTCTTAAAATCGTATAAGAACATTTGTGATTTTCAGAACCAAACACCATAAAAAGAATCACGTTTTTATTTGTACGATAACTATATAACTATCAATATTTTATAAGGAACCTATCAATTGTATTTTCAGTTAAAACTTTCCATTTCACTCGTCTTAAGAGTTATCTTTATTGTTCAAATAGTATTTAGAAACTTGTATTTTGGGCAAGTAGTGGTTTGAGATTCCTCAAATGCTTGAACTTAATAAGTCATTTAAAGAATACTAGAGTAAAGTTTGAACTAAGTATACTCTGGTGTGCAATCTATTGATTATAGTTGAAATCCTTCATTAATGAAGAGATTATATAACTATTAATTAGTGGTGAACTATTATAAATCTACTGCATTCATCTTTTTTTCCACTACATATTTCATTTTTGAAATTACTTTTATTCAACTTTTTGCTTTTGTAAAGGTTTTCAAAACTTTGTTTATACGAAAAGGTTTTATAAAACACAACTCGAACATTAAATTTCTTATATTTACTTCGAGTACCATTTCAAGATAAAAGTTATTTAAGCACGGGAGAATTGTAACATATTGCTTTTTTGCAAAACTTTTATAAATGTTTGTGATAAATTTTATGATGTATTATGTTATGTAATGTGATATCTTATAATAAGAGACTAAACATGTAATAATTTAATCAAATTATGAAGTCATTAAGAGTTAGAAAGGTAGGAGAAACAAACAAAACAATTTTGTACTAATTCATATGGTAAAAACATTCCCCTCGTCGTGCAGTGTAGTGTATTCTTACATCAAATCCCTTATTTTGCTTCATCGTTCAAATGACACCTTTGTCATGGGAGACATACGTTGACTGAAAATGCTATGTATCGCATCATCGTTTGACGCAATGGCTTCATCTATAAATAGTGTTAAGTAAGATTTTTATTTTGGGATTAAGTTGGTTTGAAGAAATATGCCCCTTAGTTATTTTGAAGATGACAAAATCGTTTGTGGAAACAATTTAATGCACTAATATTTTGATTTAGTGTGCAAATCTTAGATCAAGTGAATTTTAAAGATTCTTATGTCGTATCCTCTGATATTTGGACGAAGACAAAGGAGCAACAAAATTGTGCTTGACTCCATTTCCTAAGTCTTATACGCGAACAACGTTGTGTCTCGATTGCCTTTCGAAACACAAGCAATGTTGTAGTTCAGTTGCCTCTAATGAATGAAAATATGTTCTAGATCGTCTACATCTAATGACTACAATCCCTACTCGTTTGTCTGCCTCTGATGAATTCAACAAACGTTTATTTGTCTGTGTCTAATGAATTCAACAGACGTTTGTTCGTTTGCCTATGATAAGCATGTCAAACAAGTGATTGACTCTGCCTCTAATTAATCAGATAAAGTGTATGGTCGTCTGACTCTGAGTTACTATGTATCCTCTAAAGCAAGCCAACGCTCTGAAAAATTCAACATTATGATTAAGTCGAAGCTCTAATGAAAATCAACACTCCTAAGAAGACAAATCATTTGCGCATCATTTGATGAACATTTTGAATCTGCTACTTGTTTGAAGATCTTAAGACATGTTGTGACCATCGTATCCTTTGCTTCCCAACGATTTTAAACAGGATACACTAAATCAATTACAAGATCAATTTTAGAAAGTTTCTATGGCAAATCAATCTAAAAAATACGATACGAAACCTCATGAATCATGCTGATTTCTTGCAACTAGGACAACAACTAGAAACACTAACCGATCTCGATAAAAGGATGTGCATTCCTCATTGGAAAAACAAGAAATGTATAAGCTATAAGCACATTTACACTCTTGTTCGTAATAACTCATTTTACTTTACCGCTAACAAAAGATTTTGAAAGAACAAATTTGTAAACACTCTCCTGTGAGAGCTATTTCAGAAAAACCTAAACCTATTATGTTGTAACCTAACCCAATAGTGCTTCCTTCCTCAACAACTTGACTGTACTAAGCTAGAAGGTTGAAAAGATTGAACACAATCAGTGTGACTAGTAGGTGTTCAAGTGTAAGTTTGATTCCGTAGGGGACTAGTGGATTGAATCATTTAGCTTGAAGGGATTGGATGTAGCTACCGTGTTGGTGGTCAACCAGGAGAAATCGTTTTGTGTCTCTCTATTCTTGCTTTCTTTGCTTTCTTTACTTTAGTATAGCCACACGGAATTTTTTTTAACTAAAAAACACAATTCAAACACCTCATTTCTTGTGTTTTTTGTTCTACATTTTGTCCCTTTTCACCAAACACTAGTGTAACAACATAAGTATTGAATTATGATTGAATAGAGTGCAAATCTGTATTTAATTGTAGCTTTAAGTCAATAGGTATTCCAATTTAGTCGAACCAAAATGATAAAATAATTTTATACCAGAAAAATTATTTGATTGAATCATATAAAATTAAAGTGATTCAATCAAATTTGAAGTAATGTCACTTAATTGATCACACAAATTATATGAAAGTAATTATAACAGAAAATTCAATCTTAAACACAACTAGCATATAACCCATGCAATTCAATATTTTTAGCTTCATTTTCAAAATAAATTTGAAAACATAATTACTTAAATAATTATATAACTAACGAATTATAAATAAAATCAAGGGTCTCTATATAATATTTCTTGCATCACCAACTTATATAGAAGGAAATACAAATGTATTATATAGCCACTACAACATTTTTCCCTACTGCAATGCATAAAAACTGTTGCTTAACGTAAAAAAACCGTTGTCGTAATCTACGAGAACGATTTTTTGTCCGTGGAGAACCAAGGCGTTGCCTTTTCCTTATGCGACGGTTTTTTTTTAAACAACGCTTTTTAAAAACTGTACTGGTAGCTACCTCTAACAGAACGGTTTTTCAAATTGACAACGACAACGGTTTTATGATGTTGCCAAATGAAAACCGTTCTTATAGGTTCTTTTTTCAATTAAGTTACGACAATGCTTTAAAACCGTTGCAAATATATTTTTTTTTTATTTTTTTTTTAAATAATATCTTAAATTATTGTATTTTAGAAAAATAATTTTAGTAAAACATTATTATTGAAATTCTATAATAAATTTAAAAATATAACAATTGTTAATACTAAATTATTGTAATGTACTGTAATAAATTCATAATGTAACAATTGCAATAGTATAAATTCATAAAGTTCATTGTCATATAGATGAAGCGTTGTAACTCTTGATCATTCATACGATGTATTTGCAGTGATTCAATTTCTCTAATTTATATTCTAGAGATAAGGAGACAATCAAAATAACAAAAATAAAATTCCTTATCTATAAAAACAAATACACAAAGAAAACTTAAGTATCAACATCTATTTCTTCATCTTGTGCTTCAAAATATTGAAATTTATCATTGGTATCACCATCATTCATCTACAAAATAAAAATAATATATCCAATAAGTAAAATCATGAGTAAATGAAAAAATGTTAAAGTCTATAATAGTAATATAGTTCTAACAATACTAAATATATAATAGTAATATAGTTCTAACAATACTATATAATATAATTCTAACAATAATATTTCTAACCGTAATATAGTTCAGTCTTACTTCATTATTATTAGGAGCATGTGTTGATGTAGAAGAACGTAGAGTACTATTAGCATCAGCTGGAGTTGATAAAAAAACTGCTAAAGCATCTATATTCACTCCTACAGTGTTTGAGTTCAACATTGTCTTAAGAATAAGCTAAAATTTTCCTTCCATCGCTTCCATTTCCTTACATTGTTTCTCCTCTATCTCTTGTATCTTATCATTAAACTGTTTTATCTCCTCAGCGTGTTCTCTTTTAAGTTTTTGCAATTTCTTCATTTCTTCTCAAGAGAGTTGGTGTTGAAGTTCTTCCGTGACAACGAAATCTCCCAGGTTTTTCTTTGCCACACACACTCTGAAAGGCTTCTGAAGATGACTGTCCATATTTTTCAATCAAGTCTTGAAGCTTTATCTAGCATAAATAATAATATTAAATGAATAATTGTATACATAATTAATAGTAAATAAATAACACATTATGTTAAACTTACAATTGCAAGATTGGTTTCTTGATCCAACTCCTTTCCTTTCTTACTTTGTCGAGTAGCAATAAACATTTCAGCTTGAGTGAGAGGCTCTTTATCTTCATTACTTTGACACTAAACCAAGAAGAAAAAAAAATAATATGAGACTTTTATTTAAGTAACATAATTAAATATTCATTTACAATGTTTGAAAAAAGAATACCATTTTTTCCCTTACAACTGCAAAGCCTTTATTCCCTATTCGGTGTCTGTATTTCTACTGAGCTATATTTTGAGCATTTTGATGACTAATTTCCTATATTCATTCAAATTTTTTTTATAAAATTACAAATGCGTGACAACAACTATATATAACAAGTAATTATATCTTACTTGACTGTGGTCTTCTTTCCAATATTCCAATAAGTTCTTAAAGTCTTCTTTTGATACCTCATGAGGACGATTTTTTAACCGCTCACGCGTGGTTTTGTTCTTACTAAAATGCTCATTTTTAATAAAACATTTGTATCTTCTCCAAGCATCATTTAAAATAGCAAATACAACTTTCCTTCCTTTCTCTAGAATGATGTATTTTTGCTGCAAAAATAAAAGAAACATATTAGAATCTATATTTATAAAAGTATGCTAACCCATACATTCAAATTAAAAAGTAAGTACATTTAGATAATCCCACACAGGATCTATATTTAGATCCTTCCAAGTCCTAATCAAAGCCTTCTAGTTATTGAAAGTGAGAGGACATAAATATGAACTTCTTGCGATTGTCCCCAAAAAACTACTAAGTTCAAAAACTGTCTTTTCATCAGGCCCAACCGGTTGTCCTTCTTCATTCAAGATGATCTCTTGTCTATCTTTAAACTCCCGTGAATGAATTTTCCGACATATTGATACCCTCCTCCATTTTATTTTCTTCTATATCTTCATCTCCTGAATCCTCTACTCCATGTTGTTCCTTATTCTTATTGAGATATTTGGTAAGTGACATAGGTGGATATTTTGGAATAGTTTTTTTTCTTCTTATAGGCTTGTTGATGTACTGGTGATCCTTGAACTTGATTTCCCATGGTAGAGCTGACTTGCCTCTTAAGGTTATTGTTTTGATGGAGTCCTTTGTTTTTTTCCTCAATTTTCTTAGAGACTTTTGATTCTATTGAACCTTGAGTAGCCATTGTTGACTTTTGTTGCTTCTGAAGATTATTATTTTGAGAAAGTGTTTTGTTTTGCTCATCAGTTTTCTTAGAGAATTGGGATTCTATTAAATCTTGAAGACAAGGAGCCTTTGTAGACCACATAATAGTTCACAATAATGTTACAAAGGAGGTTCAAAACATACAAACATAAAAATGGCATTGTCACTACATAATAGTTCACAATACATTCCAAGAATGACTCAATATTATAAAATATCAAGTAACAAAAGAAACTAAATATTAAATCTTCTACCCGCTCTAAGTACAAAGCTCAAGCTAAATAAGGACATAATTGTCTTCCATCCCTTCTGCTAAATGATAACGATCTCTTACCCCTAAGACCAACAATAACAAATTCAATAGAAAGAGATAATTCCTATTAAGTTAGGGGGAGATATTATTCTATATAGGCTATACCATGACCACCCTAGAAGATAAGACATCATTCTCGAAAAACAACTATCAGGTGATAGTTACAAAATTGTTGGGTGGGCTCACTCCCTAAGTGTAACCCACTAGTTTTATTAGTATTAGTACTATTATTACTAGAGCTATCAAAAAAATCCCCCAATCTAAGGCCTCTTTAAACTTTTTTTTATTAGGCCCCCAATATTTTATGGGGCCTAAGAGGGCTTATAGACCCCCAATATTTTGTTAATTTTGATTTTTTTTTTCTTGAAAAATTTTCGAATTTTATTTTTTAAGAAAAAATATCAAAAAAAATTTAAAATATTATTTTTCTCAAAAAATAAAAAAACAAATTCTTAAAAAACATTGATTTTTTTTTTTCTTGAAAAAAAAATTTCAAAAAAATTATAAATAATTTTTTATCGAAAAATATCAAAAATTTATTGTCGATGAAAAAATTGTCAAATTTTTTTTTTTTTTTCAAAAAATCGATATTTTTTTTTGAAAAAGTAGGCCTAAAGGTCCACTAAGCCCACAAAATTTTAGGGGGCTTTTAGTGTTGGAGGTTTGCTTTTTTGGAGCCTTTTAAATTATAACATTTTTTGGCCCCTCAAACATGTAGGCCGATGCCTATAATTAGGGGGCTTGTCAAATTGACAGCTCAAATTATTAGTATTAATGTTATTATTATTGAAATAAAAGAAAGTTTTAATGGGCTTTGTCCATGTGATAAAGAAAAAAGATTTAAAATCCTTAAGAAAGCAAAATAATGACAAGGAATTAGAAAAAGAAGGCCGTCGTAATAGTACAAGGAGAAGAAAGAGACAAAAGTTTGATTCCGGTGGTGGTAACAGGTGTGTAGCAAACTTGCTCCGTTTGATCTACAAATTTAGTATGTTATTTCTACCATTGAATTTGTTATTTTAATATAAAATCTGAATAGTTTTACCTTCTCTGAGAGTTACTTTGGCATACCCACTTTAGTGGAATGTTGTTATAGGGTTGTTATTGTTGATTGATGTTTCCTATTGTTATTTGGAAGACTCTTGTCTACTCATTAATTATTATAGTGGAAGCTTTTACTGGAATAGGTCTTGTGGTTTTTATTATCTTAATTTGAGGGAAGTTTTCCACAATAAAAATTGTGTTTGTCTCATATTTAATTTTCTACCAATTAATTTTGCTTTGTGGAATTGTATTTTCTGCACATGTGGGGGAAATAATATTCCGCATTATTGAAATAGATATCACTAATTATCTCTGTTTTTTTTTTTTTCCAATAAAGAGGTATTAGAGCCTGATTATTTGATTTGTGCATTTAAATGGAGGAGGAAAATAAAGGTCCCAATATGATTAAACTCAACTATTCTAATTACACACTTTGGAAGACTCTCATGGAAGACATGTTATACATTAAAGATTTGTATGATCCTATTGAGGATAACACTGCTAAACCCGCAAATAAATCTGATGCTGACTGTAAGAAGAAGACGAATAGAAAGACAATGGCGTTGATTAGGCAGTGGTTGGATATTAGTGTATATCCACACGTTGAAACTGAAATAGATGCTAACAAGATGTAGAGAAAATTAAAAGAGTTGTATGAACGAAAGAATGTGCAAAATAAATCATTCTTGATTCAGAAGCTGGTGAATATGAAATACAAAGATGGAGATTCAATGGCACAACATATGCGTATTTTTTAGAATACAGTGAATCAGTTGACAACTGCAGAAATTAAATTTGATGATGAGATGCAAGCATTGTTATTGTTGAGTTCGTTGCTTGATAATTGGGAAGTCCTTGTTGTGATGTTGACCAATTCTGCTCCAAGTGGAAAGTTGAAAATATTAACAGTTAAAGAGAGCATGTTGAATGAAGAAGCTCGAAGAAAGGAACGTGGTTTGATTGGTTCTTCCTAAAAGTCAGAAGCACTAGTTACAGAGTCACGGGGGAGAAGTCAATCTAAAAACTTCTATGGACGCGACAACTCTGAAAGTCGTAGCAAGTCGAGGACCAGAAAAGAAGTGATATGTTATCATTGTGACAAAACGGGCCACATAACTAGAAATTGTAGATTCCTTAAGATAGATCAATCAAAGGAAAGAGATGAAGAAAAAAAGAAGAAAAATGATTAAGATACAACAACAGTTGCATCTGTTAATAATGTCTACATTGTTTGTGATGATGATTCCATAAACCTTGCATGTTAGGATTCAACTTGGATTATTGATTCGGGTGCCTCATATCATGTTACTCCTAGGGGTGATTTCTTCTCATCTTACAGTGTTGGTGATTTTGGCATGGTAAAAATGAGAGATGAAGAAGTATGTAAAATTATCGATATGAGAGATGTTTGGGTTGAAACTGGGATTTGTTGCAAGCTTCAATTGAAGAATTGTAGACATGTTCCTGATATTCGTTTCAATTTGATTTCGGTGAAAGCCTTGGATATTGATGGTTAATGTAAGACCCTTAGTTTTAAATTCTAATTTATGCAATTTTAGTATATTTTTGTCTCGAATTGGTGTGACATTTAATTCAATTTTACTTTATTTTAGAAATTAAATACCAAAAATATATTTTGTTAGAGTTTATAATATGTTTAATATATATATATATATATATATATATATATATATATATATATTTTGAGACCCATTTAAAAATTATTTGTCGAAGAATAATTTATTTACGTTATGAAAAATTTAATACCGAACAATTTTGTTAAAAATATCACTTGTAGATATTTTTATCAAAATATTTTGAGATGTGAGTGAAGTGATGTGTGTAAGAATATTTAGATATTTATTAGTTTGTTTTAATTATAATATATATATATATTGATAAGTTAGTAATATATATATGTGAGAAGGCAAGGCATTGAATACAGAAAGCATAAACATTTCCCTCCCTGCCTCGTGAAACGTCTTCTTCTTCCTTCCTCTATTTCATGAAACAAAGTGTTGGAAGAAAAGAAGAACTGAAACATTTATCCTGCCTCGCGAGTTTCGTCTTCTTCCTTCTCTGTTTCCAAACCAAGCTTTGTTTTTTTTTTCAAAAACCGTCAAATACAAACCTTCACTTTTCTTCGACTTCTGAGCTTCATTTCGAGAAGTGACAGAAGAAAAAGTTGCTCATCTCCACGCTGAGGTGCTAGTAAGTCAGCTTCAGAAATGACGACGCAAACACAAAATTTACCGTAATTAATCGCGATTCCGTAATCGCTTGTTAAAGCTACAACGGAGGTAAGGGCTCCTCCAAACTTTTAGTTTGCATTTAGGACCTTATATGTGAATTTGTGGAAAATGAATTTGATGTGTTTGAGGTGTAGATTTGTGGAAAATGAATTTAATGCGTTTTATGGGTGAAATTGTGGAATTTGAATTTGATGTGTTTGAGGTGTGGTTTATGGCGATTCATGTTTGGTGTGATTGATGTGTTCATATTTAATATTGTGAATTTTTGAGATGAAATTTATGTGCGATTTGATGAGATTGAATTAATGTGATTTTTGTGAAAAATGAATTGTTGAAATTTGGTGTGAATTGTGGATTGAATTTGAAAAATCATTAGTGATAAATGAGTATTAAAAACGGAGAATCTTTTAATATCTACATTTACTTAATGATTATGGTGAAAAGAGTGAAAGTATGCTCATGCATTTCATGGTACATGGTGACCGTGATGGGGCCATGGTGATAGTGGTGACCGTGATGGGCCACGCGATGATGCCATGTGAATTGTTGGTTCATCTTATCCTTGTAGGGATTGTCGCGTCGTGCTTATCTGTGAGAGATTGCACTCTAGAATGTACTGATCTGTGAGCGATTTCACTCTAGAAAATCCTGTTGGCATGTGAGCGACTGCACTCTTGTATGTCGTGCTGGTCTGTGAGCGACTGCACACTATTAAATTATGCTGATCCGTGAGAGATTGCAACTTAGTAATTAGTACTAGTCTTGGAGAGGCTGTACAATTATGATTTATGCCCTTCGAGGAGGGTTTTGGTTTGGAATTCCGGAATCATGCATTTTGGCATATACACATTGTATTGGGGTGCTTGGCACGCGAGTCATGTTTGATATATTGTATTATTGTATCGTAATTGATGAGTATTATTGATTGAATTTGTGTTGTAAGTGTTGAATTATTTCGAAACATTTTTGAAACTGAAATCTGCATTATTTCTCAGTTGTCTTCGAATACAAGATGTTTGTATTCAAATACATATTTAAAACGTTCAATTTCAATTGAAATTTTAACATCGTATTCGAATACGACAAGATGATTTCTGCTACTGACTTATGATTTCGCACTTGTATTCGAATACGACAGGACTGTATTCAAATACGATATGATGATTTTTGCTACTGTCTTATGATTTCACACATGTATTCGAATACGACAGTGCAATTTTGTTAAAAACTTCATTTTTCAACTTTGATTATACATGTTTGACATATGAAAACCCTTTCAAGGAGTATACTAAGTCGAAAGGTTCTTTTGAACTTTTGAAAATATAAGAATTTTGCGAAGTGTTATTTGTTAATTTTGGTTGGTGACCCTTTACAATTACTGTGGAAATTGGGCTTTGCCCTCAGATGATACTCGAGTTCGTTCCACCGACTTTTACCTTGACGACGGAAACATCGTTAGACTTCCCTGACCGAGACTCGTCGACTGCTTAGGCATAGGACCCCATCTCAAGCATGGCTACTTATACGGGGAGGGTAGTGAGGACTAGTAGGAAAGTTGGGGCATTATATCTTGTGGAAATCACTCGCGAGAAGGTCGATTATCCGCGACCCTCAAGATTGGTGCTTGGGATGAGTGGAGATTGGGAAGATACAAAGGATTCCTCTTAGAGTTGAGGCGGAGGCCACCGTGGGAGCTGAGGATACAACGGTTGGACCAAGGACTGGCGAAAAAGATAAGGGGTCGATGCCAGTGGAGCGAGAGATTGCAGGACCATCTAGGCAGGCCGAGTCAAGCTTCCTTTTCTGGTAAATGATCACTTACCGACCATCACTGAATTATTGAATTGTTGTGAGATTCCAGTGTCACCGAAGCCACCTATCTCGTGAGTGGATCTGACTTATGAAGAGCCCGATTCGTCTATGGATGTTGATGAGGAGGAGGTTACCTCAACGATTGATACTGCGTCAGACGGGACTTGTGGAGTGTGTGGAGGTCACCCATGTTATTGTAGTCACTAAAGTATGATCAGATTAGTTTTGTTGTATAGGGACTTGATGTCTTTCTTTTGGTGGTTGTACTTATTTTGTTTTGAGATGACTGTAACTATACTTATACAGTAAGATGACTTCTGTTTTGGTGGGTCCATGTTCCATTTTTTTTACGTGACCATAAGGGGATCAGTATTTCTTGGAGCAGTACTTGTACATGTGTTTGCCGAGAATACGCCAGAAGTATGAGCGATGTCTGATAGGTGTCATAGCCCCGATGTATTTTATATTTGGATATTTTGGTTTATCGTCTCAAAACTATTTCAGTTTGTTATAATTATGATGTAATTAATTATGACATTTGTCGTTTGTGCTACGCTTTGATATTTTATTAATTGGTTTTTTTTTTAAAAGAGACACCCGAACTGTTAAAAATTAGGGAGACAGTTATCACACTTACTTTGGTGGTGGTGGTATATGTAAAGTCACCAAAGGGTCCATAGTGGTTGCAAAGGAGCAAAGTTCCACTTCTCTCTATCAGATGCCTAAGAAGCTATGCAAGAAAGAAGTGAATGCAATTGAAGATGCATCTTCTGATTTATGGCATATGCATCTTGGTCACTTGAGTGAGAAATGACTTAACATACTTGCGAAGAAAAATTTTCTTCCTGTGAAAGGTACGTCTCTAAAAACTTGCACTCGTTGTTTTGTTGGAAAACAACATAGAGTTTCTTTTCATAATACTGGTCCTCATAAGAGGCAAAATATTCTTGATTTAGTTCATACTGATGTTTGTATGATGGATAGTAAATCTCTTGATGGTGCATCATATTTTGTTACTTTTATTGACGACCACTCTAGACAAGTGTGGGCATTTCCTTTGAAATCTAAAGACCAGGTATTTGGAGTCTTCAAGCATTTTCATGCAAGTGTTGAAAGAGAAAATGGAAGGAAATTGAAATGTATTCGTTGAGATAACGGTGGTGAATACAGAGGTCCATTTGAAGAGTATTATAGAGAACATGGAATCAGGTTTGAGAAAACAGTTCCAAAGACACCTCAGAATAATGGTGTTGTAGAGAGAATGAATCGTATGATTAATGACAAAATCAGATGTATGCTCTTTCGTGCAAAATTATTGAAATCCTTTTGGGGTGAAGCAATGAAAACTGCAGTGGATTTGATCAATATTTCTCCTTCTATTCCACTTGATGGTGATCTTCCAAATAGAGTGTGGACATGGAAAGATGTATCTTACCGTCATTTGAGAGTTTTTGGTTACAAATGTTTTGTTCACGTTCCAAGAGATGAGAGGTCCAAGCTTGATAGTAAATCCAAACAGTGTATCTTCGTCAGTTATGGTGATGAAGAATTTGGTTATAGATTATGGGATACAAAGATACACTGCTGATGAAGAATTTGATGATCACTAATAGTGGAGAGCCAAAGTACTATCAAGAAGCTATTACAAATGTTGATAAAGAAAAGTGGTTGAAGGCCATGCAAGAAGAGATGAATTCCATGCATGAGAATCACACAAGATAAAGGCATAAGAGAATAGTACTCAACCAAGATACAAAGCAAGATTGGTTGTGAAAGGTTTTAATTAGAGGAAAAGTATTAACTTTTATGAATTTTTTCACCTGTGGTGAAGATGTCCTCTATCCGAGTTATGCTTGGGTTAACAACTAGTTTGAACCTAGAAGTTGAACAACTTGATGTGAAAACTGCATTCCTTCATGGTGATTTGGAGGAAGATATTTATATGGAGCAACCAGAGGGTTTCGAAGTCAAAGGTAAATAACATCTTGTGTGTAAATTGAAGAAAAGTTTGTATGGGCTCAAACAAGCACCTCAACAATGGTACAAGAAGTTTGATTCTTTCATGGAGAAACATGGGTATGGTAAAACTACTTCTGACCATTGTGTGTTTATCAAGAAATTCTATGATGGTGATTATATTATTCCCTTGTTATATGTGGATGACACGTTGATTGTATGTCATGACACTAAGAAGATTCAATCGTTAAAGAAAGGTTTGAATAAGTCTTTTGCAATGAAAGATTTGGGTCCTACAAAGCAAATTCTAGACATGAGAATTACTCGGGACATGAAGAATAATAAATTGTGATTGTCTCAACACAATTACATTGAGAAGGTGTTAGAGAGGTTTAACATGAGCAATTGTAAACCTGTTAGTACTCCACTTGCTACTCATTTTAAATTGAATTATGATCAATGTCCTACAAGTGAGAAAGACAAAGAAGAGATGAAGAAAGTTCCTTATGCATCCGGAATTGGTAGTTTGATATATGCTATGGTATGCATAAGGCCATATATTTCTCATGCAGTTGGAGTTGTTAGTCGATTACTCTCTAATCCTGGTAAAGATCATTGGCAAGCAGTGAAGTGGATTCTCAGATACCTTAGAGGCACTTCCAAAGTGTGTTTATGCTATGGAGGTGGTGAACATGTGTTGGATGGCTACACAGATGCACATATGGCAAGTGATCTTGATTCGAGAAAATCTACTTCCGGTTATATGATGACGTTTGCAGGGGGAGCTGTGTCTTGGCAATGAAGACTACAAAAGTGTGTTGCTTTATCTACTACTGAAGCTGAGTACATTGCAGCAACTGAAGCTTCCAAAGAAATCTTGTGGATGAAGAAATTCCTACATGAGTTAGGCCTCAAGCATGACAAGTTTGTGTTATTTTGTGACAGTCAAAATGCGATCCATCTCAGCAAGAATCCTACTTTTCATGCAAAGTCGAAACATATTGAAGTGTGGTATCATTGGATACGAGATGCACTAGAAATGAAGTCATTTTTAATTGAGAAGATTCACACTGATGTGAATGGTTCATATATGATGACGAAAACCTTGCCTATGTCGAAGATGATATGCTGTAGAAAGAAAACTGGCATGATTGAGCAGTACCTTCCCAATTGAGTCGTGAAAGGGAGATTTGTTGAGTGGACTCACTCCCCAAGTGGAACCCACTAGTTTTATTACTATTAGTACTATTATTAGTATTAATGTTATTATTATTATTGAAATAAAAGAAAGAGAAAAAAAAAGGTTTTGATGGGCTTTGCACATGTGAGAAAGAAAAGGGATTTAAAATCCCTAAGAAAGCAAAATAGTGCCAAGGAACTACAAAAAGAAGGCAGTCGTAACAATAAAAGGAGAAGAGAGAGAAAATGGTTTGGTTTCGGTGGTGGTAACATGTGTGTAGCAAACTTGCTCCGTTTGATCTACTAATTTAGTATGTTATTTATACCACTGGGTTTGTTATTTTAATATACAGTCTGAATAGTTTTACCTTCTCTGAGAGTTACTTTGGCATACCCACTTTAGTTGAAGGTTGTTATAGGGTTGCTATTGTTGACTGATGTTCCCTATTGTTATTAGGAAGACTCTGGTGTATCCATTAATTATTATAGTGAAAGTTTTTACTGGACTAGGTCTTGTGGTTTTTATTCTCTCAATTTGAGGGAAGTTTTCCACGTTAAAAATTGTGTTTGTCTCATATTTAATTTTTTGATAATTATTTTTGCTATGTGGAATTGTATTTTCTGTTTGGCCATTTATCTGCACAGGTAGGGAAAAATATTCCCCATTATTGAGATAATTATCGCTAATTATCTCTGGTTTTTCTCAACACAAACTACCAACTGACAGCTACATCGATTCACTACTACTTATGACTTATAAGTCCTACTCCTAGACAAACTAAGAAGTAAGGAAAGAGGAACTATATAAGATATAAATTAAATATGAGACAAAATTGTGTTTGTCTCATATTTAATTTTCTGATAATTATTTTTGCTCTGTGGAATTGTATTTTCTGTTTGGCCATTTATCTGCATAGGTAGGAATAAATATTCCGCATTATTGAGATAGTTATCGCTAATTATCTCTGGTTTTTCTCAACACAAACTACCAAGTGACAGCTACATCGATTCACTACTACTTATGACCTATAAGTCCTACTCCTAGACAAACTAAGAAGTAAGGAAAGAGGAACTATATAAGATATAAATTTTGTTATTCCCTACAGCTTTAACATCTAACTCAGGAACTACCGGTAAAGGTTGGGGTGCGATTATGACCTTTTGGGCTTGTACGATTTCTAGTCTGAAAAGGCAATCCTATACAGGAAGGGCCAATGGCAACATCTTGCCAGTTCATCTATCCAAGCACCGTGCACTCCCCAACATCCCCCAAATTACATATTATGGTGGAGTCTAAGCTGTTGCGTTCACTTAGCTAGGGCTCATAGCTTCGGGTGAAAGGGATTCGATTTAGATTCTTTTTCTTGACGAGGATTCTCTGACTTAGATAGACAAACTATACTAAATACCATGAACCATGAATCTAATGGACTTGAAGAAGATGCTACTACTACATTATTATATACTATTACTAAACATTTTGTCGGAGAACCTTTAAAAATGCAATAAAGAGCCGCAGACCAATTAGTAAACCTTTATAGTCCAAGTATGTCTGATTATCATTGGTATAAATTTTTTTTTTCTGTGTCAAATTAATTTTTCTTTATTTACTAACATGAGACACCTACCATATGGTTTCTTTAAGTTAAATATATTTATCTTATATAGGTTATTTCGCCTCTGACCTGCGAAGAGTACAAATCCATCTTTTTGACTAATTTCTTTGCATGATTTTTGATTAAATATAATATATTAGTTAGTATCACTTAATTAACTAATAATTTATAAATTAATTCTAAGACCTTTAACAAACAAAACATCTTTAATGGAAAGAGATGTGCCATTACCAACTATGTACAATCCAATGATTTGGCATTTATGCTTTCGTCCAATCGTTACTGTGCCTCCTTTAATAAAAGTTAGATATTGGAACATATACTTTTCTCCTGTCATATGTCGTGAGCATCCATTGTCAAGTTACCATGATTGGTGTTTCAACTTAGTTGTTGCGAACATCTGCAACATAGATAATTTTGTTCTTAGTTTACCCAAATTTGGTTGGGTCTTGGTTTGCTAGTCTTGAAATGTTTCTTGTCTTTCTTTGTGTTTAATGATTATAGTATTTGGGCACATGTTTCTAGCTTTTTAGTTTGTTATTTTAAAAGCTCTTTATAGCTTAGAATAATTCTTTAGCTTGTTTCTCAACTTTGGGTCGAAGTTGAATTATAATTTTATTATTTGTATTTTATCCCTAGCTCGCTCTGTAGGTCATAACTTGAGCTCTAGATATCAGATTGGGGCATACAACCAAGCGTTGGAAAGCTAAAACTCATGGCTACAACTTTTGTGTTGGAATAAAATCCTAGTTCTGAATGTTACTGGTCCTAAATTGTAGATTTCATAATCTGGAATTTTGAAATAATTTTAAACAGCGGGCCACTGGTTTTTAAACCCTAAACCCCAAAAATCGAGTACTATATTTTTGGAGTTTTCTTTCTTTTCTACAAGATGAAATTTTAGGATTCAGATCGATACAAGAATAAACACTTTTTATGTTAATTTCATGGAAGGTTAATTTTATAAGATTAATCCAGGAGTTCAAAGTTTCATCAGCACCTTAATATTCAGGTTACATTGTCATTTTCGCTTCATGATTCTATTTATGTTTATTTGATTATATTGATATTATGATTGCTTAAATTGAATTTGAATAGGATCAATTAAATTCATTTGACATAATTGGGTTTCGGTTTCTAATTTAATTGAATTCTAATTTTGCGACGCTTGATCGTTAATTGTAATATTTTGATGAATGTGATGCTTAATCCAGTCAAAGAAACCGAATTAACATAGGATTGATTACACTTGTTTGATAAATTATATAGTCATATAATAATAGAATCATGAATTAGAAATTAAATTAATTGACAAACTATGTGATAGGTATGAAACTCGAATAAGTGGATTAATCATTTTGCTCATTTGTTAAAACAAAGATCTAATAAAACCCCTTTCTAATTTCAACTTTCAATTTGGTTAATATTATTATATCAGAAGTCCTTGCGAAACGACTCAAATTATGACCTCTATTTACATTTTATCAATTGTATTTGACCAGTTTTAGAGTATTACTAACCATCATAACAATTGTTTCTTCGTGTTTTGTTGCTCTACAGATCGAAAAGGCTTGTTGCTAGCTCGTAGGCACGATGCTAGTAAAAAAATTCCAAAAATTCTTTCTTTAAGACCCTTTTTTCAATTTTTTGAATTTTTCATATTCTCCAAAAATTCCAAAAAAATTTGTGTTGCCTTTATTTGATTTTTAGAAAATGTTGGTGGCATTTTTATATATTTTGAATTTTATTTGATAGGGTTTTCAATTTTTCACTTCAATTTTAGGGTTAGGGACATTGTTGGAATTTTCAGAATTGTGATTTTGCATTGCATTCTTATGATGATGCATGAGTAGGGCTAGTTCTGCAAATTTACATTTCCTTGAACCTGAAATAGATAGGGACAACGAGATCCTGGATACATTTAGGAAGGTGGAAGTGAACATTCCCCTCCTTGAAACAATTAAACTGATTCCAAGATATGCAAAATTTCTAATAGATTTGTGCATACACACAAGAAGGTTAAAAGGTAATGATAGAGTAAACATGGGGCGAAATATTTCATCCCTCATTCAGTCTATGCCTTTAAAATACAAAGATCCAGGAACTTTTTCCATTCCAGTCCCTACATCTATTGAAAATGCTCTTCCTACTAGGCGTGTGGAGGATGTACTTGTTCGAGTTAATGAATTGACCTTTCCTTCATATTTTTACATTCTGGACATGGAGGGAGAAGGAGAGAATAAGTCCAACAGGACGCCTATCATCTTAGGCGGACCATTCTTGAAAACTGTTAGAACAAAATTTGATGTACATGCTGGAACTCTATCCATGGAATTTGGTGATAGCATTGTAAAATTTAACATCTTTGATGCTATGAAACACCCCATGAAAGAGAATTCTATTTTTCAAATTGAACTGCTTGCTGATTTGGTTGATGGCACTTACCCTTGTGCTCTTTATGTGCTAAGATCGAAGTTTCCTTGTACGTTGATCATTGTGCCGAGATTGATATTTCTACTAACATAATTGATTTTGAAGACTTAGCTTCAACCACTGGTGTTGTACCTTCCATTGAAAAGCCACCGACTATAGAGCTTTAACCACTTCCTGAAAATTTGAAATATGCATATTTAGAAGAAAATGGCAAGTTACCTGTGATTATTTAAGTCAAACTTGAAGATGAATAGGAAGAGAAGTTGTTGCAAATTTTGAGAAAACACAGGAAGGCAATCAGATAGACCTTGGCTGATTTTCCTGGTATTAGCCCATCCATGTGTATGCATAGGATACTACTGGAGGAAGGGGTAAAATCAGTCAGGAAGCCCCAACGGCGATTGAACCCATTTATTTTTGGATGTTGCAAAAAAAGAACTGACCAAGCTCTTGCAAGCAAAGATTATATACCCCATCTCTAATAGTCAATGGGTGAGTCCGTTGCAGATTTCTGAAGACATTAGATAGATTTTGCCTTTATTTGATTTTTAGAAATTTTTGGTGGTATTTTTATATTTTTTGGATTTTATTTGATAAGGTTTTCGATTTTTCACTTCAATTTTAGCGATAGGGACATTGTTGGAATTTTTAGAATTGTGATTTTGCACCATTGCATTGGTATGATGATGCATGACTAGAGCTAGTTCTCCAAATCTGCATTCCCTTAAACCTGAAATAGATAGGAAATTTCATTTACGTCATAGACTTAATAGAGCTGCTAGTCCTAACGAGTCAGAGTGAGATAGTGAAAGTGACAACCTGCTGCAAAATATGGCTGATGCGAATAATAGAACCTTAAGACAACTTGTTGCACCTAATGTCACTTATAATGCATTGTGTATCACATATCCTGAAGTTATTGTACCATTTGAACTTAAATCGAGTTTAATACACTTGCTTCCAAAGTTTAATGGTCTTGCAGGTGAGGATCGCCACAAACACTTGAAGGAATTCCATGTTGTGTGTTCTACCATGAAACCTCAAGGAGTCATAGAAGACCATATTATGTTGAGAACCTTCACATTTTCACTCCAAGATGCTGCCAAAGACTGGTTATACTACCTTCAACTAGGTTCTATTACAAGTTGGAATGATCTCAAGAAATTGTTTCTAGAAAAATTATTCCTTGCCTCAAGAGTTGCTTCAATAAAAAAAAATGTGGCATTAGGCAGATTAATAGGGAATCATTACATGAGTATTGAGAGAGATTCAAGAAATTAGTATATAGCTGTCCTTACACCAGATTTCTAAACAATTGCTCATCCAATATTTTTATGAAGGCATGCTACCTATAGATAAAAGCATTTTCGATGCTGCTAGTGGGGGATCACTTGTCGATAAGACCCCAAAAGCGGCAAAGGCTTTGATTTGAGAACATGTCAATTAATTCTAGTAGTAAACAACTAGAAGTAATTCAACAGTGTTGACAAAGGGTGTGAATGAAATTCAAGCTTCTTCCCACAATTCAACAATGGTATGTAGTATTTGCACTTCTCTAGAACATCCTACAGATTCATATCCTAAATTGCAAGAAGATCCAATTGCTAATGCTCCTCAAGCATACGCAACAAATATATACAATCATCAAGCCAAATATGATATGTCATCTGACAGGTAAAATCTTGGTTGGAGAAACCATCGCAACCAGAGATGGGGGAATTCATCTGCAAATAGCAACCTAGACAGCAGTAGAAACAACTAAATATTCCTCAATAGTAAAACAATGCACCTTCATTAGAGGACCTCGTTAAGCAGATGGCAATCCAAAATCTCCAATTTAAACAAAGAACATATTCCACCATTCAAAATTTGGAAACATAGATTAGTTAGCTAGCCACTTCAATTAATCAATTGTGGACTTAGGGGTCAAACCAATTGCCTACACAATCAGAAGTAAATCCAAATGATCCCAATGTTAGTGAAGTTACATTAAGGTATGGAAAAGTTGTTGAAATACCAAAGGTACCTGAAATTGCAGTGAAAAATAACAAGGTTGTTGAGGACACTTTGATACTTGAAACTGTTGATGTTCAACAAAATATACGACTTCCTTTTCCTCAAAGGGCAGTGAAGACTAAGAAAATGGATAAGGCAGATAGGGATAAGGAGATCTTGGATACATTTAGGAAGGTGGAAGTGAACATTCCCCTCATGGAAGCAATTAAACAGATTCCAGGATATACAAAATTTCTAAAAGATTTATGCACACACAAGAGAAGGTTAAAATGTAATGAAAGAGTAAACATGGGGAAAAATATTTTATTGCTCATTCAGGCTGTGCCTCAGAAATGCAAAGATCCATGAGCTTTTTCCATTCCATGTACCATAGGCAATAGTCAATTTGAAAATGCTATGTTAGATTTATGAGCTTCCATTAATGTTATGCCTACATCTATTTTCAATTAGCTAATAAGAGCAATGCTCGTTCGGTTGGACTTGTGGAGGATGTACTTGTTCGAGTTAATGAATTGATATTTCCTATAGATATTTACATACTAGACATGGAGGGAGAGAATAAGTCCAACAAGGCGCCTATCATCTTAGGCATACCATCCTTCAAATATTCTAGAACAAAAATTGATGTACATGTTGGAACTCTATCCATGGAATTTGGTGATAGCATTGTAAAATTTAACATCTTTGATGCTATGAAATATCCCATGGAAGAGCATTCTATTTTTCAAATTGAATTTCTTGTTGATTTGATCGATGACACTTACCCCAATATGTTTGCTACTGATTTTCCTTCTTTGTCTGGTTTTGATTATACTTATACTTGTGAATTTTGTACAGATACATAATAGGGCTATGTGTGTGTTGAGATCGAAGCTGGCTTATAGGTTGATCATTCTGCTAGTGTTGTACCCTCCATTGAACAATCACCGACTATAGAGCTTAATCCACTTCTTAAAAATTTGAAATATCCATATTTAGAAGGATGTGACAAGTTACTTGTGATTATTTCAGCCAAACTTGAAGATGAATAGGAAGAAAAGCTGTTTCATATTTTGAGAAAACACAAGAAGCAATGGAATGGATATTGGTTGATATTCCTGGTATTAGCCCATCCATGTGTATGCATAGCATACTACTGGAGGATTGGGTAAAATCACTCAGTCATCTCCAAAGGCGACTTAACCTATTAATTCTGGATGATATAAAAAAGGAAGTGACCAAACTCTTACAAGCAGACATTATATACCCCATCTCTAATAGCAACGGGTGAGTCTGGTGCAGGTAGTCTCTAAGAAACTTGGACTCACTGAAAATAAAGAACTTATCCCCACACGAGTGCAAAACAGCTGGAGGTATGCATCAATTATAGGAGACTAAACCAGACAACTAGAAAATATTATTTTCCTTTACCATTCATTGATCAGATGCTTGAACAGTTGGCTGGTAAGTCACACTATTGCACCAGAGGACCAAGAAAATACCACTTTCACTTTCCCTTTCAGCATATTTGCCTAGGAAGATGCCCTTTGGCCTATGCAATGCTCTTGGCACATTTCGACGCTGCATGATTAGTATTTTTGCTAATTTGATAGAAAATTGTATAGAATTTTTCATGGACGATTTTACCGTGTATGGTTCCTCATTCGATGCATGCTTGAACAATTTAGATAGAGTTTTTCATAGATGTATTGAAACTAACCTTGAGCTGAATTATGAAAAATGTCATTTTATGGTTGAAGAATTTTTGTGACACGTGATCTCAAAAAATGGGATAGAAATGGATCCTGCGAAGATTGATATGATTTCTAATTTTCCTTACCCATCTTGCATCTATGAAATTTTTTCTTTACGTGGCCATACAGGTTTTTACAGGCGCTTTATAAAGTATTTCAACAAGATAGATCTTCCGCTGTCAAATTTGCTGCAAAAAGATGTTAGTTTCACCTTTGATGACAAATGCAATAAGGCGTTTGATTTCTTAAAGACAACACTGACCTCTACTCTCATAATTCAACCACCCAATTGGACCCTCCCTTTTGAAATTATTCGTGATGCATCTAACCATGCAGTGGGAGAAGTCCTTGCACAAAGGGTTGGTAAAGCTGCCCATGTTATTTATTATGCTTCTAGGACTTTCGATTTTGCACAGGCTAATTATACTACTATTGAAAAGGAACTTTTAGCTATTATTTTTGCACTTGATAAGTTTAGATCATATTTTCTAGGTTCGAACTTATCAAAATCTCGATTTTCAGAAGCAAAATCGAGATTGATCCGATGGATGTTATTACTCCAAGAATTTGATTTAGAGATTAAACATAAGAGTAAAACTGAAAATTTGGTGGCATATTTATTTGAACATAATAGAAATGGATGAGGACCCCATCCCCATTCAAGACCATTTCCCTGATGAGCAACTGATACAGTTTCGTGAGGTAACTCCTTGGTTTGTTGATTTAGTTAATTATCTAGTTGTTGGAGTCCTTCATGCAGATGCGTCCAGAACACAAATATACAAACTAAAAAGTGATGCCAAATATTATGTGTGGGATGATCCATATATGTGAAAATTCTGTAGTGATCAAGTGATTAGGCGATGTATTTCCCACCATGAGGCTCAATCCATTCTTCATTATTGTTATGCCTCTCATGGTGGGGGACATTTTGGTTCTCAACAGTCAGCAAGAAATGTCTTAGACTCGGGTTTCTTTAGGTCTACTTTGTTTAAAGATGCTTTTCAGACTTACAAAACTTGTGAATCCTGCACAAAGTTTATACACCTTATATTCCACAGACTAATGAGCAAGTTCAAATCTCAAACAGGGAAATAAAACAGATCTTAGAAAAGATGGTGCAGCCAAACAAGAAAGATTAAAGCCACTGACTTGAAAAAGCTCTTTGGACTCATAGAACAACCTAGACTTGAAGAGTTGTAACCTTGAGATGGAGAAAGCAAGTTTGGAAAAAAAAGCTTCAATTGCAATAGCTTGAAGAGGTTAGACTTGAAGCTTATGAGAACTCTCAGATCTATAAGGAGAAAACAAAGTACTTTCATGATATGATGATTTCTAGGACGAAATTTCCATTGACCAAAAAGTTTTATTGTTTAACTCCCGTCTAAAAATTATGGATGGGACACTTTGATCGAAGTGAATTGGCCCTTTTGTTATTACTAACATTTTTCCTCATGGTGTAGTGTAAATTAAAAATGAAAACACCGAAAAAATGTTCGAAGTAAATGGACAACATCTTAAGCTATTCCATGAGAGCTCTGTGCTTGAAGATGATACCATAGAAGAACTCTCATTGGAAAAGCCCACCTATACTTAAACTTGAAGAGAGAGCTCCTTTTCCTTACTCTTATTTTATACTTGTTGCATTCATGGAGGACAATGTGTAATTTAAGTATGGGGGCATTATTTAGGATTTTATTTATTATATTTTAAAAAATAAAAATAAAAAAAATAAAAATAAAAATAAAAATAAAAATGGACATTGCACTGCATGCTTTTTCATTAGATTTTGTGGTTGTAAATATTGTGAGTTTATTTGGACAGACATGATTGGATGGTATCTTTGCATTTTTGGTAAAATAAATTGGATTAAAATGCTAAATTGTGTATCATTTGTGATAGGTCATTAACCTTTGTGAGATTTTTTAGCCTTATTATAAATGGAATACATTTTTCCATCTTTTCTTTCTTGTGTGCTATCTCACACATGATTGCTACTAGCCAAATAAGTCTACCATACAATTATCCATTTGTTTAAGCCTCTTTGAGCCTAATTATCCCATTCTTTGTTATATAACTCATTACAAGCTTAAAAGTAAAAAACAATAAATTGACCCAATCTTGGGCGATAAAAGAGTATTTCTTTAAATAAGTGTGGGGGTGCTCAACTTGTTTGTTTACATTTGAGGGTTATAAAAAAAATAAAAAGAAAAAAAAATGAGGAATAAAATGAGGAAAATGGTTGTGTTGTGAGCAAATAGAGTGTGAGAATAAAAGTCAATGATATTTTGTTGAGTTACTTCTTAATGTTGTTTTTCTCTCTTAATCATTACTCATTTATTCTCTTTGATTTTCAGCCCAAGTCTCCTTAGATTATCTCAGCCTTGCTTTTGCGACATTACAACCTTAATAAAGACCTTTTAATCATTATGCGCATGTGTTTCAAATATAGATGTTAGAGGCTTGTCAAGCCTATGGTAGTGCTACCTTTCATGATGTGCTTTGAGTGTAAACAGTAGTCCAAACACTTTGAGTGGTTGAGATAATTTTATATCTTTGGAAGACTCTATCACTTATGATGCATTCTTTAGTTAACATGTCCTCTTGTTTGTCTTGGTTGTGATAAAATAAAAAATTAAAAAAAATTAAATAAAAAACTTTTCATGATTGCCTTAAGCTAGACATATTTTTCTCTCTCACCACTTTGCATTCATAAGAATTTTGAAATCGCATGGATTGCTTTGCTCGGAGTGCAAAAGCTTAAGTGTGGGGGAATTTGATCATAGCATTTGGGCACATGTTTTTATCTTTTTAGTTTGGTATTTTAAAAGCTCTTTATAGCTTATAATAATTTTTTTAGTTTGTTTCTAAACTTAGGGTTGAAATTGAATTATAATTTTTTTATTTGCATTTTGACCATTGCTCGCTCTATAGACCATAACTCGAGCTTTGGATATCGGATTGGCACATACGAGCACGAGTTGAAAAGCTAAAAATCAGAGCTACAACTTTAACACTGGAATAAAAGCCCAATGTCGAACTTAACTGGGCCTAAATTGCAGATTTCGTAAACTGGACTTTTGTAATAATTTTAAATAGCGGGTCACTTGTTTTTAAATCCTAAAATCCCTAAAGCCCAAAATCGAGTACTATATATTGGGAGTTTTTTTTTCTTTTCTTAGGGATGAAATTTAATGATTCATATTGATATAAAAAAATACACTTTTTATTTTAATTTCATGGAAGGCTAATTTTATAAGATTAATCCACGAGTTTAGATTCTATTTCACTTCATGATTCTATTTTTGTTTATTTGATTATATTGATATTCTGATTGTTTAAATTGAATTTCAATAGGATCGATTAAACTCATTTGACATAACTTTGTTTCGGTTTCTAATTTAATTGAATTATAATTTTGCGACGTTTGATCGTTAATTGTAATATTCTTATGATTGTGATGCTTAATCCTGTCAAAGAAACCGAATTCACTTAGGATTGATTACACTTGTTTGATTAATTCTATAGTCAAATAAAAATTGAATCGCGAATTAGAAATAAAACGCACTGATAGAATATGTGATAGGTTTGAAACTCGAATTAGTGGATTAATCATTTTGCTCATCTGTTAAAACAAAAATCTAAACCCCCCTTCTAATTTCAACCTTCAATTTGGTTAATATTACAATATCAGAAGTCCTTGCGAAACAACTCGAGTTATTACCTCTATTTACATTTTATCAATTGTATTTGACCGTGTACGACAGTGGATCAATCTTCTTGTGAACAATTTTGAATGTATCTTTTTATGAATAATTCGGAGTGTATTTTCTTGGGAATATTATTTTAATCGTATCTTCTTGTAAGCAATATTTTGACCATATCTTGTGAAAATATTTTGACCGTATCTTTTTGTGAATAATATTTTGACAATATATTCTTGTTAACAATATTTTGGTCTTATCTTCTTTTCACCTTCACACTCTTCATTCTGGATCGTAACTAATTTCAAATTGCGTTCAAAAACCTATTCACATGAAACTTCCTTCCTATGATTTTCTTGTTCTAATTGTTGCACAATATCCAACATAATCTGCATCACAATATCTAACTATCTTGTACTCAGGTGAAATCTTATAGAACAAACCCAAGTTAGCAGTTCCCTTCAAATATCTATAGATCCTCTTAACAGCTGTTAAGTGGGATTCTTTTAGATCAACTTGAAATATGTATACACACACACACTAAATAAAATATTAGGTCTGGATGCAGTAAGGTAATGAAGTGACACGATTATTTCTCTGTATGTATTCTAATCAACACTTTTTCCTGATTCATCTTTATCAAGTGAGCAGGTATGCATTGATGTAGATATATGCTTGCATTCATCGAACTTGAACTTCTTGAGAACCTTTTTGTATACTTAGTCTCATGAATGTACACACCATTTTTACTTGGATGAATATGAATTCCTAAGAAGAACTTCAGTTCTCCCATCATACTCATTTGAAATTCTTGTTGCGTTAACTTCGCAAAATATTGGCAGAGAGGACCACTAGTCGAACCAAAAATAATATAAACTACATAAATCTGAATTATGAGAAGGTTATTTTTAACTGATTTCCTAAATAAGATAGTGTCAACCTTCCTCGTTTATGTAAACATTTAAAAATGCACTTTTTATATCAATTTGATATAGAGTGATATGATTGTAAATAAAAAAAGAAAGTAAAATGTGTATTGCCTCTAACTATGAAACCAAAGCAAATTTCTAAGTGCAATGAATACCTTCTTGTTGACTATAACCTTAAGCAACTAGGCATACTTTGTTCTTGAGAACCTTTCCATTTTCATTCAGCTTGTTCCTGAATACCCACTTGGTTCAATGGGTTTCTTTTTCTCTGATCTTGGCACAAGATCCCAAATATCATTACTCTTGAATTCGTTGAGTTCCTCTTGCCTAGCCAGAATCCATCCTTCATCTCCCAAAGCTTTATCAACAGAGAAAGGTTCAATCACTGAGAGCAAACTAAATGAAGAAGTTCCATAAGAGATGACATGGGAGGATTATTGGAGTTCCCAATAATTAGACAGTCTGGATGACATGACTTGTACTTCCATCCAGTTTTGGACTCTAGACGATCTTGACTTGTTCTGACTTCAATCTTATCCTCTGTTGTTTTGTTTCGTTCCTTTGACTTTCCTGATTCCGCTAATTTAGTTGTTTCTCCTGGTTTTCTTGCTACCTCTGGTTTTCCTGTTTCCTCTAATATTCAGAACTTGTAGGAACTTCATCTAGCTTTGACTTTTTCAAGTCAAGCTGCTTGTCATCTAACTTAACTTGTATCGACTCCAGTATGATAAAAGTATCCCTATAAGCTTTAGATTTTTAAGAATATATCCCAATAAGGTACACTTTTAAGAAATGTTAGATTTTTTACCTTTTCATAATTCATAAGGAGTCTTATTAAGAATTGGTCTGATAATGACTCTACTCTAAATATAACATCCAGTATTTACTGCCTATGCCAAAAAGTGATTAGCAATATTTGTTTCATGCATCATGGTGCGGGCCGTTTCTTGAAAAGTATGATTTTTCGTTTCTACAACATCATTTTGTTGAGGCATTCTAGGGGAGGATAAATTATGTAAAATATCATTTTCTTTAGAGAAGTTTTCCAAAAGTTTATTTTCAAACTCGCCTCCATGATCACTATGAATAATTACTATTGAAAAAGATTTTTCATTTTGCACTTGTTTGCGGAAGGAAGTAAATACCTTATATGACTCATCCTTATGTTTAAGGAACTTAACCCATGTCCAACGAGAATAATCATCAACAAGGACAAGTCCATATTTTTTACCACTTACAGAGGCTGTGACATCCTAAACTCCAAAATAATATATATAATAATTTATATGATATCCTTTTAAAATTTGCAGCAGATAAAATAAAAATATATTTCCAAGAAAACAAAAACTTTTATTTTCAATTTAGAATATCACGTTATTTAAAAATAAAAAAGTAAAACACTTTAAACTTATTCTCTCCATTAAAATAGTGCAATCTCGATAAGCTTGATTTAAGTATAATTACTTGATTTAATTCTAAAAACTTACTAGTACTTCCAAGGTTTTCATACAAAAATTCATTTCAAATTAAATAAGTAGAATACAAATTAAAACCCTTATTCCCGGTATCACCTATCAGAGTGGGGTTCCTCCCAAACTTGAACTTCAAGACTCGTTAAACTATAATAACTGCGATTTTGCAAACGCAGGGCCAAGCAAGTCAAACACAAACAACGAATGAGGTGAGTTTCGAAATCATGTTGGTAGTATTATACAAGTAAGAAGAACACGCAGAAAAAAATCATAAGAGAACCGTATCATTACACAAATATTCCATCAAGAAAATATCACATTAAAAAGTCCAAATCACTCAAGGAAAATCAATAGATTTCACTATAACATCAAATCGTCTAAGAGAAATTATCACCACACACAATACAAATTAATCACAACAAAGCAATCACAATAAAATGCAATGTTATGCATGATCTTAGACTCTACTTCACAATATGGTACCATTTTAACTCTGAAGTACTTGGTTAGAAGGCTTGATACTATGTCACCATCCCGGTGGACGGACAATTCAAATTGGTCCTGTTCTCATAGATCCCCTCAACTCAACCCGAGACATATATACGCGACAGTCAAGATAAACGTGTGTTGCATGGTAGCTCCCGAAATTTGGGGTGCGACCTCCATGTCACCTAGGAATTCCCCACCCGAATACCTCCAAGGTCTAATAATCTTGCCTTAAGGCACAATAGCAGACCGCCACGATCAGACTCATTCAGTTGTACTTCCTATAAATCACTAGGCTTTTCAGACCCTACCTATATGATGACAAAATAATCTTCACTTCACAAATTCTCAATATTTGTTTACTCTCCTCGTTAGCCTATGATACTCCATTAAGACCGTCATCTCAAACACAAATTGGAATTAAATTATTTCACCAACTATGGGTTACTTCAATATTCTCATCACAAATTCACAACATCACTATCATTAATCATATCTCATCACATAAACTCATAACAAATTTATAGCATTACTATCATCAATCATATATCATCACATAGACTTGTCACAAATTCATAACATCATTATTATTAATTATACATCATCATAATCACATAAACTTATTAAAATGAATTCACTTTTTATTATCACATCACATAAACACGTCTAATCAAACATATACATAAAATTCATTTGATATCCAATATAACAATAATATCAAATATCTCACATTTAATTAAAATAAATCAAACATCACACTAATATCACATACTACACATTTAACGAAGTTAAATCAATCAACACCTTATAAATATTTCTATTCTATATTTTAATCTCACAATTCCATATTTTTACATTCTGTCATACGTAGCGAATCCCGAATGAATCGTTGGGAAATACGGTTTTCCCGTTCGTCTCACATTATATTATACTCATAAATTCAAACGCTCTCTCACTCCTTACCTTATTTTGATGCTTTCACACACGAATACGATTCCATGAGCAAACAACCTTTGTTCTTTGTTGTTTGACTCTTTTCCCTTCAATCAATCAAATTCGACAGTTTATGGATAAACGTTAAAAATAAATTATGAGAAGACACTCCAAGAACTAAATTTCGAAATTCGGTTAAGGTAACTTACCATAAATCAGAAAACTATTCAGTGGATAATATAGTCACTTTTCACACGATCGATTTGACGTTGGTTTCACTCGAATCGAACGTACGGTGAAGGAGAACAGTGTAAAATAACGAATTCTACAAACGGAGAAGTCGAGTATTTTAGAGAGAAATTGAGGTTGTTAAAAATTTGGAAAATTATGCTTAATTAACTAAATAAATATATAAAACAACATACTGAAATTTGGACGGGAACGGAGAAAATTTTCTGAGACAGTTATCAATTGCCGATATCAATTTTCTTCTAATTTTGTTTCAATTCCTCTTGGGAGCTGTCCTGAGAATACCTTTCTATTCCTCCATTTTGTTGTTTTGTTTTATTCTTTAATTAGGTTTTACTTGGACTTGACCCATAAAACACATTTTCATTTTTTAATAAAACCAACAATTAACAAAGTTATTTTTTCAATATTTTTTTAACAAAATTTAATTACTAATATTACAAAACTAATACTTGGTAAATTAAAGTAATTAAAATAATTAACCTTTAAAAACTATATATTATTAACAATTCAAACTCTCATATTCAAATTAATCACTATAATCATACTTATTTTTCAAAATACTCACATTATAATAATATATCATTATAGATTAGTTAAAATTATAAAACAAATAAATAAATATAACAATAATATTTTATATTAATCACTAAATCATAATAAATATATTTATGTAAAATCACAATTTCAAAATAAGTATATAAAAATAAAGAAAATCAAACACAATATTACTACTATCTCAAGATAATTTTTATAAAATAAATAATTAAAATAAGATATCTTTAGAAATAATTAAATATAACTAAGTGTGTATTTAATTTTAGTCAAACACATAAGAAAATATGATATTAATTATCAACTCACATATACACGTAAAATCGCCTAAATCTTATTCTTTAAAATATTTACACTAATATACTATTATTTTTTATAAAAATATATAAAATAATAAAATATAATATTTATTATTTTCATCACTCATCTAACCAAATATGTACATATTAACACATCATAGGAAATATACATATAAAGAAAATTAATTATAAAAATATTCAACATATATTCTAAAACAATTTTAGCACCAAATTAATTATCTAAAATCTTATTTAATTAATAAAATAATTTATAATAAAATGTGGGGTGTTTCAGAGGCAGTTTGAACTAGGCCAAAAAGGTCAATGTGTAAAATTTCAAAAGTTGTGCTTGTGAAATAACAAGTCTCACAAAGAACTTCTGATTTGTATTTAAGATTTGGCAGACCTTTAATAAGGTTGTATGTGTTTAATTTTGATATTAACATCAAATTGGCATGGCCCAATCTTTTGTGCTAAATCAGTTGTTCATCATTCAAAGACATAAAACATTTAACCTCTTGTTTTTTTAAGTTAGAAAGGTTTATTTGATAAATGTTATATTGTCTCTGAGCAATAAACAATACAAACCCATCAAACGGACTTATTGCCCTATAGGACTTTTGATTAAAGACTACATCTAACCACTGTCACTCAATTGACATAAGCTTAGCAGGTTGTATTTTAATCCGTTAACTAACAAAACATTATAAACAGAAGTAAGGGAGTTGTTAACAACTGAGACGTGTTTAATGATCTTGTCGTTATGCTTTCCTCCAAAAGTCACTGAGCCTCCGTTAGACAAATTTAGGTCTTGGAACATAGACCTTTTTCCCGTCATATGCTGCAAGTATCCATTATCCAAATACCATGAGTGACATTTCAATTTGGCTATTGAGAACATCTACAACATTGAAAATTTTATCTTTGGGTACCCAAATTTGGTTTGGTCTTGGTTTGTTAGTTCTGAAAAGTTTCTTGTCTTCCCATGTTTTTAGCATATGATAAGATATTTTATTGCGACCTTTCTTGAAGCATACATTACACATCTCATCAGAAAGAATAAATTTAGATTTAATCATTGTTTCTTGAAATCCTATTCCTCACTTCTATTAACACCATAACCATAGATGCAAGATTTCTTCTATATATGTTGTTTGCAAGGAAATCCTAAAGTGCTACTTCATATTTGAATGAATTGCAAATGGTTCCTCTGATGGTTTTGAAATAATTTTATTATTCAAAGTCAGATTTTCTCTCTTAAGTTCTTCAAATTCATTTTTTGAGAGAATTATATTATTCAATCAATTTAAATGAACTTTATGAGAGTTTTTAGTTTTAAAAGAAATAATGTGATTTTTATTTAAAAAAAACCATTTATAACTGCAATTAATTCAATACCAGTTACATCAAAAAGTACCTCAATTTCCTCATCCACAAACTTACTTCCAGAGTCAGAGTCAATATTAACCATCAAAGCCAAATCAGCTTGCTCTTCATCATCATAGTCATCTCATGTAGCCATCAGAACCTTCTTCTTAGACTTGGAATTTCCTCTAGAACTTTCCTTTCTCTAAATTAGGACATTTTGACTTGACGTGATCAAGTTCATTGCATCCATAGTAGGTGGTGCTTTTCTTGTCATACTTATCATCTTTTCCTTTGCTAGACTGCCTGGATCCTTTTTGAGGGAAATACTTCTTGTTGTGCCACATCCTTTGAATCGTTCTAGATATGAAAACAAGCTCTGCATAATCTAAGCCTCCATTATAATTTTTTGAATCATTATCCTCTAATTTGGATGTTGCTTTTAGAGCCTTCTTGTGTTTGGATACGAGAGCTAGATTCTTCTACTTCTTCTTGGGATGATCCTCTGCAACTTCAATCTTGTGAGACTTGAGATACATGATTAAATCCTCCAAACAAAGACTATTCAGGTCTTTTGGTTCTTGAAAAATAATGCTCTTGGGTCTTCACTTAATCGACATACTCCTTAGGTCCTTCTTGACATGATCAACATATGTGTAGCTCTTTGAAGCATTTTTAACCTTGAGACGAGAGTTTGAAACCTTGAAAACATAGTCTCAATGTTCCTCCGTGTAAAAAACCTCATCAAATAGAGGGGGTCTGTTGATATTTCTTCATGAGGCTTCATCGCCAAAATCAGACATGTTGAAACGTGGATAATTTCTCAAACACTGTAAAGTGCTCAACCTTGAGACCGAGCTCTGATTGGAGGTGCAAAAATACGAGAAATGGGGTGAATTGTATTTGCCTTATTAAGAACTTCTTTTCAAAAATAGGGTTCGGGATATTAGGACATGTATAACAAAACATAGGCATCAATATAACAAAGTATTGGGGCAGAGGGGAAAAAACTAGGACTTTACTGGTTCACTACCAACTAATTATTGGCACAAGTATTTATCCACTAATTAAGAACATGAATGACAACACCTTATGTGACACCCTAAACCCAAATTGAAATAAAAAGTAAAATGCACTAGTTTTGAAAGAGATTCACAACAGTCCCAAAATAGAGTATAAAAAAAATTCTTTTAAAATATAAGGTTCATGGCGTGACACTCACACTTACATAAGACGTTTGCATAAAAATTCTCAATTAAAAATCCTTTAACATCGAATATAGCTGAGATTTATTAAACAAATATTTCTGACATAAAAACATGTTCAAAACTTAGAGAAAATTAATTTTTATTTTGGAATAAAAGATCGAGTATAACATAATTGATCGATCGAGTTTACAAAATATAAATTAGTTTATAACTCAACAAAGCACAACAAATTACTCCCAGCAAATATCACCTACCAAAGAATAGATCACCAACCAATAATCTGAAATAGTTGCGCTCTCGCAAGCGCCAAACACAAACAACAAGGGGTGAGCTTCGAAAACATGTAATAGTATAAAATAATTGAGAAGAACACGTAAAACATTAATTAAACATTGTATCATATGAAATCACAATTAACAAATAATCCAAGTAACACATTGATACAATCCACAACGTCAAGTAAGTCAACACAAAAACTAATTAATGTTATGCATGCTCTTATACTCTAAACTCATCATTTTTCTTTGGAATCATTCTAACTCTGAAGTACTTGGTTAGGAGACTTGATACTATGCCACTATGCAAGTGGACGGACAATTCAAATTGGCTCTATCCTCATAGATCCCTCAACTAAACCCGAGACACATACGAGACAATTCAGGCAAAAATGTGTTGCATGGTAGCTCACTAAATTTGGAGTGCTACCTCCAAGTCGTCTAGGAATTCCCCACTCGAATACCTTCAATATCTAACAATCTTGCCTTAAGGCTGAACATTTGATCGCCATGATCAGACTCATTCAGTTGTACTTCTCCGAAATCACTATACTTGTAAGACCTACCTATATGATGACAAAATGATTTCCACCTTAAAAATTTTCAATAATTATTTTCTCCTCTCGTTGACCTAGACTACTATTCCATTAAGAGAACCACAATCAGCATGGGTCGACTTCATCACTATGCAATTCAACACAATATGCATTTCATGATGTTCATCAAGGTGGTTACATCATAAGTCAACAAGCACACATCATCATTTTATATTTCCATAGTCATACATTACATTCAAATTTTATCATCGCAATACACAAGCTCCAACAATACAAGATTTTCACTTACAGATAATAATACTAAATCATTCACACATATCACGTTAATTGCAATGCAAATAATTACAATTCATCATATTTTATATCATATAACAACATCAAGGGGGAATATAAACAAAGCACATAATACATCAAATACACAATTCTATAATAATTCACCTATCACACGATCTTAAAAATAAAATCAAACAACACCGTATAAAAGTTTCTAACTCATTTTTTTTTAACTTCACCTAATTCAAGTTTTCTCATTATTCAATTATTACTCTAAGGGCTTCAGCCGTACGTAGCGAGTCCTCCGAATGAATTATGAGAAATATGATTTTTCCGTTCATCTCACTTAATTTACACTCATGAATTCGAACTCACTCTTATCACATACCCTGATTGAATATTTCACGCAACCAAAGAGAATATACAAAACTTCACGACAACAACAAACTTGAATAACTTATTGAGTATGTGTCTCGTCTTTGTAAATCCTTGTCTTTAATATCCCAGAAAGACAATCGATCCAACAAAACAAACCAATAAAAATAAATTATTTACAATTCATAATATAGTCTCAACATTTATTTTATAAAACTTAAATTTTATATGCATATCTAAATACATTAAATAATTAAATATTTGAATAAATAATAGTTATAATATTTTAATAATAATAATAATAATAATATCTAACTTGTTAGAATAATCTAAACAAATTATATATTTTAAAATTTAACAATAGCTATTATAAATATTAAGAAACTAAATAGTATGTATAAGTTTAGCTAATCCAACTATATTAAACGTACAACAAACTAAAATTCTTTATTTAAAATTAGTTGATATTTATACATAATTGAAATTATGATTTAAAATATATTATATATTTTTTGTAATGTAAAACATAAATAACCAAAAATATTAAGAGTAAAGAAAGTGAGTAGAAAGACGTAAAAAGGTAAGCGAAAAAGATCTCACCGACACAAACAACTCGAAAAAGTGCCTAGTGGTAACAACGACACATAACGCGGTGAAGACGGATTTTCGTGATCGTTAGCAAAACTAAAAAACGATCGATCTAGGATGAAGCTTTTGATGCGTAGATCACAAAACTATTGTTTTCGAAAACCACCATGTTGATCGGAATCAAGGTCCAAAGCCATCAGTCCAATTCTTAATGGAGACGATGATTCTTATGCTAATGTTAAAGATGTAACGGTAGAAAAATTTTCGGTGTCTGCTATGGGTAAATAACTTCTGAAGAATGCATCACTGAGGATATCACCTAGAAAAAGGTATGGTTCGGTTGGGCTGAATGGAATGAGAAAGTCCACACTATTGAAGCTTCTTGCTTGGAGGAAGATACCGATACTTAAGAATATTGATTTCTTTTGATTGAGCAAGAGGTAGTTTGGTGATGATAAAAAAGGACTTGAAGCCGTCGTTTCAGTTAATCTTGATATTGAGTGGCGGTGTTGTCTAGAGGGGGAAAAGTATGCGCGGTAGATTTTTAATTTGTTGAGACGGGGTGCAGCTAGCAATTACCTAGGTGTCAAAATAACAAATTTAAAAGACCTAAAATAGAGTAGGCCAAAGTCCATAATGAAACAGTAAAAGGGGGTGTAGCAAATTGTACCAAGTACCCCTCAATTATCCTTGTACCCCAAAAGATAAAGAAAGACCTAAATACCCTAATAAATATTAAAAGTGACCATTTTTTTTTTCTCATTTCATCATTTTCGAAATACGAGTACCCAAAAATTCTCTTTTTTTTTTAAAGAAAACTTTTTTCAAATTTTTTGGAGTATATAACTTACACTTCGAAAAACTTGAAAAAAGTATTTCGGTACATAACATCATTTTCGGAAATCTTTTTTGAAGTTTTCTAGAACTACTGGAAAACTTATTTCAACATTTCCGGAAAACAAACAATATCGAAAAACTTCAATATGATATTTCCAGAAGTTACCGAAAAATTTCACCTACAAATTTTTTTTGGTAGTTGTTTGAATTTTTTTTTTTTTTGTATATTTTTTAAATTAAATTTTTGGTTTTAATTTGTTATTCTATTTCTATTTATTTAATTCATTTTATTTTATCTAATATTTTTTCCAATAGGTAGGGGTGCGAGAGGTAGACACAACACAATTGTAGGAAGAAACATGACATTGAATCTTCATCATCTATAGATGCTGCTCTAGAAAGGGTTCGACCAACAACATCTCGAAGAATATATATCTATCTCTGAGGAGGATCAGGCGGTACACGAGGAGGAAGAGAATATTGTTATACATGAGGAGCATGAGGAGATACATGTACATGAGGAGGGACCTGTACAATATGAGGGTGAGGGTGAGTAGACATAATATCTTGGAGGACCGTATGATCTGTTAGTCCTTAGACGATACCAACATCATGTGTTTGCAAGATTGTTTTTTATCAACTAAGTTAATTTAATTATTATTTATGGTGTATTAAAAATATTTAAATTAATTATTACATATGGTTTATTAAAAATATTTAAATTGATTATTATTTATGGTGCATTAAAAATATTTAAACTAATTATTATTTATTGTGTATTAAAAATATTTAAATTAATTATTATTTAGGATGCATTAAAAATATTTAAATTAATTAGTATTTATGGTATAAACATATGATTGATGCATTGACACCTACTGAAGTCATATGAAGACCATGGGAGAATCATAGGGATACTGTTCCCTTTGATGGTATCATTCTATACATTGGTCACCTCCAACTATGTAGAACAATAGTGACATACCTACCAGAGAGGTGTTTGAGACAGTTTGAATATATCCAACATATTCCACCACCTCCAGCTCTTTTTAGATTATTTGATGCAAATGTGGAATGGTTGGGATATGTGACCCATGTCACCGAGATATTTCACATGATCCATCCAGTTACGTATCCATCTGAGTGTTAGGAGGGATATTTGGAGTGGTTCTACTGGATATTTCATCCACTACTAGTGCGACCAGATGGTTTACCCAAGGTCCCATATTTTGGTGTGCTGACCACTACTGTAGATGGTTCTAGTTCACAACCATCTATCCCACAGCAGATCAATGATCTTATACAGCAGGAGTTGGATGTACATGAAGCTAATCCAAATGATGACTTGTATATTCACTTTTATAAAGCTTTGTATTTAATGCGTCGTCACACTAGTTAGTAGTTACTTTTATAAACACTTGAAAGTTTGCTTTCAAGACCGAGACGGACACCACCACCGCAAGATTTGATAAATTTAAAATATCTAATGGATTTAATATATTAATTTTTGTCTTGAGCATTTATAATTAAGTTAAGTTTGAGTAATATATAAATCTCAATATCATTTTCAATGTAACATTTTGAAAAAAAATCAACTTTTAAAAATCAGTAATTTAAAAAATTGTATTTAAAATATATAGTCTATCATATTTTAGTCTTCCTCAATAAATATTAAATATCTTAATTAATTAACTTGTTATCATACAGTAGGATTGGTTAGTAATAAGTAATTGATCAAATGAAATTAGTACTATCTCAATGAAGTAAACAATAAATTGTCGGAAAACATTGCCGAAAGGTGAAAGGTCGGTAGGGTGATGGCAAAATCAGAGTCGTTTTTGAGTTTTTTTGGGAGTTAAGTGGATAAAAATCGCATAAAATCAAATTCAAATATAAAACATAAGTTGGTATCCAACCGATTGATAAATAAAATGGATTATAACAATATTATTTTAACCGAATATTTAAAATAAATTTGGATCGAGTTTTGGATTTCGGTCTCATAATCATATTTTTTACATAGCCCTATGTATAAGTATAAAAGTGGGGGTATAAGGTAAATTTTTCATAGATGACACGTGCAAATGAGAAAGTCTCTTGCAGTGTAATAAAGGCCCAAATAAAATAAAGATGTAGAAAATAAGGTGTAAATAGTCGTCTGACCCAAACTCCCTTTTCTAATATTTTTTTTTAAAAAAAAAATCCTTAATAAATAAATAACTTATTTTACTCCTCCATACTAAAAAACATTCTCCAAAATATTCATATTAAAATACTACTAATTTCCACAAAAAATAATATGATAGAATAAATAAATACAATACTTATCATTTATGTTATTCACTAAATTAAATATCTAAAAAATTATCACGCTATAGCAAATACACCTATAAGGAAAATTAATCAATATTATTTATCAAAATATATTATAAACACATGCAATATTGAATTAATTATGTGAAATTCTATTAAATAAATAATAAAATTTGGGGTGTTACACTTTACCTTACAAGTTAGTCTTCTTAACTTCCAGCCTGAAACCTACATACCGTTGAGGCACTACAATACATTGGCCCTACAAGTTAAGTTTTCTCAACTTCCAACTTGAAAAACCTACAAGCTGTTGATACAAAATAGCCACAACTAGATTGGGTTACAAAGAGGTGAAACTTGGTTTATGTGTTGCTTCTTCTAAGCATAATGATTACAATGAATTACACACTTAATATAGAGCACTAAGCCCTAAATAATATAAATTGAATGAGCGCTCTTGCTTTAAAACTTAAACCTTGAAATTGAATACTTAGAATTTTTTTTGTGTTCATAAGGTTTTTTGAGTTGTTTTGTATTCTTATTCATAATTGATTCTTTTATATAGCATGAATTAGGATTTCAATAATGTCCCAAACAAATTCTAAGTGTATCTTCCTTGCGCAATGTCAACTAAGATCTTCACAAAAAATAAACTTTGATAGACATGGTTTGGAAATATGATCATTGAAATTGATTAATTTTAAAACGAATCTTCAACCAAATCTTAATAGAATGATTATATGTGAGAATGTCCATATAGCGTTTGAAAATAATTCTCCTTGAATATTCTGAATGTATCTTCCTTGCGCGAGGTCAATAGAGAATTTCACAAAAAATAAATCAGGATATGAATGGTTTAGAAATATGACCGTTGAAGCTTGATAAATTCCAAAACAAATCTTCAACCAAATCTTCTAGAATGATTATGTGCAAGAATGTCCAGTTAATGCTTGAAAATAATTCACCTTGAATCTTATGAGCATATCTTCCTTGCGCGAAGTCAAAAAGATCTTCACAAAAAATAAACTTTGATAGATACGATTTGGGAATATGGCCCTTGAAGCTTGATTAATTCCAAAACGGATTTTCAACCAAATCTTCTAGAATGACTTTGTGCGAGAATCTCCAAACAGCACTTGAAAATAATTCTTCTTAAATCTTATTTCAGCACAATCGCCATTTGAGCGTTATTTTCACAGGAAATTTGAAACAAACATTAATTATATAAATGAGCTGTAGTGTTCTTCAATATGGTGAAAGCATTGGGTTCCTTCGAAGAGAATAGGAATGTAAAGAGATAGTTTTGAAACTTTTAAGTGGGGAGATTGAACACACAGAAAAATGAAAATTTACAATCTATATAATAATACAAAATAAATAGTTATACTCATCTAAAGGATCATGATTGGAATAAATAGTCAATATAAAATTACATTGTCAGCTAAATATGTAGTCAATGTTTTGTTTGACTATTAACTTTAAATTTGAACTTAACTCTTACAATATACACTATCTAATTATGATTTAGTTTTCCAATATTAGCCTACTTAATCTCAATAATTTATCAATTTCATTTTACAATAAATCTTAATTATAGTTAGAAAAATTAGAATACTACAATTTATTGGTATGAACCAATCCGGTCAACCTAACTATCAAACTCAATATGAAGCGTCTGGTTTGAGTATTTTTTTATTTTATTATTTCAAACCATCGACCACATGTGGATGAAAAAAAATTCAAATATATTTGTTTTAAATGTAGTTAGAGCCTTCTATGAGTTGAATTTAGAAGTGTTTCAATTTTTTAAAGTGTTGAAGCTTTAAATTATGAAATTTAGTTTAAATATTAAATTTGGGTTAAATAAATTTTTATTCTTCATAAAATTTTACTTTTTTAGTTCTTATAAAAATTTTCATTTCATTTTTTTTCCTTAACTTTAAACTACCTATTATACATCATTTGATTTTTTTATAATTTTTTGCTGGAAAATTTA